>OZ057399.1:106943810-107543810 GCA_964056695.1 Melieria picta | reverse complement strand
TGCACGATTTGCAAGCGTTGTTCTTTTGTCAACCTGTTCATGATGAAATGGCAAACCAAACTGAACATAAATGACATTAGAGTTGCCAGATTTGACCACAAAATGCCAGTTTTATCTCTATTCGAAAAACAAACCTCTAAAAAAAACACCCTATACAAATCATAACCTTGGCGCCGTGAATATTCGGTTTTGCCGTCGACGAAGAAGCATGCCCGGGCTTTCCCCATGATTTTCTGCGTTTAGGATTATCGTATCGAACCCACTTTTCATCACCGGTTTCACGATTCGATGTAAAAACCCCTTACGATTTTGTCTTTGAAGCAGTTGCTCACATACAAATAGACGGCGCTCGATGTCCCTCGGTTTCAACTCGTACGGCACCCAGTTTCCTTCTTTCTGAATCATGCCCAGGGCCTTGAGACGTTTTGAAATGGCTTGCTGACTCACTCCCAACGATTCGGCAAGCTCTTCTTGGGTTTGGCACGAACCTTCATCAAGCAATGCTTCTAGTTGTTCATCTTTGAAGGTTTTTTCTCTTCCACCACCATGTTTGTCTTCGACATCGAAATCACCATTTTTAAAACGTTGAAACCACTCCCGACACGTTCTTTCACTCAGAGCAGCATCACCGTAAGTTTCTGAGAGCATTCGATGCGCTTCAGCTGCATTTTTTTGCGAATTGTAACAGAAAAGTAAAACTTCCCGCAAATGGCGAGAATTGGGCACATAAACGGACATTTTCGAGCGTGAATAATACGAAAACAAGAACAACTGTCACTGAAACGACGATGACAATTCGTTAGGCACTGTCCACACTCACTTTAAAGGCATTACCATCTATGTATTTCAACCAGCCTCAGCCGGTACAGCCACCTATCGGAAAACGGCGGAAGCAAAGTTGTACACCTGATATATAAAGTAATGTATTATATTAAAGTATTATATATAAATTTTTTGTTTCTCTCAATTTTACTTTCATTATATTTTGTTTTGCATTTTAATGATGTCTGGGTTAGACCCAGACAACTTTTGTTTAATGCTTTGTTGTTGTTGTTGTTTCAACAATTTTTTAGTTATGCATCCAACTAGTTTGCATTATTCAAGAAGTTATGTCAGTTGGCTGGTACTTGCGCAACAAACTTAAAGGTTAACGATGAGTAATATTTGCTTTGGAATTAGTTTACCGCAATTATGACTTAAATATTATTTTTTATATGTGTCGCATAACTGCCGAATCCACAGCTACGCCCCGGCTACATAATTTGGTAATAATTTACATTTTTATGTTTTATCACCTCGTTTAGTGTGCATAAACAACTACTTTGTTATTGTTTTTTGCTGAAAGTTGTAATTGCATTTTGGGTGCGTCTGCGAGTTTGCTAGAAAAATTATTACGTCTAGTTTGCGTAATAACTGAGATTATATTAAAGTCTTTATTGCCTAATTAAGTTTACTTTGAAACTGATTCTGTGTGTAAGAAGTCTGAGTCTGCCCAATTACAGTATCACAATGGGCATCTAATGCTAAGTGAGCTGCGTTATGAATACCAAAACTTACCCATCCACCAACCCAGTGGCGCACACAGGACTTCATTTTGGGTGGTTTTGCGTACAACTTTTGAGCCCAATACGATTTGAAACTATATTTTGTACAAGAAATTTTTATATTTGGAGGAAGTTTGAACCCCCAAAACCCCCTTTGAGTGCCATTTCACCCAACTTCCCCGCCCACTACACCCTTCTTCTAACTGCCACAAACTCCACACCAACTCAGTGTAGGGTACAAATGAGTCGTTTATTTTGAAAGTGGTTTAAGTCCATGTTTAGTTTTGAAACAAAATTTATTTTTCTAGTAAAGTTTACAAAACGTATTACGTTATATATTCTAACATGTTTAAGGTCACAAAGCCATAAAAAAAAATTAATACCAGTTAACAATATTTTTGAAACAAATCAAACACAAACCCTTAAATATCTCAATATAAGAAAAATGGACTTAAACCACTTTCAAAATAAACGACTCAAATAAAATCAGAGACCTAAAATAATTATTTTCCATATTTTTGGGAATAAAAAAATGGCCGTAATTTAAGAAATTTATTTAATTATTGCTTTTTAATAATTATTCTCAATAAGAAATCTTTTACGTCGCCTATAACTATTATTATGAAATAAATATTTTTGAGTTGCATAATAACTCTTACAAGTTTCAAGTATATTTTTCGTTGTCGATAATTATTATTTTGGGATTTTTGTTTTTTTACATAGCTTCATAACGTTTATTTATGACTTTTTTAATTTACGTTGCCGATAACTATTATTTTGAGAAATTTTTTTTTTACGTTGCTTCCTAACATTTATTTATGATTTTTTTCATTTACGTTGCCGACAACTATTATTTTGAAAAACAATTTTTTTACGTTGAATTACCACATTTTTGATATGAATTTATTTTTAATTGTTTTAAATTTATTTTGAATTGTTTTAAATTGACTAAAGCAAATTAACTGCAGAAACCTAATTTCTACCAAAAACTAAACAATTAAAAATCAATTCATACTCAAAATGTGGTAAGGCAACGTAAAAAAAATTGTTTCTTTCATAAAAGTTATGAAGCAACGTAAAAAAAATTTTCATTCAAATAATAGTTATCGGCAACGTAAATAACAAAAAAATCATAAATAAAAGTTATGAAGCAACGTAAAAAAAATTTTCTCAAAATAATAGTTAACGGTAACGTAAATAAAAAAGTCATAAATAAAAGTTATGAAGCAACGTAAACAAAAAAAATCCCAAAATAATAATTATCGAGAAAGAAAACAAATTTGTTTCTCATAACAGTTATTACGCAACGTAAAAACTAATTGTCGCAAATAATAATTATAATCAACAAATAAAATTTATGTTGCATTGTAATAGTTACATTGCAATTATTTTCTTAAAAAACTTATAATAGTTAAGTCCCTGAATAAAATACAATCAAATAAAAAACAAAACCCAAACGCAATAAAAATTGCGTAAACGCGCAATGGCGAGCAGCGCCCACTGTCCAATCGTAAAAGTGTCAAATAAGTTCACAAAAATGAATTACCAACTGCCATGATTCCATTTGCATGCACGCAATGCATTAAATAAACAACACAACATAAAAGCAAATAAAAGTGCGCAAATTTTCAGTTTTCAGCGAATGTGAAACTTTTTTAAAAACACTCAAACGCATACAAAAAGCGAAAATTTCACTTTGAAGCTTTTGCTTTACCAAAACAAAACAAAACAAAACAAAACAAAACAAAACAAAACAAAACAAAACAAAACAAAACAAAACAAAACAAAACAAAACAAAACAAAACAAAACAAAACAAAACAAAACAAAACAAAACAAAACAAAACAAAACAAAACAAAACAAAACAAAACAAACACAACACAACTCAATGCAATGCAAAGCGTGAATACAGCGGCGGGCCAACGGTGCGTATGCGTAAAGTTCCTGCAGAACTGCATACATTTCTGCGCTATCGGGCGCACGAGTCCGTGACGAATGGCTGCTTGGCGTGCTGTGACTGACTGCCGTCGTTGTTGTTATTGTTATTGGGGTTTGTTATTGTTGTGCGGTTGGGATTTTGCTTTGCAGCTGGCGAGCGCACCGGATATGCAGCATTGCATAATTAATTTGTTTACACAGTTGCAATTTGCCCGCACACATTCTCACACACATTCTCACACATGTGCAAATTATGCAAAGTGAACCAAAAAAAAAAACGCGGCACATTTGCATGCGACAGCCGCATGGCAAATGGCCGCAGTTAGCCGTTGCGCGTTTATGTCAATTCATAAAAAGCGCAAAACTTTTGCCATTTCCCCCCTCCCCCCCATTCTCCACCGCATTGGGCCATTATTTTGCCACTTTGGCCCAACAATGTTTTCCTTTGCGTTTTGTTGTTGTTGCACACATATACGAAAAGCCATTAAAGTTGATTTTTAACACTTTGCAAATTGAGAAATTACCAAAAGCAACGGTCCATACATAATAATAACAACAACAACAACAATACTATTTAGTAAGCAAATAAAAAATTGCATTCAAATTAATTTCCTTTTCTATGCAACAATTACATGGCAAATATTTTGGTTATTTTTGTTTGACGCTCAGCGGCAACGAGTCGAACAACTTTTGCATTTGCCAACGACAGTCGAGACAGCGGTTTGTACGAACAACAGTCGATGCGACGGAAATGCTGCTTTGGCATCGTGACACATTTACCCAGCGACCAAACGACCATTTGACCATTTCGCCGCGCAAAACAATGACACCGAGCAAACACATTCACCTGTCCGTTCAATCGAAATGGGGAAATGCGCCATTAATGTTTATTATTGTTATTGTTCCGCGGTGGTTTATGTCTTTGCTCAGTGCTGTTGATTAATGAAGACACCAACACACACATACACATACATACACTAATGAGAAATTGACAAAGTATGGGGGGATTTATTCGAACTCAATATGTGAATGTGTTTTGATAGTAAAACAAGTTTTTAAAACAAGTTTCAATTATTGGTTATTATTTCGTCTATAAAATAAAATATTAATCATTTAGTATGAAACAGAAAATATCAATTGTAATATTAACTGTTAAAAACGTAAAAAAACTTGATTAAAAATATCGAAAACCTTACTGGCTATGGCCTAAAAAACCCAAAATAGTTTCATTTTCAATCATAGACCTTCAAAATTTCGATTAGGTATAACTATTAGGCTATAGAATGATCACAGAATTTGTCAATTGTAATATTAGCTGCAAGTTTGCTGAAGACAGTAATAAAAAATATTTAATATCCTCAGACTTAAAAAGGAAAAACTGATTTCGAAAACACACTAACACATACAAACTTAAGACGGCTGTAACTTTTGAAAGAAAACTAAGTTTATACAACTTACAATTTCTTAGTAAAATATAGATTTTTTAACCAAAACCAACATAAAGTTATAATGAAATCCAAATTTGCATATTTCGATATTTCGGAAGGTTTTAGAGTACATGGCAGTTGCATAAATAAAGCTGATGCTTTTATACAATTGTTTTAAAAAGTCACTGGGTGTGTTACACCCTACGATAGTAGTGGCGTTATAAAATTGCTGGATGCTTAACACCGATTGTTAGTAATGAAGTTGTATTTTTTATAAAATACATTTATATATTTTTGTTCACTTTTTGGCGACAATTGTTTTAAATAAGGTCTATACGTTAGTAGAAACGTATTTTACTTTACTTAGTAGAAAATCCTTAAAAATTATGCTCTAGGATAAGTAACAAAATTTTTATAACATTAAATTTGTTATATCTTAAACTAATAAAGTTACAAGGACGAAATTCAAGGATGTAGCAGTGTACATATTAGTCCTTAAGATATATTAAAAAAAAACTTTTGGAAATTTCCAAGGATATTCAAGGATAAAGTTTAGTTTAAAGTTAAAAGGACATTTTCAATACCTCTTTGTCCTTTTGCACCAAAACATTAAATTTTCTAAGATTCTAAGGATTTCTCTCTTCCATTTGATACCAATATTGTTATTCTTCAATGCGCTCAATTTGAAATAAACATATCCTTGAAATTTCAAAGTCCTTTAAAAAAAATCCTGACGTCAGAGAGAAAAACAAAAAACGCAGTTTTACTACATTTGGCCCCTAGTTTCGCGAGTACAGGTCTCCCTCGTATAACGCGGTGGTTACGTTCCAGGAAAATTCCGCGTTATGTGATTCGCGTTATAGAAGACTTAACTTTCATATAAATTTTAGGGTTATGTTCCAATAAGCTTTTTCCAAAATAAAATAGGTACTAAATTAAAGATGTATGTACATTCCAACTCAAAATCAAAATTCATACTTCACTTAAAAAATTAAAAAACATAATGAAAAAAAAACTGTTTTTTTTAAATCGCGTTATATCGAAAACGCGTTGTAGAAGTACCGCGCTATACGAGGGAGACCTATATATCGCTTTTTAAAAATTTTACCTCGATCCGAAAAAAATTATTAAATAATTATTTATTGCTTATTTTTTAGCTTTCTTAATCACTAAGCCCAAGAAACATACCTTAAATATTGTGCAAGATGTCGCTATTTTCCCAATACAACTTTTTATTTCATTTTTTTTTTCTTGAAATGAGATGCACATAAACAAATGTTTATATTAAATAAATGAATTAACAAAATTAAATAATTTATTTTCGTTTTTACATGTTATGATGTTCTGATTACGAAAAAATTTGATTTTTGTTTATTTTACCTCAATGGATAAGTAAAACAAATAAACAAAAGTCGTGGGTGGATTACACCCATAGTTAGTAATGGCGTTAGTGTAATAGACGATAGTAATGCAGGGTTAACAGTACTAAATGAATGCTTTGGACTCAAAAGTATTCACACTGAGGACTTTACAATACTATTATAAATCGATAGTTTTGTCTTAGTATTTAGTATCCATACCGAGTACTTGAGAGTAATAAATCGGTTTTATAAATATCAATACTGGGTACTTAAGAGGTACTTAAGAGGCTCCTAATTTTTTAAGGAAAACGTATGAAAAGTGACGAAAATGGCTATGGTAAATTTTTGCTATTATTTCGATGCGAATGTGTATTCCGCCAAATAATTTGGCTGTGTTGTATTGCTTGATGTTTCTTCTTAAGATATTCATATACTTCGTAACTTCATTTATGAAACATCTGAACAATTTTCGCCATTAGAAAAAACGCCTTGAAATTCAATATTTTCCTACTTTGAAACCTTATTACAACGCCAGTATAGAACGCATAAAATTGATTAATGTCAGAAAAGATGGCGTGAGATGTTGTTAGTGCAACTGTATAAAATCATGTCGATAGGATTATTGGTTCAGAAATTACAGTCGAAAACGAGAAAAAAGCCGACGAAAATTCGAAAAAGTGACACGCCCATTTTTTGCGAAAACTAGAGCTGTTACATAAAAACCGGATTCATTCCGGAGATTCATGTAAAAAACTCCATGCAACAGACATGCTGTTGTGCAGTGTTATTATTTATTCCTATTCCTATTTATTTATTCTTATTTATTTTTATTATTTATTCTTTATTGTTTTCTTCATGGCTTCATGGCTATTGCAATTTTTCTCTCAGTGCATTAATGACGTTTTGCAACAATTGCAAGCATTAGCCAAAAATAGATAAACACCACTGGGGGCTTTATGTGATTTGGAAGAAAATGTGAAAATGAGTAGCGACGAAGAAATGTGCACTTTTTGCGCGTTGAGTCATGGGAGGCGCGCGCGTGAAAAATGCATCGAACACGCGGCCAGTGGCAGCGTGATCAATCGAAGAAAGCCTACTGTCGTTGTCAGCTGGAGATTTTCACTCCTGCAATTATGACAACAACACAGCACGCGCTGCATTCCTCGGCGAGGCTGTTGGCTGCTGCAGGCGCGACGCACGAAACGAAACGAACGGCTGCGATTACGTAAATTGCACTTGGAGATCGGCGCATTGAAACGCCATTGCAACGCCGGCAACGGTGGACAGAAGCGGTGGTGCGGCCGGGTGCCAGGGGCGGCGCATTAGGGAATGTTGCGCTGCCGGTGCGGCTAAATGGAAATATGGCTTTGCCTGGATGGGAATGGCATTTGGAATTTGTTATCAAATATTGTTGCAATGCACTTTCGATTGTTGTTGTTGTTGTTGCTGCTATTGGTGTATGTAATTTGTAGTTGTGTGCAGTTGTTGCTGATATTTATGATCAACATACGATTTGATTGCATTCGCACAATAAAAAAATGCAATGTTTACGCGACGATTGTTACAATGTTTGCATAACTGTTGCAGGCAGCGATTTGGCAATGTTGGTGTGTGGCAACGGTGAAAAGCGGTCGTCGAATTTGGTTCAAGTGAAAGAAGTAAGCGGCACATTTTGGAAACTGCTCCAGTGCCAACACACAAAATCGAGAGTTTAGAGCATTGGGTCGCTTTTCTGATTTGCCCATTTGGCACTTTTATTGTTGTTTTATTTCAGTTATTTCGGTTAGCAGTTACAGCGCAGCTGCCAGTGGCTGCCAAAACAGTAGTCGCCATGAAAATGTCGACTATTAAGTAATGGCGCGCGCCTGCGGCCACCTTTCGCCGTCCCAGTCGACTCAACTCGACTCGACTGGCAGTGGACGCTGCGCATGCGCCGTCGCGCATAATTGCCAACCCGCAATCTGCTGTGTCCAGTGCCAGCAATATTTTGCTTGACTTCAAAACAGTTAATGTCTCTTTCGCGCTTTTACCGAACCCGAACGTCGCGTCTGGCCTCTGGCCATCGTCCAGCGGCTTCCCTCGTTCGTTTAGTTGGCCAAATTTTGTGTTGGCGCCGTTTGCAAAGTGTGCAAAGTGCGCCAAGTGCCGCTGATAAATGTTTTTATTGCCCACAATTCAGTTAATGGCCTAAATTATTTGGCTGCTACTGTTGCTGCCACGGCTACTCTGGTTTATTACTGCGTTTTTTTGCTTTTCATTGAGTTTGTTTTTGGTTTGTTGCACGTAACATTAAAAAAATATACATATAAGCACAATTCCAAAAATTTTTTTTATTATTATTTTATTTATTAGAGAAGGGAAGTAACGACTACAGTAATGATGTTGAAAAATGTAAGAAACCAAAGCTCGAACATGGAAGCAAAAAACAAAACAAAAGATCAATAAAATTGTGTGAATTATCTTTTTAATCTTTAAATTCTTGCACCAAATACTTCTCATGCAAACTATTAACAATTTTTTATAAAAACTGTCGTTAAACTTTTTCCTTGTGGTATCATAATGGGCCCTTTTTGTGGCCTAAGTGTGTCTTTCGGTCAGTCCCGAGCCCAGCCAGCCACTTTAACCTAACCTCAACAAATCTAGTTTTGGTTCAGGTCTTAAATGAAGTTTATGGGTCATAAATTTCATTTGATGATGAAGTCGAAATAATGAATTTTTGGTTCTAGGACTTATTTCCAACTTGTCATAGATTTTTATCAATGTTTGATTTAAAAAAAAATTGGAAAGTTCAGCAGAATCTAATAGAAAATTCACAGATCTGTAGAAGTAAACAATTATATAGAAAATACTACTAAAAATCAGTTTGATTGGGGTTTTAATTGAAGTTTATGTGTTGTTCTCAGGACTTTTTCTTCAACTTCAAAAGATAGAAAAAATTTTGAATTTTTCTTTTCTCAGAAATGTTTCTAACCAGTCATGGAATTTTTGGGATTTTTTACACAGATTTGGAGAGTTACACAATTTTATAGCAAATAAGACTAAAAGTAGACTTGGTTGAGGTCTTAAATGGAGTTTGTGGGTAATTTAAATAATTTAGAAAATAATAAATTTTTTTTGTTCTAAGGATTTTTTTCCAACTTGTCCTGGAATTTGATCAATGTTTGATTTACAATAAATTTGGAAAGCTCAGCAGAATATAATACAAAATACACAGATCTGGAGAAGTAAACAATTCTATAGAAAATAAAACTAACAATCGGTTTGGTTGGGGTTTCAATTGAAGTTTATGAGTCGTTCTCAGGACTTTTTCGTCAACTTCAAAAGATAAATAAATTTTGCATTTTTCTCTTCTTAGAAATTTTTCTAATCAGTCATGGAATTTTGGAAATTTCTACACAGACTTGGGGAGTTACATAATTTTATAAAGTAGACTTGGTTGAGGTCTTAAATGGAGTTTGTGGATCGTTTAAATGATGGAGAAAATAATGAATTTTTTGGTTCTAAGGATTTTTTCCAACTTTTCATGGAGTTTTGTCAAGGTTTGGTTTACAATAAATTTGGAAAGTTCATCAAAATATAATACAAAATACACAGATCTGGAGAAGTAAACAATTTTATGGAAAATAAAACTAAAAATCGATTTGGTTGGTTTTAATTGGAGTTTGTTTGTCTTTTCTGGGTCTTTAAGGGCTTTTTCTTCAACATGCTATGGAATTTTGACAGTGTTTGTATAGGTTTTGAAAGTTCATCAAAATATATTAGAAAAAAGAACCGTTATTGTATTGACTGTGGTCTTATTTGGAGTTCATGGCTTGTTTAAATGGTTAAAAAAGATGACATCATTTCGTTCTCAGGTCTGTTTTTCTAACTTGTAATGGAATTTTGTCAATGGTTGATACATATTTGGAAAGTACAGCAAAATATATTAGGAAAAGGACTAACATTGTACAGGTTATGGTCTTATTTCGTGTTCATGGGTTGTTTGCATGCTGGGAGCAATGATGTATTTTTTCGTTTCAGGGCTTTTTTCCAACTATTCAAGGAATCTCGAGCACTTTTGGCACATTGAAAATCGAGAAAAACCCGATTTATTTGGAGTTACTTGAGACAATATTGAAACACTATCTTCTGACTTGAGCTTTTCACATTAGCTTGGAATAGCTAAACACATGGATGGTTTTTATTCCTTACAAACAGTCCATATATGTGTTTTGTTTTTGTTCAATTTTAAAGTTAATCTCATTTTAAACATTACAACTGATAATTCCAAAAAGACCCTGACACCCTTTGAAGCAATGGAAACGCCTTCGCTAGGCTTACATACATCTTCCTTCCATTTCATTGCATTCAAGGCGCGCAACAATGCGCAGCTTTGTTTGGTGTTCCAACTAAAATGACTCAATTTATAATGTGTGCAAAAAAATAAAAAGAAAAAGCAAAGACAGCTTCGCACAATGCGCGCAAATTCCTTTTGTCTTATTGAGTGGCTCTCCTTGTTGCCTTCACAGCTTCGCTCAGTCAGTCTCAGTGCAGTTGCGCGAGTCCTTGTAACACTTTTGGCCACACTTTACTACTACCTTTTCAAGTCAGTCTTAAAGCGAATCGGTGTCAACTGCCACATGTGCCATTTACAACTTTAAAAATATACATTTTGCACTAAAAGACGAATGCAACAACAATGCAAAATATTACCAACAGAAAATAAATGCAGCCAGATGGGAGCTAAAACTGCAAAAACAATAACAATAACAAAATGAAAAGACTTAAGTAAAGTGTAGTAAAAATTCCTGCCAAGGTTAAAACGGATTAAATTGCCGCACAACAACAAAAGCGCAAACAAAAATTAAAAAAAAACAGAGCAAAGTGTTTACAAAAACCAAACACAAAAACAAAAGCAACAACATTTAATTGCAGCGTTGAAACAAACCATGGACCGCTGACAGTTGCAGCTCTTTCTTATCTTTGGCCGCTGCCGCCAGTGTTGCTTTGTTGTTGTTGCTGCCTTCGCATTGCGGAAAGCGTCGTCGTAATTACGTGCGGCACATTTCACCGTAACTCGGATTTCAGTGTCATGCACTATTTAACTTAAGAGAAGTTACCAAAAACATAACAACAACAACAGCAACCAGACGTCAGTGTGCAATACTAAAGCAAAAAGGGCATTAACCAGAAATTATTCGGTCGTGCCGTTAGTAATGCGGGGTTTTTTTCTTAGTTTCATTTGATGCTCAGCTTTGGGCTCTAACCAAGTCAAAGCGCTGATCTTTCTTCACAACAACGTTCAGTCAGATGTTGCAAAAGTTGTCCTGGAAACTTTGGAGGTGCTTCAATGTGATGTCCTTCCCCCCAGCCGCATTCACCAGATATTACTCCTTCCGACTAAAATTTGTCCCGGTCGATGACTCATGTCCTGACCAGACCGCACTTCACTTGTTGCAATGAAGCCAAAAATTGGGTCAATTCGTAGATCACTTCAGAAGACAAGGACATTTTTCCATGTGGAATATGTATTCTGTCTGAAAAATGAGGAATAGTTGAAGCTAACAATGGGCAAAACTTTGAATAAAATTCATTCCACCAAATTGTCTGCGTAAAGCTTTTCGACCTGAACACATTCAAGACGACAGCGACAGGGCCACACAACTTCAAGACGACGGCGGCTTCGACCGTCGCCCTGTAGTCAACTACGTTATTACAATGAAACTGGCAGCAACGTAATCAAAATATTATTTTTGATCATTTTATTGTTGCATAATCAATTTAAAACAAATGGCAATATGTAATAATTTTTAGAACTAGTAAAATAATAAAACTAGTACCTAATAATAAAAAAAGTAAGAAAGGTTCTATTAAAAATTTTCGTTTTAAAACAGTGATGCCAATTTTTTTGATTTTTTTGTTCCACGAAATACAGAATAGTTCTATGTTGTCCACGAAGTAGGGAATAATTCTATGTTTGGTGACAGCGGCAACTGCGGTCGGTGGTCCTGGAGCCGTGCAGTCGTCAAAATAATCGTCTCCATACAAACTTTTTTATTATAAATTTTGACAGATGCAGTCGTGTGATTGGGGCATTAAAGTTACAAGGAAGTCTCAACATTTATTTGTAACCCCAATAATTAGTAAAGTTTATTTGTTTTACTTTACATCCGAACTGATTCAATCAGAGTTATAGTTGGTTCCATTCGTTTCAAAACAAATGTTACGATTTCAACGATGATGACGAGGTCTGAGCATCCGAAAGGGTTAGATGAAAAACGAAAACTTGATTTACGAGAACTTGTAAACAGAACTCCTACACAAAAACTTAGAGAATTCAGTGAAGAAAAAAATTTCACTAACGTTTGACGAAGACAAGGTGGGTGCTTTTTTTTGTAAACTTTTACAGAATTTATCGATGCATTCGGTGAGAATTTTCAAAAACCTTAACAACCACACTTTCAGCCTTTAAGGAGTGTTTTCAAAATCTCAACTGCTGAGTACTGCCATTCATAGATATTAACCCTGAAATGCTTAAATGACGAGCATTTTCTTGTTTGTTTAACCCATTTCAAACCGATATTTTGAGAAAGGTTTTATTTTAACATTTTTGTAAGAGGAGGGCGAAAATTTTTTACACTCTCGCGTCCTCTGTGGTGCATATGAACAGATCTAAACGTATTTTACTGTAATACAAAATTACTAAATTTCGAAATGTGAGTATTTTTCAATCTTTAATATTTTATTAAAAAACCAATAGATCTATGTATCTGCAATAATATAAAATTTAAATCACACAAGTTTATCGTAAAAAAAACCTACAAAGATTTCAAAATTCTATGATTCGTTATCGAATCAAAGGCACGAAATGGGTTAACAGATGTAAACGAAATTTATTATAATATGAAATTAGCGTGGCATTTTTCCAATCATACTGTGTCGGATTTGTACAGATCTGATTATTTTTAGTATTTTTAAAGAATTTAAGAAAAAAAGTCTATATACGAATTTTTTTTCAATGCCCGCCCGTGGCATGGCAAAAAAATATTTTATTGGTAAGCCAATAGGTCTAAAAATAATATAAAAAACATAAACTTTAGATTACACAGGTTAAATATAATAAGAAAAAACTGCAAACATTAGGTACTAATATCTATGACTAGTGAAATGGGTTAACAGATCTTAGCGAATTTTATTATAATACAAAATTAGTGCGGCATTTTTCCAATCATTCTGTGCCGGTTTTGTTCAAATCTGGTTATTTTTTAGTATTTTCAAAGAATTTAAGAAAAAATTCTATATATGAGGGTTTTTTCAATGCCCGTACAGTTTTAGTAGGAAAGCTGCAAAAATGTTTTAAATAAATATTTTTTTAAAATGTTTTTTAATAAATATTTTAAATAAAAATATTTCAATATATCAAAATATTTTTTAAAATATATATATAATACTTTTTAAAAATTGCAGAATTTTGAATGGAAAACGATAGTCAAATCGAATCAAATAAATATAGTCAATGTCTACTTATTTGACTTCAAATGATCCAGTAATCTATAGCAATTCAATGATTTTAAAATATTAATAAAAATATGTAACAACTGTTGTGTAATTTCGATTTAGTTCTTTTTAGTTTTATTTAAAAAAAAATTAATTATTAAGTTTTATTTTTAAATTACTTCACTACCATCAAAAACGGTTTACTTATGGCCTAACCTAATATTTAGTCGCATTTACGTTTGCTTCTGTGTGTGTGTGTGTGGTTATTGCACCTTGCGACCTTGTCGCTTGAAAGTCGGTTGCCATTGCAACAAAATCGACATAAATTACGCGCATAATTACAACAATAACAACACCAGCAGTATGAACATATTTTATCTGCCGCCTCAACTGGCTTCCGCAATGAGCGTAGCGGCAAAACTCTGTTCATGAACATTGGCAAACTTTCGTCTTCAGTCGACTGCAGCGCAACGATTAAGAGCACAAAATTTCGGCAGTTTACAGAAATGTTGCAAGAATTGGTGCCGCCACAAACAGAAATAAATAAATTAATGTAGCGTTTAGAAAAACGGCGCAAAGTGGCAGAGGTGTAACAACAACAACAACGCATGTGCCGGCATTAAATGTTGCCGCTATGCTTAACCCATTAGTGACTGAAGAAGCGTTTTTAAAGATTATTTTAAGGGCTCTTTTTGGTACAGGGTTAGGTTAGGTTACACTGGCTGGTCCTAAGGACTCGGACCAGATGACCGTCCTTCACGCTAGGATTAACCGTCAAAATCCAAAAAATAAACGAGACCTTGTAGAGAACTTTAGTAGGCCGCTGGCCTTTATTTGGACGCCTCTCCAGTCCTTCAATCAAAAGAGTATCTAAGTGAGTCAATCGTAATCTTGAGACCGAGGAGCAAAGGCAGAGAAGATGTTCCAAAGTTCCCCTTTTGGACATCGAAATCAGCCAAAATGTTTTCAGACACAATTTAATAAAAATGTAAACAAAAAATATTTCTTTTTAAAAAGCACGATTTTTTATTAAAAATTTGATTCTTTCTTCAATCATATAGAAATTCACTAACGAGTGAAATTTTATGGGTTCATGGTCTCGAAACTCGTATTTCTAGCCATTAGATTTTGTGTCAAAAAGAGTTAAAAAAAAATTAATTAATGGAGTTAATGGGTTAAGTGTCGACGAGTGCTACCTGTAGTGCGAACTGCTCGCTGCGGTCTGAAAACAAATCGCGGCGCTTCGGTTTGCCGGCATTGTTGCGGCATTCTTGGCGCTGTCGGCGTGCCGCTGCGCATTTTTATGCGTTCGTTGCAGTTTTATGTGCACTTTGCTTGTTTTACTTGTTGCATTTTTTTCTTAACCTTGACATGCACTTTTTGGCATCCATTGCCGAGGTGTTTAATTAGCAAAAAATACTGGAAATTGCCAAGTTTTAAAGAGGAATTTTCGGAACGCGATTTAGTCGGCACACTTGTTTAGTCTAATGAATCGTCTTTACGAAAAAAACCGAAGCTAAATCAATTTTTTGTATGTGAACAAAACTTAGAAATTAGTTAACAAAATCACAGTCAATAGTAAAACTAAAAAAGGAGAAACCACTTAAATGAGAAAAAAACCATAGTTTTCTTCACATTTCCAACACTCTAAGCAAATTTAGTCAAAGCCTAAATTCCAATGGCGTTAGTCCCATTTATTGGCAAATTTTCTCAAGTTTGAAATCTGTGCTAGGCACTAAAAAAATTGCACGACGAACGCGATTAATTTGAAAAAAATACGTCATGACTCCATAAAGTCCATAGCAGAATAAGGAAGGGAAAACTGCCCCCGAACCAATTTTGATTGTTATATTTTTTAATATTAATAATAATGCATGTAATGATTTTCCAGAATATAAGTTCATAATGGTTAAGCTCCGATCTGCCAGAATTAACAAAATAAATAAAAATAAAATTAATAATTTTCAAAGTAGTCGTCCGAATCAGATGGGATTATGACACATTTTAGAAATCACTAAAACGCATTACCAGAACCAGTTTATTACGAGTTCGGTGGAACTCAAATATAACCTTAAGGGGGGGTAAGGGTTTACACATTCGAAAAATCTAATTATTTTTTTTTATCTTATCTTATTGTAAGACATTTCAAGAATATATTTTCCAAATTTTAAGCCGATCGGAGCAAAACTCTGGAAGTTATGGTCTATAGTTAGTCCTCTGTCCTTTAGTGCAGGTATACAGCATATTCTCTTTAAACGCGTTTTTCTCAAAACTACTTTTTCGAAGTCGGTGAACACGATCCTGCAAAATCTACTCAATGGATTCTTTTCAAACTTGGAACATACTTTCTTGGTATAAAATGCCTCCCCCCTACACTTTTCAAATTTTTCCATTTTTATTTTTAGGTAGTTTTTTATTTAAAAAATGGCGGAAAATTTAGCGCATTTAGCGTTTTTTGCTTCAGTAGCCCACGAATTGTTGAAAAAAGCAAATAATAACTTTTCAACGATTGGGGGGGGAGGATTAACTCATACTCTAAGTAAATTGGCCAACTTTTTTGATTTCAGATAATTCTACGCCGACTTATCGTGTTCACCGCACAACGTGTTTTCAAAAAGACGTTCTGGGAAACCCGCTGTCACCGGCTTATTTTTCAATATTTTGTTACGAAAATTTCACGAAATATTCTCTAAATGATGCTTTATAATTTAAAAAAAGTTTCAATAAATTTGCTTCAGCTGCATCTCCGTAAAAAATTAGCGAAAAAAGTGTTTTTTGATTCAAATTATCCCTTACCCCCCCCTTAAACAATGTTTGCTGTTATTTTACAAAATTTTTTTTGTCAAATTAGAATTTTGGTACAATCACCAAATTTTTTTTTATATATTCTTCATATAGTGTTCTTCATTTAGATATAATATGTCATTTTTTATAAATTTTTGTTTCCATCTATGTGACAAAACCTTCTCAGTAAAACAAAAAAACAATTTTTTTTTTATTTTTTATTTATGAAAATATATTTAGTTTTTTTTTATAAAATTTGTTTTATGAAGTTAAAATTTTGGTACAATCATAACATTTTATATTTTTATATATTCTTCGTATAGTGTTTTATAATATTTTTTTTATTTAGTGCATTTATATCAAATTTTTTGTATCAAGTTAAAATTTTGGTACAATCATAAAATTTTTTATTTTTATATATTCTTCGTATAGTGTTTTATAATATATCTTTTTTCTAAATATTTGCATCCAATAAAACAATAATTTTTTGTTTTTTTTCAAATTTTTTTTGTCAAGTTAGAATTTTGGTACAATCATCATATTTTTTTTTTATATTCTTCATATAGTGTTCTTCATTTATATATATTATATCATTTTTCTACATTTTTGTCTCCATCTATGTGACACAATATTCTCAGTAAAACAAAAAAAAAATTTTATTTTTTTTATCACCTGAAAAAATATTTAGTTTTTTTATAAAATTTTGTGTATCAAGTTAAAATTTTGGTGGGGCACAATAGATCTACTAGGTCGCAGTGCATTATCCCCATCAATAAGAATAATAATAAAATGTTGGTACAATCATCAAATTTTTTAAATATTCTTCGTATAGTGTTTTAAAATAATATTTTTTTTTCTAAATTTTTGTTTCCAATAAAACAAGAATTTTTTTTATCAATTTTTGTTTCAAGTTAGAATTTTGGTACAATCACCAAATATTTTTTATATTTTCTTCATATAGTGTTCTTCATTTAGATATATTATGCCATTTTTCTAAATTTTTGTTTCCATCTATGTGATACAATGTTCTCAGTAAAACCAAAAAATTATTTTTTTATCACCTGAAAAAATATGTAGTGTTTTTAATCAAATTTTTTTTATCTAGTTAAAATTTTGGTACAACCATAAAATTTTTTATTTTTATATATTCTTCGTCTAGTGGTTTATAATATATCTTTTTTCTAAATTTTTGTTTCCAATAAAACAAGAATTTTTTTTTATCAATTTTTTTTTTTAAGTTAGAATTGTGGTACAATCACCAAATTTTTTTTATATATTCTTCATATAGTGTTCTTCATTTAGATACATTATATCATTTTTCTAAATTTTTGTCTCCATCTATGTGACACAATATTCTCAGTAAAAATAAAAAAAATTTTTTTTTATCACCTGAAAAAATATCTAGGGGAAAGTGGGGTAATGACGGCATAGTTTTCATTTAGCATCAAAACATATCCAAAAATTGATATTTTTGATCAAATCAGAGTTAAGGGCACAACTCGAACACATATGCTAATAAAGTGCATCGGCAGATTTCAAAAATTCTGATTTTAACTATAAAAAATTAGTATCTATAAAAAAAGTTGGTTTTTGTCATTTAGAAAAATGGTGGGGTAATGACGGCCACTCAAAAAAACCGACCAGAAATCGCACAAATATCAACACAAATCGCTGTGAATGCTTAATAAAGGCTCCGTGAAGAAAAACAAATGGAAATTTGACATTTTTGTAATTGTAACTTTATTGATAGCTCACAAAAAGCGGAAGAGAAACGAAATTGAAACATATTGAAAAAAATGCCTCAAACTTACAATACAACGATATTAATTTTCATCCTCATCGTCGAGATCTGAGTCGCAGTTGCGACATGTGTAATAATAGCGCATTTGAACTACTTTTTTTCCACGCATTTCAAATGGAATGGCCGCTTGCACGTACTGCACTTAATCGAATTGAAGCGATTCAATTTTTGTGGCATTAACTCCAAAAATACTTCTTAATGACATGGCCGTCGTTACCCCACCTCTAGTGGCCGTCATTCCCCCACTGACCTCATTTTGCGCAAGCATGCAGTACAAATAAACTATGCAAGACACATGACAAATTTTACTTGATTTAGAAAGCTAATATCAATAGCAACATTTTAACATATTTACCTTGATTGTGGAGCTGAAAGTGTTGACGAAATAATCGATATTTTGAACACCTTATAAAACTTTCGGGTAGTTACGTATCGGCACTGGTCTGGAACTACAAGTTATAATAAATCCACACACTTCCGCTTCTACTTAAAAACAAGCTTACGGAACAAGCTTTCTGTTACAGTAAACGGTTTAGACCTACGTCAACTTTAAGTACCAAAAATGGTGATGGCCGTCATTACCCCATGGCCGTCATTACCCCACTTTCCCCTAGTGTTTTTATGCAATTTTTTAATCAAGTTTTTTATCAAATTTTGGCACAATCATCACATTTTTTACATTTATATATTTTTTGTATAGTGTTTTAAAATACATATATCTTTTTTCTAAATTTTTGTTTTCACCTATGTGACACAATCTTCTCATTAAAACAAGCATTTTTTGTTTTTTTTTAACACATTTTTTTTATCAAGTTAGAATTTTTGTACAATCACCAAATCATTTCATGCTTAACGAGATTTAGTCATGTTAGGTAACGTTTGTGGTTCCTTTGGCCTTCCTTGGTTCTTTCCTTTCCTTTGGTTCCTTTCCTTCAGCCATTTTAAGCTTCTCCAGTCTGGGCTAAGAACGTATATGGCTTCCGTGCCTTTAAAGGGTTTGTAAGATTAATCCTGAAGATATACATTTAGTTGCCTCCTCCTATCATCTTAGATGGAGCAAGTCTATTCAGCGTGCCAGGCTCTATGGTTGCATTAGATATAAGAATATATAAACCCTGTATCGAGGCTTTACGGCTGCCCGGGAAGTGTTCAAGAGAAAAATTGTTCAAAAATGTTTGGGCCCTGCCTATCGTATGTGATGATCTGTTTAGGACTGTTTTTGCTATTTTAAATGGATATTGAAATTCTAGCGAATATATATTTTTTTAAGACGAAAGTCCGAAAGAACTAAGATAAAGACTGTATATTTCTTGGATGAGAGAACCAAGTGGAAATATCTATGCCATTGTTTCGTATGACCATAAGAAGAAGACCCACACAAGTGTTTTGAAGCTGATCGAAACCAGATGAAACAAAATTTCAAGGCCAGCGTTACAAGTATCCAGACCCGACTGTACTTAGGCGCAGGGCTAAACGTGTCACTGTTTTTGTAACCAACACTGTACGCTACCGGCAAATGTTTATCATTCATGTTATGGTGTCGAATAATTGCGTTGTAAGCCTCGAAACGCTGCGACATAAAGCAACTTGAAGGCTTTCAACGCGAATTGCGAACGGCGGCTGACGGCGAGACGCGCTCTCCCGCACTCTAATTAACTTTACATCACACGAAATGAAAACACTCGGCGCAATAGAGACATTAAAGAAATTAAACATTTAATACACCACACTTAAGTGTCGATATAACTTGGCCAAAAGCGCTGAGAAATAAACAAAAACAAAAAAAAAACAAAAAACAGCAAAATGCCGAAAGATAAGAAAACCTCATAAAATGCCAAACAAACGTGAGCCAACAGTTAAAATAAAAAAAAAATGACAAAAATGTTACAAAAAGCAACAACAACAATGTGGAGACAGGAGTTCAACTAAATGTACCGCAAAAAATATGGAAATAAAACTTTATGCAACAACAATTTCTAATGCCAAACACGGCAGCCAAAACAACAACAACAACAATAACGGTGACTGCAGTGCTATCAAACGGTATTATTTAAAATTACAAGCGAGTGCGCAAACTTTAACAGCAACAACAACTAAATTATAAACAACAATAGCAGCAACAAACAACAACAACGCAACAAAACGAAACGGCAAACCCAGCAAATGCTGAAAACGTGAAAGAGATTGCAAAGCGCGGATGCAAACAACAACAACAACATAACAAACTCTAAACAAAACAACAAAAAAGCGGCATTTGCAGAAGCAACGTGACTACCAAAGCCGCATGTCAGTCAGTTAGTCAGTCAGTCTGTTTCAGGCAAAAAGTCGAACAAATTCAAATGCGCCACAAACAAACAACAACAACGACAACGAATCGGTGCCGCTCAGCTGACGGCGTGACGAACGTGCCGCCGTGTCGGACCAGCCGCCCGCATGGCACACATGGAAATGCCACAACGACGGCCGCAACGAGGAACGAACGCGATCCAACCAGTCAGCCAAGCCGTCCCTGCTGCCCGGCATTCAACCGACCATTCGTCCGTCTGTCCGTCGCAGCTATGTGTCTGCCGCAGTGCCGCATTCGTGCGCCAAACGCAGCCGTCGACATCGACATCGAACATGGCCAAAATGCCGAATAAAAACAAAAGTTGCAATAAAAGATGGCAAAAATGCGAAAGAAGCCAAGAAAAGCCAACACAAAAAAAATGGCCAAAGAAATGCAAAATGCGCCAAAGCGAAGCTACGAAAGGGATGAAGAAAGAGGAGAGAGAGAAGAAAAATGTTGTATGTGTCGAGTCAGCGGCAGACAGGTGCAATTACCGCAGCTCAAGTGTCTTACTGGCCACAAACAACAACAACAACAATAATCACTTACACAACAACAACAAAATGCTGCTGTTGCCACTGTTTTCAGTAGTTGTTGTTGTTTATTGTTTTTAGTTGTTATTGCTTTTTCATTTCTTTGCAATGAAACCAAGTCAGTAAACGTCCCCCCGCTCGCCTCTTCCCGCTCAGAGCGTGTAATGTGTAATGAAATAATGCAACAATAACAACCAGTAGCCGCAATTGTTATCGATACACAACCAAAAGCCACTGGAAGCCGCTGAAGAGTTGCTTGGCGCGAGCCAAAATCTCACTGAAGCCCGCAGCCATCGACTGACTACTGAGGCATTCAATCTGGGCACATTTTGGATGCCAGACCTCATAAATTTACTATTTATAAATTGAGTAAAAATCCTAAAATCCCAAAGCTTCAGTCAGGCTTTGCTCGACTGTGAAATAGAGTCCGACAGCTGAGATTTGGGTATCTCGGTTTTGAAGCCGCCACTTCACACTAAAACCAATCAGTTCCATTCGATTTCCTGCAATCTCAGCTGATCGCCGCTGCATGACTGTTGCAACGGCCCCCTCAGCCCCTTCTACCACAAATCGCAATCCGCAAAAATGTCTGTCATGCAAACGCGAGCATTGGGTCAACATTGACTGCTTCTATCGTTTGTTGGCTGCATTCAAGTCAGCGTGACAGTTGGCTAATGTTTGACGTTTGACAGTTCGCCCCAGGCTGAGCAGTTAAAAATTGTGGCAATTGTTTGTGTTTTGATTTTCTATTTTCATTGTCTGTGCATAATTCCGGCATTTCTTCAGTCGATCTACGTGCAATGTTTGTATGGCGCCACAGCTTTCAACAGATTGCACGATTTTCTGGAATTTTTCGTATATTTTTGGGTCATTCATGACACCAACTGTTATGGTTGATAAGTTTTTTGATATTGCAAAGAAGTGAAGAAATATTTAACGAAATAGTTTATCTGATGGGAAATTCTCTTGGGGTCGTTTTCGGTGAATGATTTGAATAATAAAATTTCAAAAAATTTAGTAAGGTAAGACAACTTTAAAAATGATGTCAGACTCATTCTGCACCATTTTAAACTTAATTTTTCTTGCAACAAATTTTCCAAAATTTGCATAAATGATAACTAAAAAAATTATTGATCGAATTTCGCTGAAATATTTGGGAAGCATTGCATCCAAATGGAAACTGCACACATAAAATTATGCGAGTCGAAGAAGGAATGACGTTATTTTTCTTATATCTATTATATTTTTATTTATTACAAAAATTATTATTAAAAAATTCTTATTTATTGAACATTTAAAAATTTATTAAAATTATTACAATATATTGATTGATGATTATGTCTTAAACATTTTTTTTATATATTATACAATAATATTGATAGTCAATGCTTAGGTTGACTGAGCAATGCTTCTCTCAAATCATAACAATCTGCTAACACTTTTAGACCTGTCGACAAATTTTCTCAGGCTTTGACAAGACAATTAATAGATCCCTTCAGCGCAAAACGAGATCAAATGCGATCCAGCTATCCATAGAGCTTCTCCGGAAAACCTTCTCCTACAAAAGTCGGCAGGTAAGTAGATAACAGTGGCTGCTCCAATGCAGAGCCTACTTAGGCCATAAAGGTACATGGTCACACCACAATCAATCGAACTTAGGTCCACTCACTCATTGAACCAGTTTAAGCTCCTCCTGAACTCCTGAACCAGTTTGAGCCTCCTTCCAAAGCCTAGTAGACTTTTAATAGTTTTATTGGCTAAATCGCCTACATTGTCGAAGAAGTTGCCCAGATGAGTCTTCGATCTTCTATATAATACGGGAAAAGTAGAGGAAAAAGTACGTTTTCTTTCTCTTCCTCGTCCATAAAGCTTCGGTAGAAGTGCATTTTCTTCCTCATTCTCGTCCATAAAGCTTCAACAGAAATCATTAGAAAGCCAACACAAGATTTTTGCGTTTTCTTATAAAGATAAAAAAAAAAACTACCAAAACCTATGCTTCCGAAATCCCGACCTTGCTATCTTTCGTCAGTACTGAATCGTTCCAACGATAATTAGCCATTATGTCTGAATCCATAGACTTCCTCAACGACATTTTTTTCACTAAGCTTTTCATTAAATATAGATCCGCTGCATTAATGTTGTTAGCTCATAAAGTTCAAGATCCACCAGTTGGCTTTGGCCTTGATTCATCCATTACCAACCAGTTTTTTGTGGAACACTACCCCAGGATCGTTAAGAAAAGGTTGCTAGTTACTTAAACTTACTTAACCTAACCTACTTAAACAATTGAGCATCGTCATAGTTTATGTTCTTCATCACTTCAGCTCCCTTTTTCATCATTTCCATCTTGTTACCTCATATGCTCGCAACCTCTATAGAAAATTTTTCATGAAAAACGAGTGCAGACCCTATGGTTAGAATCCAGCAAAGGCTCCAATGAGTACAACTTAAACATAAAAATATATATAATACCTTGTTTTTTAATGAATAGGATTAGCTACAACATTAGGAATACACTATAGTTGTTCTTTTCACACCAAACATACTCAATTTTCCTACTAACTATTTCTTGCCGATCATCAAGAACAAGTCAGAGATTCGAGATTCTTAAAGATCTCTTCTCTTTATAAGCCATTTTATCCATTAGTTAATAGTCGTATGTTCGTCCCACAGTATGTAGAAAACTGGATTAAAGTAACCCTGTGATTTTTGGGCCTTTACTGAAACGCGACCATTCGAAACTGTCTTCAGCGACTTCAGAACAACCTGACTTTCTACGAACATTATGACAATAGTTCTTGATAGTCCACTCTAGAGAGAGAGAGAGTAGAGAGTAGAGAGACTCAGCTGTCTTCAACACGGAATAGAACTCCTTAAATATGCTACAGAGATCCGGTAGTCTACATGAACTCTGACCTTAAATATGGAATAGATTTCCGCTTAAAATATGCCAGAAGAAAAAAGTAAGATAATGGAAGTAGAAGTAAAGTGACTGTGAAAATTGTAAATAAAGTAACTGCGGTGCTGAACTGCGTTAAAGAATTTCAGTGCGTTTTATTTTGGCACATACCATACCAGCGATTCATTCGTTGGCCAGCAGAACTTATTTTCAAAACAATATGAATTGTGGGACCCGATGCTGTGCTTTTTTCCACCTCAGAATCAATGAAGAATAGAAAGAAAATTTAAACGCACAATTTAACATCTAAAGAATCATTCATGCAGCAAACTACTTTCAGTTAATTCTTACACAACAATATGATGCAATACAATTTATTTATACAAAATGAAAAAAGAAATTAAATAAGAAATAATAATAACTAAATAAAAATAATAAAACAAGAAATTGCTAAGCTCTGTATTTCCGTTCTTCTTTTGCCATTTTCTCCCAAAATAGAAAAATTCGAAATAAAAATTAAATTTTAGCTAATCTTTTTATTTATTTTAAAACAATAAATCAATTTACCATTATATAAAAATTATTAATCAGTTTCAGTATATGAGTTCTGTGTTTTATAATCAGTCAATCCCACCTCTATTCTCATTCTTTCCTTCTCCTTCTGTTCGCGTGTGTCTCCTAGTTTGACGTACCTCTGGTGTTGTCTAATGTTGAATTTTTTTACTTATTATTATTCGACCTCAGAACATATGAAACCCCCTTCACCCGAAAACCACAGCGTTTCATTTTCTATTTCGCGGACAACTCTCGGGAATCGAACCGAAGTGGTTATTTAAAGAGATAGAACCTTATTTTGGTACCTTTGGATCTTAGAGTACGAAGAGGAAAATGATGTCCAAGTAGATGAACTCCGGAAGATACTGGATTCTTCTAACTACATGAAACGGATTTCCAAATAAACGTATTTTATTTTTGTATCGTTAATTTCATAACATACAATTTGTTTATAAGAAAAACATTTTGTAAATAATTGTTCATTAAAGAGATAGACAGATTAGTCTTAGAATCAGTGTCTTAGAATCGCCTCCTCTTGGAGTACGAAGATCTTAACTTAAGTAGAGAAATACACCTGAAGACACTTGAAGCTTCTAACTGGCGTTCGTCATGTAGTGACTTATCCATTAAAACCCCCAATCTTCGACTGGTCTTTGAGTTGGTGTCTTTAAATCATCACCTCTTGAAGTACGAAGATCTTAAATAAAGATCCTGGAATAGGTAGAAATGCAACTGAAGACACTCGATGTTTCTGACTTTTGTTATATAGTGACTTATCCATTAAAACCCCAATCTTCGAAAGCCATTTCCACGCGGCGCATCCTTCCAAAGCGTAGGTGAGCGCCACCTGACTCGGTGCCGATTATTCAAAGTTGCCACTAAAAGCTGCCAAATCGAAAGTGTGCGCGCTCAGCTTGGTTTGATGCGATCTTTGTGGCTCTTGAAGCGTGCCAAGCCAACAAATCACAGCGAACATGTTGGCTTGGCACAGGCAGTGTTGCAGCGGCGATCCGCCCAGCGCAACGCTGCGAAGACGATAAGTTTGCGAGGCGCAGTCGGTCGTAGTTGCTTGCCGTAGTTCGAGCTGAACGGTTGTGAAAAGTGCAATAACTCGTTAACTGCGCGAACGAGCGTCGAAATTGCAGCGTTGCCGCTTTGCGTTGCTTTGCTTTGCTTTGCATATTTCGTGCGTTACACCCAAAACCTGGTAGCCTCTTTGACGGCTCGCGGCACTTGGCTGACTTTAATGTGCTGTCGGCATTCGTCTGGTGTGGGCACAACGTATAAATTATACGCACGGAAATTCGAACGAAATTTCAAATTCCGCTTCCTACAAACAAACAAACAAAAACCAAGCAAATAACACTTTCAAAATAATCGAATCAAAATATAAATATCAAAATAAAAAGCATTCAAAAAGAAAATAGAAGAAATTGTAATAATCGTTGGAAAAAAATCAAATTTGGCCAACTTCGACTGCAGCTACGTGCAATTGTTGGCACCACAAAGCGAAACGCCATCAAGCGCTGTGTGCGGAAAAGTAAAAAGCGTTAAAGTGCCGAGCGAAAAAGTGCAAGTTTCGCTGTGCCGCCACAGCTGGGCGCTGCTGCACGCTACGCTTTTGCGACGCGCATGCCGGGCGAATATTTCCAACAACCTTAATACGGTCCGGTTGTTGTTGTTGTTATTGTGTAAGGGGTTGAATTGTGGGTATTTGAATTGTTGTGTTTAGTGTTGCAAAGACGCATTTTGTGTTCTGCAGCGACAATGGCAAAAAGTGAAAACAACGCTCGACTTTGCGGCCTATGGACGGCGCTTGCCGTGTGGCTGGCGGCGCTGCAGCTGCTCGGCTGCACCGCGGACGCCTTCACCATACTGTCGCCGTTCAGTTACACCTCGCTGAGCTTCAAGAATCTGCTCAACTCGGTGCTGCTGTCCAGCAATGCGAATTTGGCGGGCGGCGGCCGCAATCTCAAGTCCGATGTGCTGGAGGATGCTTCGCTGATAACGGTAATTAATTAAGTAGCTGAGTCTGTTAGTGTGTAGAAAGTGAGCTGAGCGTCATCTATGAAATGCGTCGCTGGGGCGGCCGCTGCAACGGTTCTGACGCGCGCATCAAACAAGGTCAATTGGCTGCAGCGCCTCCAAGCAACGCACACACACACACACATAAATCGGCAACAGCAAAAGTAACAACAACAACAATCAATACAACAGACAGCAATTTCACAGCGCCAACAAGAATTGGAACGTAACTAATGCCGCCCGAGACGCAACAAGACGAGACGCCGCAAGACGCGAGCAGTTGTGATGAAATGTAATGAAAGAAAACGCAACTGCAGCCAACTTCGGGCGCGCATTGTCGAAATGCGGCCGCTGTTGCTTTTACTAATGACATTGGCCGCAACAACAACAACAATGGTCTCCACTGACAGACAGCCATTCGTTGCCACTGACAGTCATTCTTGTTGCTCACTTTTCGACCGCCATTGCCTTTCTATGTCAAAAACTAATTCACACTTTTCACTGCAATGCGCAAATGAACCAATAACAACAAAACAGAAAAAAAACACAACCCAACAACAAAGACTGCCGAAGGCTGAAAGCCTCTAGTGTTGTTGTTGCTTTTGCCGTTGTTATTATTTCTCGCTTATTCATAGCTTTGAAAAGGTAGAAACCAATTCACAAAAGAGTTGAATGACATTTGCTTTGGCCACTAACAACAACAACAATAACAACAATAAAACAAAGACGACAGCTACTCGACTCGATAAAGATTCGTAAAGAATCGTTTGCTCCGCATAACGTTGCAACAACAAAGAGTGCTCAATGGGCGCATAATTGACAGTGAGAATGCAGCCGCCGCTGCTTATGTGCACTCATGACTGCGTGCTTAAGTCAATAAGTCAGCAAACACACACTTTGAACGGTGGGGGAGGGGCACCATTCGGTATGCTTTGCTCATACGTTGACTTCGGTGCTTGCAGTGAGGTCAGCGGTAAAGAAGCATTTAAAGCTCCATTAAAAAATCACTCAGACTTGTTGACAAATGAGTTCATTAGTGAGTTCCCGTTGCACTGATTTGTGCGCCCAATTCATATAAAAAACCAACAACAATTAAAATGCTTTTCTTAGCAGCCTAATTGCTGCATTAGATCCAGATTTGACTTTTTACTGCGCAGTGTTTTTTTCGTTCATGTAATATTGATTGTGTTCAACAATGCTTTCAATTACAAGTCCCATTACAATGCTTTATTGTTGTAAAACTCAATTGAATCGATAAAGATCTGAGGCCAACAAATCCAGCACAATGTCAGTGGAAATGCAGTAAACTCAAAATCAGTTTCCTAACTTTTATTTGAACAAAAACGTAGACAATGTTAACAAAACCTTCAGTTTTTGGTTATTCTTTGATCGATTGGTTTTATTTATTAATTAAGAACAATAATTTTAGTTAGCACTGATGTAAGGTTTCACAATAACCAATTTGAAAAAAATTTTTACAAACATTTGATCCCATCTTAACAGACCAATCGAAGGACAGCACTTCCTTGCTATTGATTCTTCACATAAAAGTCTGGACTGTCGCTTTCTTCATCATTTACAGTAATTCTCTTCGGATACACACATTCGTGCACATTCTGTATACATTTTACATGATTTAGTGTTGTTTGGAGATTCTTAATAATAATTTTTTGATTTTTTTTAATAATTACTTAACGATTCCACATTACATTTTGATTTTTGCTTCGTAGTCCAAAAGTTGACAACCTAATAATTTCGTTTGTATCGGACACGCCATCTGGTAATGAAATTCTGAACCTTAATTAATTTTGTATTTTTTGTACTAAAAAATGTTGCCGATCACTGAATAATTCATTCAAAGCGGTTCAGTAGTTTTCAAGATATGACTACATTCAGCTACTTCATTTACAATTGCGGAAGCCAATTCCATAGAAAATGGCCAGTTTTGTATGGCAGCCCCCTTAAGACTTGGAGATAGCGTTTAGGTATGTTTTGAAGAAACATTTGGAAGAGAAATTAAATGAGTGTCAGTCTAACATTTGACACATCTGGGGGCAATCTGAGAGCAGTTGGAGCCTATTTTAGAAAAACGATCATTTTGTATGGGAGCCCCATTAAAGTTTGGAGATAGGTTATAAATATGTTTAAAAGAAATATTCAGTAGTGAAAACTAGTGGGGGTCAGTCATAGATTTTAATCCTCTAAGAGCAACTTCTGAGCAGCTGTGGCGCAATTTGTCAAATTTCCCAGCTTTTTTGTGAACTTTTTACTCGATACGACGCCATTTGACGCCACTCTAGCCTCAGAATTTTTTGGCTTATGTACTTTTTCACTAAAAAAGGGAGGTTCAAAATGAGAGGTTCTTTACCTGCGAGAACCCATTATTAAGAATCTCCATACAACACTAAATCATGTCTAGTAGAAACCCAAAAGTTGACCACCTCATAACTTTGTTTGTATGGGAGGCGCCCTCTGGTGGATAATTTTGGAACTTAATTTAATTTTTCATTTTTTTTGCTCAAGAATGTTGTCGATTGTTGAATAAATCATTCAAATAAGTTTAGTAGTTTTCAAGATATGATTACATTCAACTACTACATTTACAAGTTGGGCACTAAATCCTTAGGAAATGACTAGTTTTGTATGGCAGCCCCCTTAAGAGTTGGTTATAGCGATTAGGTATGTATGGGGAAAATATTCAGAAGAAAAAATAAATGGAAGTCAGTCTTACATTTGATACGTCTGGGTGCAACCTTGTAGCAATGGGAACCCATTTCAAAAAAACCGTCAATCTGTATGGGAGCCTTATTAAGGGTTGGAGATAGGGGGTAAGTATATTGGAAAGAAATATTCAGAACAAAAAATTAGTGTAGGTCAGTCATAGATTTTCATGCTCTAAGAGTAAATTCTAAGCAGCTCGGAAGCAATTTGTTAAATTTTCTAGCACTTTTGTATACTTTAACCTCACTGCAAAACCTTTTAAGCCCATTTTAGCCCTCTAATTTTTTTACTCATGCATATTTTCATCAAACTGCATAATATAGAAGGTTCCAAAGCATCGAAATCAAAAAAATTGTGCACTCAATCATGTTTAATGTATATAGATTAAATAAGGTTAGGTTAGGTTATGGTGGCTGCCTCTGTAATGGACACACTTGGAGGCTTATTGTGAGACCCATGGTGATACGTTTAGGTATGTTTTGAAGAAACATTTGGAAGAGAAATTAAATGAGTGTCAGTCTAACATTTGACACATCTGGGGGCAATCTGAGAGCAGTTGGAGCCTATTTTAGAAAAACGATCATTTTGTATGGGAGCCCCATTAAAGTTTGGAGATAGGTTATAAATATGTTTAAAAGAAATATTCAGTAGTGAAAACTAGTGGGGGTCAGTCATAGATTTTAATCCTCTAAGAGCAACTTCTGAGCAGCTGTGGCGCAATTTGTCAAATTTCCCAGCTTTTTTGTGAACTTTTTACTCGATACGACGCCATTTGACGCCACTCTAGCCTCAGAATTTTTTGGCTTATGTACTTTTTCACTAAAAAAGGGAGGTTCAAAATGAGAGGTTCTTTACCTGCGAGAACCCATTATTAAGAATCTCCATACAACACTAAATCATGTCTAGTAGAAACCCAAAAGTTGACCACCTCATAACTTTGTTTGTATGGGAGGCGCCCTCTGGTGGATAATTTTGGAACTTAATTTAATTTTTCATTTTTTTTGCTCAAGAATGTTGTCGATTGTTGAATAAATCATTCAAATAAGTTTAGTAGTTTTCAAGATATGATTACATTCAACTACTACATTTACAAGTTGGGCACTAAATCCTTAGGAAATGACTAGTTTTGTATGGCAGCCCCCTTAAGAGTTGGTTATAGCGATTAGGTATGTATGGGGAAAATATTCAGAAGAAAAAATAAATGGAAGTCAGTCTTACATTTGATACGTCTGGGTGCAACCTTGTAGCAATGGGAACCCATTTCAAAAAAACCGTCAATCTGTATGGGAGCCTTATTAAGGGTTGGAGATAGGGGGTAAGTATATTGGAAAGAAATATTCAGAACAAAAAATTAGTGTAGGTCAGTCATAGATTTTCATGCTCTAAGAGTAAATTCTAAGCAGCTCGGAAGCAATTTGTTAAATTTTCTAGCACTTTTGTATACTTTAACCTCACTGCAAAACCTTTTAAGCCCATTTTAGCCCTCTAATTTTTTTACTCATGCATATTTTCATCAAACTGTATAATATAGAAGGTTCCAAAACATTGAAATGAAAAAAATCGTGCACTAAATCATGTCTAATGTATACAGATTAAATAAGGTTAGGTTAGGTTATGGTGGCTGCCTCTGTAATGGACACACTTGGAGGCTTATTGTGAGACCCATGGTGATACCACATATTTCACCCGTTTTTTAAATCTGTATGTAACACTTTTTTTCCAACTAAACTAAAGAAACTCACATATAAAACTTACGATTTCAGTCAGACACGCTTCCATGGCTGAAATGTAAGACCGACCTTTTTCAAATTGTTTATCTTTTTCATTATTTCCAATTACACCGATTTCTATCTTCATCATTCAAGTCATTAAAAAGTGATAATTTTTATGACATGTTTTTGAAGAATTGGTAACAAAAAATTTAGTTTGCAAAGAAATATAATATAGCAAAATTAGTCAACCCATTTGAATGACTTTTTCACTGTAAGACAACTTTTCTCAGTGAAAAAAATATAAAATCAATTATTGTTAGACTATAAAATTTTAGGAGTTTCTTTCAATAAAATGGGGAAAAGGGAATAAAGTGAAAAACAGTCAACAAGATTTTTAATTAAAATGTATTAAAATTATTTCCACTAATTGCCTTCTCAAAAAATTATATACAACCTTCGCCACCACCGACTGTTGAAGAGTGGTTACACAGGTTATGTAATTAGCAGATTTTTGTAATAAATTAATCTTTTCTGATCGACGAAAGCATTGTTAAAAATGTTGCTACTACTAACTGGTTTTGAATATATTTGCAAAAACCTTGCTTTATCAGAGATTTGTGTGGTTCTTCGTGAGCCCTCAATGCCGCTTATGTGGTGAAATATGATCGATTTTCACAACTGTAGCAAACTGTTGCATAATTGTTGCAACTGCTAGTTGAATTATGGGCTCGAAGCAACACTAAAACTTGCAATATTCCAGACAAGTTTGCATTTCGTGAACCTTTTGGGCGTCGAGTCGATGCAGTGCGCTTTTCACTTCCTCGATTAATTCATCCAATATGAACACCGCGACGTGCTCCGCCTTTTATCTGTTTGCAATTTACATAAACATTTGCATTGTTGGTTTGTTAATTCTCCGCCTTTGCGTTGCAATTACACATTTCCTACTTGTCACTGTCAATTTAACAAAATCGAATGCAGCCAACAAAAACAAATCGCAGCAACCGCAGCACACCAACTCGGCCAAAAGCGAATCGGCCAATTGCAACTTGCCAACCCTACGAAGCAATGGCACAATTCTGCAGGCTTTTACAGTCCAATCGACACCAACAATAACAACAACAATAATAAAAATCAAAACAAAATGCATTGCAATAAAAGTAAACAAAGCGCAAACAAAACGAAGAAAGAAAAAAGCAATGAAAATAAAAAGAAACTCAGCCAAGAAATATGCGGAATTAATGCCGATACGAGCAGCAGCAGCGACATTGTTGGCTGCAATCGAAATTCAAACTGCACAAACTGCAGCAATGCAGTTGGCTGATGAGGCAAACGAAGAAGAAGCAGAAGAAGTGAACGATGAAGAAGAAGCAGCGAGACAGCAGAAATGTGCCAAAGCATGAAATTCATACAAATTCGTTGCAATTGCATACAAGTATTTCCTTATTTTCGGATAAATTCAATATGGCTGCAGAAAATTAAGAAAGAAAAACAACAACTACAAAAACAGAGTTAATAGACGCGTCGAATTGAAACGAGTGGCAACGCTGCTTTGAGACATGTGTTGCTGCCCACATGTTTGATAACCCATATTTTTTTTGGCCAGAGCATCCAGTCGTCGGTGCCGTTGCCCAACTGGCTGGTTGCCTGTTGGACGGGCAGACTGTCTATTCAGCTGGATGGCTGAATGTTTGTTTGGCTGTTTGCCTATCGGGCAGCGAATCAAGTTGGCTGCTGGTCCAGTGGCAATGTTGTTGTGGTAATGTGTTGAGTAGTTAAAATGTTGTTGTTTTTGTTGTTGTTGTCCAACAGATTGTCCGTCTGTCCATCTGTCGGGCAGTGAATCAAGTTGCCTGCTAACTCAACAGCAATGTTGTTGCTCTATGTGTTGAATAGTTGAAACGTTACTGTTGTTGTTGTTGTCCTGCCTGTCTGTCCGTCTGTATGGCTGTCCATCTGTCAGACAGCGAACAAAATTGCCCGCTAACTCAACAGCAATGTTGTTGCTGTATGTGTTGAATAGTTGAAACGTTGTTGTTGTTGTTGTTGGTGTCCTGTCTGTGTGTTCGGCTGTCTGTCTGTCCATCTGTTGGTCAGGGAACCAAGTTGCCTGGTAACCTAATAACATTTTTTTTGTTGAATAATTAAAACATGGTTGTTGTTGTTGTTGTTGTCCAACAGACTGTCTGTCTATCTGTTCGGCTGTCCGTTTTTTCGTCTGTCTATCTGACGGGCAGTGAATTAAGTTGCCTGCTAACTCAACAGCAAAGTTGTTGCTGTATGTGTTGCATAGTTGAAACGTTACTGTTGTTGTTGTTGTCCTGTCTGTGTGTTCGGCTGTCTGTCTGTCCATCTGTTGGTCAGGGAACCAAGTTGCCTGGTAACCTAATAAAATTTGTTTGCTGTATATGTTGAATAGTTAAAACATGGTTGTTGTTGTCCAACAGACTGTCTGTCTGTCTGTTCCACTGTCCGTATTTCTGTCTGTCCATCTGTCGGGCAGTGAATCAAGTTGCCTGCTAACTCAACAGCAAAGTTGTTGCTGTATGTGTTGAGTAGTTGAAACGTTGTTGTTGTTGTTATCCTGTCTGTCTGTTCGTGTTGCATAGTTGAAACTTTACTATTGTTGTTGTTGTCCTGTCTGTCTGTTCGGTTGTCTGTCTATTCGTCAGTTCAGCAGCAGTTGCCTGCTACTATAATATCAATGTTATTGTTGAATATGTTTATAGTTAAAACCTTCTTGTTGTCCATCAAACTGTCTGTCCGGCTGACTTGGCTGTCGGTCGGTCGGTCCATCTATCGAAACAAATTGCCTGCTAGCCTAATTTCAATATTCTTGCTGAATATATCGTTCAACCGTTGCAATTGTTGTTGTTGTAATTTCCTTTATTGGTATTGTTGTTGTTGTTGCTTTTGTTGGCATTACATTTCTATATACCAAAGTTATGTCGCTTGGCAAACAATTTGCGACCATCCATTGTTGCTGTTATTATTGTAACCATTTTAAAAAATTTTTTAAATTGTTGCCTTTGTTGTTGTAGTTGTTGGCTTTGCATTTTGCTATTATATAAAAAAAAGTAAAAAGCAAAACAAATGCCAAATGATACGCAGCTCGCATTTCTGTGTGCAATTTTGTTGGCAAAATTTGCTCTCGCTCTCTCTCACTCTGTCTGTGATTCTTTTTCTCTCTCTTTCTTACATGCTACTAACATTCAATTTGTGCTGGCAATGCTGCGGTCAATGTTGTTGCTGTTGTTATTATTATTATTGCTATTGCAATAAGCATTTTGCAGTTGCAACGACAACCATGACTTTGCACAAGTGGCAACGCTGCTCGTAGGCACTCGAGTGTATAACAGTGGCGAGCGAAATTCACACTTCTTGTTGTTATTTTGATGGCGTTTATTGCTTTGAATTGTTTCGTAATTTAATGTTTTAATAATTTTAATAACATTTAAACTAAAATAAGCATTTAGTTTTTATTTTTTTATGGTTTACAAAGTAAATTCATTTAAATAAAATAGCGTACTATACACATAAATGGGATAAAATGGAATGAAATTCGGAATTTGGAATTTTTGAATGAATTTTATGAGTGAATTTTGAATTGAAAAACTTGGGAATTGTCACAGCCTACTATGATATTATTTTTTTTAAATATTTGCAATTATTTGAAATTTTCATATTTCGCAATTAAAGATGCATATTTGTCTATTTATCAGTAAGATTTGCTGAAAATTTTATATATGTATGTAGGTAGTCAAAATGACTACTTTTGGGCATTTAAGGTAAATTTTGCAAAATTGCGGTAAACAATTTTTTTTTTATTTTTTAAATGTATTTATACCATTTAGCTTTAAAAATTAATAAAAGTCACGTAAGATATTTTTTTAGAAAGCGATGCAACAAAAGTTATTTACAATAAAAGACCTCAATGTAGTCAAAATGACTACCTTGGGCATTCTAGTGTTAATTGAATTGTTCAAAAAAATACTCAACAACAACAACAACAAATATTCATATTCATTCCTTTTTTTTTAAAAGCCATGCATGCAAAGTTAGACGGTCAGCTCAGTTAACAATGGCAAATCTCACTTGGCCAATTGCCACATCAGTTGACATTTGCATTTGTTGTTGTTGTTATTTTGTTGTTGTTTTTGCTGCTGTTTGCAATATTTACCAGTCAGCCGGCACTTCAACTCGTCTCATTTATTGTCGCCGCACGTCAAATCTTTGTGCGGCTTTGTTTGTTGTCATTACAGCAGTTGTTATTAGCTTTGTTGTTGTTGCTCTCACTGTACATTGAGTGCACGTTGTCTATTCGGTAATTTCTGCTTATTCTTCTTCTTCTCCAGTCAATTGCATTATGGCTGCGTTTTATTGGGTTTGCCAATTGCTCGTTTGTCTCCACACGCTGTGCGCTTCGCTTTTCTACAATTTCGCTAATTTTTATTTCACGCTTTCTTGTTGTTGTTAATGCTTTTGTTTTTGTTTTGTGTAATTTATTACCTCCTTATTACCAACGTTAAGACGTCGTATTTTGGTCATTTGGCTGCGCTTTGCTGTGCTTTTCGCTCATAATTCATACTTTTTTTTGTTTGTTTCGTCGTCAAATTCAGTAAAATGTCTGTGTCGCCAAGTGAAATTTGTGTCTTTTATTGCTTTGTTGTTGTACTTTAAAATCGTGCATTAAATATTAAAGTTTGTTGGTGTTTTGTAATCGTCAGCCAGGCGGCGTGTTGCGAGTTTCAATTAAAGTCGACATGTGCATAAAATGTTTAATTAGAAAGGTGCGATAAGACGCACCGGCCGAAAGTCGGCCACTTCCGAGTTCGCGCCCCAATGTTATTACATAACCTGCATTATTTAAGTACATTATTTACATACGAGCGGTGAATATCAAATGAAATGAAATCTGTGCCTGTGCGCCGTCTGATTGACAATTCACGATTACGCACAATTGTAATGTCGCTCTGCCGCTGCCGATATTGAATAACCTTGTAAGTGGTTTGCGTATAGGTTCACTGGTTGGAGGTTTGGTTGGTGTCAGCTCGGTTTGAAGCTTAGCTGCAACTAGATTCTTGAGTTGCTTAGTGGGCCGAATTGGCCGAAGTGAGTATTCTATTCCTGCCGGACTGCAGAAAGTTTAGGAGATTTATATTTTATGTTAGGGGATTTTTCGGATCCTTAGTGGATTTTTGGGAGATTTTTGGATAACGAAGTATGATGTATTGGAAACACTGGCAACAAAACATATTTTGGCAACGATTTTAATAATAATAATTTTAATAGTCAAAGCACCCTATTGTGTTAAAAATGTTTAAGCTTACAAAATGTAAGCTCGTTCTATCTCGTTCTCACTTATTGCTGTCACATTGAAATCCCGCCAAAAACGGCACTTTTATTTAATTCATTTGTTATATGTTTTGTTTTTGTTAAGTTTTTGTTGTTAAGCTGAAGGTGAAGAAAAAAGGCTAGAATTAAAAAAATATATGTATGTATATATTTTTGATTTTTTAATGAGAAGTTTAATTCCTTTAAAATTGCGCAAATTATAAAAAAAAATTAGGACATTTTTTTAATTTTGGGAGGAAGTTTCAGCCTTTTCTTAAGATTTAGGAGAAATTCATTTCAGGTATCTGGCAACACTGTACCCAGTGCCGGCCTCGATAGTCCAGATTATTCACGGAAATTAGATCATGCAACGAAGGGTTAAAGGAGGGTAGTAAATTCTATTGACTCCTTAGAACATTGGCTTAGTTTGAATAGTGTATTAACTTATATATAGTATATATGTATATACTAACTTATACATATAAATATATCTATGAGTGTAGGCCCTCATAACCCAAATGGTTCGAACTTGAAATGCTGAAGTTGCAAAAATCTTACAAATTGTGTAAAACATCACCACTACTGGAATGTCTTTAAAGACTTTGATTTGTTTGCTCAATGCTGCTCTAAAGAACATGACCGGTGATCATTTACTACTTGAACACTTTTGCACAAAAGTCCCTATTTCAACGGTTACAAAAAGCAACTTGTAAAAGACCTGAAGTCAGTGGACTAACGCTCATCGAATGATTACACTGTGCAACAGTACTTTTGACCCATAAAAAATATGATATAAGCATGAAACTCGAGGTCATCCTTAGTAATTTGACTCAGTTTTTCATTTTTTGATCCAATGTTCTTTTAAAAGGACTTTACAATTTTAAGCACATAAACATTTCAAAGATTTTTTAAAAATATTTGAAACTAGGGAATGACAAAGAAAGGGGTATGAAATGGAAAAGGAAACTTGTCGCTTTTTGAATAACATATCTTTTTGGAACTTCCAGAACCAAAATATGTCCAAATTTTATTTTTTTATCTAATTTTATAGACAAAAAAATTAATGCATATTCCGATACTAAATTCTTGCTTATGGATAGAAGCTTATTTTTTAACTCTAAATCATTTAAGATAGAAGAATACAATTTTGAGGTATTATACTACAGAGCGAAATCCAAGACATTATCATTTTTTTAAAAGGATTCGCTAAAAAACTTCAAGAATATCGAAGAATACATATTTGCAAGGACCTTACTGACATATTTTGGCCCTGAAACTTCAAAATAGGAAATATAGTCTAAAGGCGATAATTTTCCTCTTTCATTTGATACCCATATCTTTATCATTGCACAACAACAAATATTTGAAAAAAATTCTGTGAAACATGTTTGTCCTTAAAATTTTAAAATCCTTTAAAATTCTTCCGTATCAGAAAATAAAAAAATGAGTGCGCCTTGTTACTATATAATCTTTTGGATGGGTCTCGACAAAAGTGGTTGTTGGTCGGACGGTGTTATCAGATAGCGAGAAAAATGCACCAGAATCGTGTCAGACCACACACACACACATACACACACACACAAACACATCTTTGATAAGATGCTCGAAGTTTTAGTGGCATTCTTCATAGAACTTCCACCGCTTTTATTTGTTTTAATCACTTCTTAACAAAAAGTAATCTGTCAGAATTTTTTTTTTTTTAATTTTGTTACATATATAAAATCCCAAAGTTATAATGGAGAAAGCCTTCAACTAACTGGTTCCATGTTTTCGTGGCTTGAATTTCTTGATTTCATTTGAATAATCTTTACTCTCTTTATGATTCTGTCTTAAATTATGCTTCTTCACATAAACTTTTAACAAATTGTCTACCTCACTATTTGTAAGATTAACGGGTATCTCCAAGAAAGTGACCACTGTGCCATAGAAGTGAAGAAGTTTATACTTCTTGTTAAACTTTTTTTGGGTCAGAGAAACCCTAAAACTAAAACCAGAGCAACACAATTCCCATAATTAGGTCAAAAGTCAATATCAAGGCCAATGATGAAAAAACACACACACACAGAAACTTGGTTGAGATAATAATAAAAAACACAAAATGCGCACATTTAAGCGGAATTCGCCGAAAATCAAAAATAAATAAAATCCAATCTAAACAATAAAATAAATCGCATTTGCTTCAATACCCATAACGACAAATAAACGTCAACGATTTATGCGACAACGTTGAAAAGCTCAACCAAGCCTTCATTGAAAATCAGCCAATCGACCAATCAATGTGAATGCAGAGTTAAAGAAAAACGCTGCGCGAAGGTGAGAAAAAGTTTGACGTGCTTCACAAATTGTCAAAACAAACACAAACACGCCGAACAATCGCACCAAACGCTGACAAAGACCAGACACAAATAACAACAACAACGACAGCAATGTGTGAAGTTGTTGGACGTTGGCAATGATGTTGACGATTATTGGCTGTGGCGGCCAACAATGCGGCCGGTGACAACGCAGATGAAGTCAACAGCGAACAAAATAATTAAAAACGCCGGCATTAGGTTTAGGCCAGGTTTGAGCATCGAATTCGCAGCGGAAAAGTGCAGCAAAAATCAGGCAGAAGAAACAAATTTCCAAGGAAAATTAACAAAACGTAAAACAAAAGCAAATACACGCAGCAGAAATGCGCAGAGAATCAGAAATGTGCAGTCTGGCAGTCATTGCAACAGGCAACTGAATGAAACTGATGAAACTGAATGGCAACAGAAAAAGTTAGGTTAGGTCGTGCATTGTGCATCACTCTTCTCTTCGCACTGGCACGGCGCATTGCGAAAGACTCTGTGTGTGTGTGTGTGTGTGTGTAGTCGTTAAAAGCTACGTTTGCGATCTGCTGATTACAAATTACAAGCGCCTCGATTCGCTCGCTGAATAATGTGAAATCGTACATCACACATTGGCGGCTGTTATGGGCGCTAAATTCAGACTATTGTTGTTGTTATTGTTGTTGGCGCTGTATGCAAGCACGTAATGATTTTGACATTTTATTTACATTAAAGTTAACAAATATGAAAAACAACAAACGTCAAATATTTACAGTTTTGTAGGGTTTCGTTTAACACTTTTTGCTGGGCATTGGAACGTTGACGCGCTGTCAGACGGTCAGTCGACGATTCGAGTTGGGAATATGAGCGGGAATTACGTATTGAACACTGACATTTTGCACTTAGCTAAGTTTATTGCTTGGTTTTAGTTAATTATTATTAAAAAATAATATGAAATTATATGTAAAAATGTAAAATGTATAACAAGAATACTGATTGAAAAGTTAAACAAGAAATGAAAAGTGTGAAATTTTGTTTTCATAACTTATGGAAATTACGTCGTTCAAAAGGTTATCTATTGATTCCATGAGAGCTGAGAAATTTAAATTTTACGCGCTGCGAGGTTTTAGAATCAGTGATCTGTTAGTTTTGCATTATGTACAAAGTTCGAAAGACACACTTGGGCCACTTGAACCCATTGTGATACCACAAGGAAAAGTTAATCTGTCTTACTTCAAGTTGAAGAGCCTACACAAGCATTTGATTTGTAAGAAAGCCCTAACAAGTCTCTGATGTTAACTGATCTGAGGCGGAGGCTAAGTACTTCCATCTTCGTCTAGAAAGAATAGGCTCCTTGATGTACTCGTGAAACTGTATCTTTCAACTTGTTGAATTCCTACTACTTTCTGTCCAAGCTTTCGCTAAATACTCCTCGTTTGCTTCGACTTTGTTTCACTTTTTTTCGTCCAGAGATCAGTTGAAATCATTGACTTGGCTCATAATTTCTACATACGTCACTCCTTACTTCAGGTATTACTGATCTTTGTGGCTGTTGATTCACAACTTATTTTCTTTAATAAATGACTAGCAAGACCCCGCGGCTTTGCACGTAAGTTTGAAATCAATGGGGCTAATAAATCAAGTCCTCAATCCTTTGTTAATTCTATCAGATTTTTATGAACAAATAATTATATACCTAATTATTTCTCATTTGAAGTGGTTTCACCACATTTGAAGTCAATTGTCGCATTATTATCATGTTTCCCATATAAACTCTTAACCCATTATTGACCCCGTTAGATTTCGATATTCGAAAAATAAGAAACACATGTCGAATTATTTTTCACTAAGTTTGAAGCCAAAAGGCCCATAAAATCATGTTTCTTCATACAAACCTTTAGCCCTTGGTTCACCCCGTTAAGTTTTGATTCTCAAAAAAATGAGAAACACGTGTCAAATTATTTTTGATTTCAAGTGTTTTCACCAACTTTGATGTCAATAGGCCAATCGGTTTATCGGCATCTTCGTAGTCTTTCCTTAACCCTTCGTTCACCCCGTTAAATTTATATTTTAGAAAAATTTAAAAATACGTGTCGAATTATTTTTGTTTTGGAATATTATTACCAAGTTTTTAATCAATAGTCCCATGAATCGCGTTTATTAATACAACACCTTAACCCATGTTTTGCCTTTTTAGACCCCGAATTTAAAAAAAACACGCCTTAGCGGAGTTTCATTTTCTAAAGTGGATCTACAGTTTAAATTTCATGTTTATAGCTTCAACGGTTTGGACTGAGCAATAATGAATCAGTCAATCAGGGCAAACAATGATATGTATAGAGATAATACAATCAAGAAATATCAATAAGTTTGTTATTAAATATTAATTGGAATTTATAGCCAACACTCGAATGCTCTCAAATCGATTTCAGGTTCAATAGTTTAACCCGAATTGTCTCCCTTTCCACTGAACGCTACTATGTATGCGAGAAAATCCAATTAAAAGTAATGGCTTAGAAACAGCAAAACTGATAAGTTGTACAATTTCACAAAACTGTTGTCCAGTGATTACAATGCAACGTGGATTTCTCGCTTGCAAATCGCGATGCGTCAATAATCGCACGAACTGAAACAAAAAACAAAAACAAAATGACAACTGTGAAATGTGCGCGTCAATGTGTTTTCAAAGAATTGTAATTAGTTTTAAACTTTTTTTGTTGCTGTTTATGGGCAAAAGCAAAATTTATAGCGGCCATAAAACATTGAAGCTGCAAATGCTGAACCGCAAATTGCCGCCCATGGACTGACCGCACGCCTTCTTTACAAACACACATACACACACACACAGCCACAGACAGACATGCATAGCTCTCAACTAAATCCACACAATGAAAATTAATAATGCGATTATATAAGCATTAAGTGCCGCATAGCCGTCCATCAGCGGGCGCGCACTTTGCCGTTTGGCGTTTGTCTGTCTGGCCGCGTGTCTGGCGCGCATTCGATACGCCAATTACGGTCGAGCGGGCTGTAAATATGCAAAACAAATTGACGATTTGGTGGTCGCTGCTCGGTGTGTTGGTGTGCGTCGCTGCAACAATGCGAAATGTGTTAAGTGCCGCCTGGCTTTGTTGCACCGAAATAAATGCAAACGCCGAGCGCATTTCAATTAACCTTGGCAACGAAACGCCACACACGAGGAAGTACGCCCAACTAGTGGGAAATGGAAAATGGCAAACAAATAATTCAACTGTGCATGTGTGTGTGTGAAGTACTTTTAAAAAATTGCTTAACGTTATGTGATAAAAATAAATAAAAATAAAAATGCTGAAAACCGTTGCGCGCTCAAGTCAGCTGTTCGGGGGTCGCGTGCAACTGTTGCAACACCCAACGCACACAATTCGCCGCAGTGTTGTGTTTGGGTTTTTTAATTTCAATTTTTTTCGGTTGTGCAATTTTGCTGTTAATTTTTGTGCTAAAAACTAAAAACACCAAAAAAGAAAAACAAAATAAAATAAACAATATAAATCAACAACAAAAAGCAAATGCAAAGCTTGAAATCCACTATGCTGTGTACTGTCCAGAAGAAGCTATCGGTCGGCCATGGTGTTTTGTTTTAGCACTTTTCGACTGACACACTAACGGCTCAATGACAGAAATGGCACAACAGCAACAAACAGCCTTGCAGCCGACAATTTGCCGCAGCTGCAATGCGTTTGCCACGCGTTGCAAATGTGGCCGCTTCTTGCCACAGCTCGATGATATAATCGCACATGGTGTGAGAGCTCTTAACCCTTTCGACCCCGAATTTTACCCTGTGTCTTGATATTACTTTTTGATATCATGAAACATTTGCCTAAGAAGTGTGCACACGGCATTTGAAGTCGCCACGCGTCTTTGTTAGAGTTTTAGAGCCAGTTTACTTTTGAACAATTTTAGCAAGCTTAAAACGGGTTAAATCAATTTTCTATCAATATTTTTTAATTACAGAAAAATTAGTTACTATTTATGGAAAAATACAAAATTATCACTTTTTGATTTTATTTAACATTATTAAAGAAACAGGGTTTTGATCAAACGCGCCCAAGTCGTAGACTTCAATTAGAACACAAACTTTCACTGATATTGCTGCAAATTATGGAAATTATTTTGGGGATAAATTTTTGTAATTTGCTTTGAATTCACTTCTAAAAATATTAATTTGTTGGTGCCTACTTAAATTAAACCCATAAATCAATCGTACCTTTTGCTATAAGATGACAAATAGGTGAAGTTGCTCTCAGGCAACTTTGGGGTCGAAAGGGTTAATGGAAACCTCTCTGAATGGAAACTTTTTTAATGAAATATTAATCAGGACAGGCTGCACATTGCAGCATTGCTACATACTCGTAGTTGTTGTTTTTAGTTTGTCTGCACGTCTGCAACAGTTTGCATATTTGTCTGTCCGTCCGTCAATTTGTCTGTTTATTTGTTTGTCTCCCATGACTGACCTGTCTGGCTATGCATTGTTGCTTTTTGGTGACACATTGTTATTGCTTTTGTATACATTTTTAAACATTACAAGAAATGCCAATATTTGCAGTGTTGCCATCTCGTTTACTCGCTTATTTGTTTAATGAGTAAATATTTTCCCTTAGTTTTGCCGGCAAATGTTTGTCGTGTGCTTTTTGTAAAATTGCAAAATGTGTGCAAATTATTGTTGTAATGATCACTTTTTATGTTGTTTCTATACACCTGCGTTCGCTTCTCGCTTGCAAACTACTTTTCTCGCTTACACTTTTCTCTCCGCATTCAATACGAATGTAGCACTCGTATGTTATGTTTTATTTTGTTTTTTTTTTTTTGCTATTCATGGATGCATAAAATTATTAAGTCTAATTACATTTGCATTCATTTATTAACTGGTGCCTACGTACAGTGGAACACGAAAGCAGGTTTTGACTTTCATTGATTTGCATACAAACAAAAAATTAAATTTAAATATTTAATAAATTTGATTTGATTTGTTAATTTTAGGTATAATTTTATTTAAAAGTGATAAGTGATTCGTTGCAAATGGAACATTAATACATTTGGTATAATTTTAATTGACTGGCACGACAGCCCGCTTACGCGAGACTAAGGCCTAGCTTCCCGCAACCACCCGTGTTGTCCGTGTGAATTTGTACGCGGGTGGAAGGGACCTACAGTTTTATGCCGGTTCCGAACGGCAGGTTGGGAGCTCTTTCATAAGCAATTTTTACTCTCAGAGGTTTGCCATTTCCAGCTGAGAGGACAGCCACCGAAAGAGAAAACGAGTTTTCCCGTTATTTTTTTTAGGTGTTATTACAGGCAGTATTTGAACCTGGGTCGCTGCCTTCGACTCGCGGTCCAACGCACTAACCAACTGAACCACGGCGGCTGCCTTTTGGTATACCATACTTTACTTTTGTTGTGGGTGGCAACTTAATTCTTTGTGCTGATTCAATAAAGTAAGAAGAAAAATATTCAGACTACTACTACTACAGACTGAAATCTTAAATATTAGGGGTATTCAGTAAAAACAGCCACTTGTCCGGCAAATGAGCTGTAAAGCAGAATAGAAAACCAGTTACTGAGCATTTTTTTTTCAACAATGTAGCAACATCGCTAAAGAGCTACAAAGCAGCAATTTTTTGTTTACTCAAAACATTGAAATTCAAAAACAATTGAGTTAGAAAATTTAAAAATATTTAATATAATTTATAAAAAAACAAAAAATATGTCAGAGTTTCAATGTGGCAAAGTAGTAAATTAGCTTAAAAAAATCTACTCATTTGGGATTTGGTGTGGCAAAAGAGCAAACATGTAGCTAATTTATCCCAAATGAATAATATTTTGTTGTTATTTAGAGCTAATCTGCTCTTTTACGTATTTGCCAGACCAGTTGCTCCTTTTACTAAATACCTCTATTTATTTTATTTTCAAAAGGACTAAACAAACCACAGTATACAGTAGACCAGATATTGACACGGCTTCATATTTCTTCATAAATAGAAAAAAACTTTAAAAATATTTTGTAAAAGAGTTTCTCTGCTGCATTAACCCAACACCCCTCAAGTCATTTTTAGATTCATTGAAATGCAGCCCACACTCTCGAAAAATTGCCTCTACAAAAATTGCCATGTTACATGTGCCAATACAACAACGATTTCCAAACATTTTTTTGTGTTTTTAAATTTTGCTAGAAATCCCACCGAGTTAGAAACTATAGTGTATTATGACATAAATGGCAAATCATTTCTCAAATTTCTCTCTTTTTGTCATAAAAAAAAGAGGCCGTTATTCTGCCTGGTTCAATTGAATAATTTCACTATGAGTCAAACATGTTTAAGGAATCATCCTTTTGTCCTAAAAGTTCAAAATGAAAAATGAATTAAATAAAAGGCGAAAATGTTCTTCTTTCCTTTGATTGCTTTGATAACTGCTAGAAGAATGCTTGGACAATTTAATAAAACTCTTAAGAGATTCGTTCTCTCGCAGAAGGACTAGAGCCATCGTAGTCCTTCTAACGGGACGCTGCTTAACAGTGTTTAACAGGGTTTTGGGTTTCAAACCCCCAAACATAAAAATTGGTGGCACGAAATATGGTTTCAATACGAAATACGAAATATGGCTCAAAAGTTGTACGCAAACCCCCTAAATCCGAAATCCTGTGTGCGCCGCTGAACTGTACCATATAAGGTATGTTTGAGTACGGATAATTTGTGCGAATTTGTACACATTTTTACTGGATCCCGTTTGTGTACGCCAAATCTCTTGCAACGAGAGAGAAACTGAGAGCGTAAAGTGACAGTTCATTTCGTGAGAACTTGCAAGTTTTTACTGGAGAAATTTTAACCAGTAACTTTTAGCCAGTAAGAAGAAGAACAAGAAAAACATATGACTGGCTTGCCATATGATCGACTGCAAAGACAAATAATTTTTCCAAACACTTGGAGGCAAATGGAACCAGCAAAAAAATTGTGCGTCCGTGAGGCTGCTGACCCAACTGCTATGTATCTCAACGGTCCTCGGGAACAATTTACATCCAGATTTTTTCTTCCCATTTTAAAATGTATTTAATTTTTTTATTTTTCGTGGTGCAATCTTAATTCAAATTTAAAATTCAAATTCAATTTTGAAATCAGCTGTCTGTCTTTCTTTAACTCTTCTGTTTACACCCTTTTTCCTGTATATTGTGAATGTGCCAAGTAGTGTCTGACCGAAGATGGATTTTTGGCCGAAGCCGAATATTCGGCACAGCTAAAGTATTCGGCCGAAGCCGAATATTAATAAAATTTCGTTTAAGAAAAAAATGATGAAAATATGAAGAAAAATTAATATAGCTGTTCTTTGTTTATTAATTTCTTTGTTTATCAATTTCTTTGTTACACGTAAGAATTAATAAAAGAATATAAAAAATATAAAAACAAAAAAATTTATAAAAAAGTCTTAAAGTTCAGTTTCTAACAAAAACAAAAAGCTTAAAAATTCAATTGACATAAATAGCTAATTAGAGATAATTTTTATCAATCGCAATAAAACCCGATATTTGATAAAATACTTCCAAACAGAGCAAATTGACTTGCATTACAGGACGAAAACCTTCGGCTAAAGTGTTCGGCTATTTTGGCCAAAGCTGAAATACAAGATTTAAAATTGGCCGAATAAGCCGAATGCCGAAGCCGAAAACGAATATTCGGTCGAAAACTAGTGCCAAGTCACACTGGCGTATACAACCTTGCAAATTCGTAAAAATGTCTGTTTGTTTACTTTTATGGATAGTTTCAGTTTTGGGAACGTAAGCTGGCTTACTCTCCTGATTTTACTTACTGGATAATTTTAACTGGAAAAGTTTCCTAACAGACCTATTGTTAGACAATAAACAAAGTGTATTTTGTACAGTAATTTTTTACTAAATAATTTAATAACTTTTTTCAACTCAACACACAAACTTGAGAGTTCGAAGGCTAAGTTGCAATTTAACAATCTGTTGCAAGTGATTAAATATTCATAGCAATGTTTAAGCCATGTAATAACATTTATGCGCCACATTCCACACTCAACAATGAAACTCGTTTTTTTGTTGTAGTGTGGAAATTGGCTTTCGAGTCATTTTCCCACGCAATGCGGCGCTCAATTAGCGCCGCACAAAGAGACTTTTTTCCATGACATTTTCATACTAATGAGAATTTCCTCCATAGGACTTTTATGCCTTTGATGTGAAAAATCTAATACTGAATAAACGCGCAAAAAAAGTGCAAGCACAAAAAATTCTAATTTCAATAAAATTTTTTTATTTTTATTTCGTTTCATAAACTGCAACGAAAACATACAAAACCCGAACGCGACACACTGGCAGCCGAAATTGATACGCAAGTACGGCTATCCGTCCGAGACGCACACGGTGGTCACAAAGGACGGCTACATTCTGGAGATGCACCGCATTCCGAAGAAGGGCGCGCAGCCGGTGCTGCTCATGCACGGCATTCTGGACACGTCGGCAACATGGGTGCTCATGGGCCCGAAATCGGGGCTGGGTGAGTTCCAGTGTTCATCCCGCATTGCATTTTGAATTGTTTTTAATTTTTCAACGCTTTTGTGTTTTTTCGTTTCGCCTTCGCATTGGTGCGCTGTTTTAATTAACTTTGCATACTGTGGCATTGCCTTTTGATGTGCTTTATGCGGCCGCGATTGTTGTTGTCGTTGCAGGCTACATGCTGTCCGATCTCGGCTACGACGTGTGGATGGGCAACGCGCGCGGCAATCGCTACTCGAAGAACCACACCAGCTTGAATGCCGACTACCAGGAATTCTGGGACTTTACCTTCCACGAGATGGGCAAGTACGACTTGCCCGCCAACATCGACTACATACTCAGCAAGACCGGCTACGACCAGCTGCACTACGTCGGTCACTCGCAGGTGCGTGTCCTGAAATATTCACTAAAGAAAAAAATTGTACAAAGGCAGATTCGATTCTATTAGTGTTTTGCTTTTCCATTTTCATTTCCATTTCGTTGATTTGTTGTTTTCATTATTGTTGTTTTGTTTGTTTACATTTAACCAAACAGGGCACCGCTGTCTTTTGGGTCCTTTGCTCCGAGCAGCCATCGTACACGCAAAAGATTACCTCAATGCACGCCCTGGCACCCATTGCCTTCATTTCGGACATGAAGAGTCCGCTGTTCCGCACGCTGGTCGTGTTTCTCGACTTCCTCACAGTGCGTACAGTGCGGCGCGCCTAAATTTATGCCAGCATCCGCTAATTGTTGTCGCATTGTTCCATTTGCAGGCGGCCACACGCATGCTGCGCATCACAGAGTTCATGCCCAACACCAAACTGTTTGTCGACCACAGCCAGGTGGTGTGCCACGACAACGCCATGACGCAGGATGTCTGCTCGAATATCCTGTTTCTGGTCGCCGGCTACAACTCGGAGCAGCTGAATAAGGTGAGTGCGACCAGCTGTGAATGCGATGGGAGGAAGGAAGGCAAGATTGTGTATCACTTATTTGGAACATTCAAAGATGTGAAAGTCACTGCTGGGTTTTGGAACTTTCGGCACCAAAAGGTTTAAGTTCCCATTTAGTTGACTCTTTTCCGCGCAGAAAATTATGTGGATTAACTTTCAAATGCATGAATTATTTTATGATATTTTTTTATAAACATAATTTATTTCTTTTCAATACATGCTACAAACAAAAAACCCACTTTAAAAAATGTCTATCAACCCTTCTGTGGGCACCCGGTCCTGGCCAAACTATATTGAACTTTGGACCCACTTTTAGTAAGGTTGTACTTAGTTAAGCTTTCGAGCTCATATTTCATGATATCCTCAACTGATCCTTTCTTAACACAAAAACCGATATATATACAAATTTTTTACAAAACAAGTAGACGAGAAACTTTATAATAAAAAGACTTTGGATTTAGCTGTCGCTTCATTCATAAAATTTTGTTGTTTAATTCGGAGACATAAATGCAGTTGAGGGTTAATAGAATAGAGTGTTTTTAAAGACTCAATTGGAATGTTGTAGGTTAGGTTCAAATTAGCGCTTAAACCCAACGCAAAACCTAACCTAACTAAATTGGTTAAACATAAATCATACAAAACTTTAATAGCTTCAAGAATATTCTTTCAGAAACTCATAAATGTGATTCAGTAGGTCAAGGGTCCACCAGAAAACCTCACATAACCTAACTTTATCGATACAATGTGAATAATTAAGGACTTGAATAACTAGTTAAAAAAATTTCAAGTTAAATTTGGAAAAATTAAGTCAATAATTTAGAACTTAAGGGGGCTTTCCCGTTTTTTCGTCGAAAAATGAGGTGTTTTCAAGAATTAATTTTGGAAAGACAGTTTGATAAAATGTTGTAATTCTTTTTTATTTTGTTTGTTGTTACAATAGTGAGTAGAAAAAAAATTTTTTTTTGGAAAAAAAACAAAATGGCCGCCGGCTTGCCAAGTACTTATGTTGCCTTGTTTGGAAAACATACTCCCAGTTTTTTACACTTTTCTCGGGTACGGTTTATCTGAAATCAAATTGACCATCATTTTCATTAATTACGTAGTTTTAGTTATCGCACATCGGAGGATTTTTGAAAAATTGCAACTTGGTGAAATTTGGCGCAAATTTGAAAAAAAAATCGATTTTTTTTGCAAAATTTTGGTACTGAAAGTGTTGTTAAAAATCGAAATTTCACAATATTGAAAAAATCCTATGATGTGCGATAGAGAATTCATTTGTGAACACGTGAAATTCAGTTTTATCCAAATCGGTTCATTAGATCCGAAAAAAAGTGTAAAAAACGTCACAAAAACATGGTTTCGAGAAAAACGCGTTTAAAGAAAAGCGCGGAGCGTACGCGAGGCTGTGCGCGCCGAAACATTTTTGGCTATAACTTCAAAACTATTGCATATTTCATTATGAAACTTTGGCTTCATATTGTTATAGTATTTATAAATCGATTTCTGTAAAAAAAAAAGATTTTTTGAAACCGAAAAACGGGAAAGCCCCCTTAACTAATAAGCTTCAATAATTTTGAGTTTAATAAAAAATACAGCCAAACCTAATAATAATTTAAACTAAATTCAACAGAAAACTTAACATAACCAATTTTATCGATGAAATATAAATAATTAGGGATGATTAACTCAACGATAATATAAATTATATTATCTTTGATTAACTAGTTTCAAAAAATTCGATTTAAATGGGGAAAAATTTAGTCAAACTTAGTAATAATTTAGAAATTAAATAACTAATAATAACTATTAATAAAAAAATACAGCCAAACCTAATAATAATTTAAACTAAATTCAACAGAAAATTTAACGTAACGAACTTTATCCATAAAGTAGAAATAGTTTAGATTCAAGAATTTCGAAAAAGGAAAAATCTAGACGAACTTAATAATGATTAGAATATGAATAATATAGCTTTAATAATTTTGAAAAATTTAGTCCAACCTAACCTAACTTAACTGCACAAAACCTAACTTCAGTCTCATCTAACTGAATCAAGGAATGCAAAATAATTTAAAACTTAAAAAGCTCAAGAAATTTCTTCGAAAACTTTTAAAAGTAACATAGTTCAAGGAAGAAGGTAAATGTGGAAAAATCTAATCAAGTCCAACTTAACCCAACAAAACTGAACCACATAACCTTACTAAATTAATGAAACAAAAACCATACATTTGTTTACTAACTTTAAGTTTACACTACCGACAAGTTGTAACTGAGTTTAAATGAGAAAAAATGTAATCTAACCTCACTAAATCCATCCAAATTTTATACAAAACATAACCTAACTTAATCAATGAAACATAAATCGTATACAACTTTAAAAACATTTAGGTTTTTCTTCCAAAAACAAATAATGTGATAATTCAGTGAGTGATTTAGATAGGAAACTCTAATCTTAAGTCACTAAAATCAACAAAATCTTATCGAAAATCAAACCTAATGAAATCAGGCTGAATTGAGGAATCAGACATCAATTTGACTTGTAGACGATTGAAAATAGGCAAAGGCAAAGGAAACTTTGATAATTTTTTTTTAATACTAGTCGATTTTCTTCTAAAACCTTGTAAAACTGATTCAATAAGACCGACCGGAGAGAATAATGGAACATTCTTTTACAAAAACTGGTAAAAAAGATGCAATAAGAGCGAAAAAAGGAAAATATTTGAGAATCTTTTTCACAAAAAAAGTGTCAAAATGATTTAATGACGCAATGATTAGAGGAGAGTAATTGGAAAACTTATTCTCAAAATAATGAAAACAATACGATCAGAGCGGTAAGAGGAGAACACTTGGAATCAAACCAAATCCAACCTGAAACCTAACCTCACTTGGCCAAAGCAACAGAAATGCATTCTGCAGCTAAAGTAAACTTTCGACTTAATTCGCCGAAAATCCGCAAAATTAATTCACCAAATTGTCGTTCACAGGAGTTGTGACACCTCCCAGCGACATGTCGCTTCCACTCGCCGCCATATGTCGTAATCAGAATGACATTGTTGTTCTATATCAGCTGTGATTGCGACTTAATTGAGTCGCGCCGCGCTTGCACAATGACGCCAAACGGTAAATTAAGCACACGGCGCACCGATTCCCAGCTGCAGCGGCGACGACGACGGCGATAGCGACGGCGACTGCAATTGCAGCACTTGTAGTGTCGTTGCGACAGTGCGTCGCATGCAAATGCGCCGACAGTGCGGCCGGCCGAGTGTTGTTTCCGTTGCAACACACAATGCACACAACGCACAACACGACAACACGACACGACACGGCAGAGCGACCCATGTGCTGTGCTGCTAAAATGTTGTTTGGGTTGTTGAGTTAGTTTGTGATTGTTGTTGTTGTTGTTGCAATTGTTTTGCGCGACTCTATGCGACAATTACGTAATTGCGTCGACAACAGCGGCGACAGCAACGAGGCTCGACGGGCCCGTTGCGCGGTGATTGCGACGAGGCGTGAAACATTTGCCAGCCACTTAATGAGAACGAATTTTGAGGGAAATTTTCTATTTAAATTTGAAATGTCCATATTACTTGTATTCCTCAGAAAAGCTTTTGTTCCAAAAGGATTTGTTGAAAATCTTCAGGGATATTGAAGGATAACTTTTTTAAAAGATTTTACTGACATAATTTCGTTCTGAAAGTTAAAAGTAAAAAATTTTGTTTAACTTTCAATATTTCAAATATCGGGTTGGGAAATGGGAAATTTGTTAAACTAGTAAAGATGATTGAAAAAGGGCGCTAAGAGGAATTTTGAAAATATTCTTTGAATGTTTGTAGAATTTTTTTCCAAAACTTGTAGAAATGATTCAGTAGTTACGGGCGGAACAAAAGCAAAATGGGAAATTTTCTTTCAAAAACTTGTAAAAAATATTGAATTTCAAAACTTGTGAAACGTTAAAAAAAAGTTAAAAAAAACCACAAATATTTGGTTGCGCACAGGCAAATTAGTAAAACTTGTAAAGATGATTGAAAAAGGGTGCTAAGGTTTGAAAGGTTTATTTGAATTTTAGTAGAATTTTTTTCAAAAAACTTGTGAAAAGGGTTTAATAAAGTCGGCAAAACGAGAAAAAATGGAAAATTTTCTTTCAAAAACTGGTAAAGATGATTGAAAAAGGGCGTTAAGGGGAGAAAATTGAAAAAATGTCTTCCAAAAACTTGCAAACATTACAGAAAAGGTCGTTAAGAATAGAAAAATTTAAAGTTTTATTTGATTTTTGTAAAAACGATTTAATAAGGGTGGCAAGACTAGCCAAATTGAAACATTTTCTTTCAAAAACTTGTAAAAATGGTTGCATTTCAAAAACTTGTAAATAGTTTAAAATACAAATTTTAGTCAAAAGGTGGCACATTTCCCTCTTTGATTTGATACCCAAATCAGCACAAATATTGCGTTGGAACGAAAATAATTAAGGTTTTGCAGTGTAAAATAGTTAGTTTTCTTGCATATAACGAATGAAATTTAATTAATGATAAATTTTCCATTTGGTGCATTGACCTTTTGCCATCTTTCCAACAACTCCATGCTTCCTCCCTCATAGAACTTCTGGTTCCTATCAGCAAAAGACCAAACTAAGTCCAATTTCAGTTCATAAGCATTAGTGATTTTTTTAAATGCCTAAGTTAGGTTAAGGACGGTTGTCTCTGTATGAGGCACACTTAGGCTCATGTGGCAAATTGTGATACTTCAATTCTACCCGGAAGATGAGAGGAAATGTCTATGTCTATGAAATTTGATACAATTTTACAATACAATTTTTTTTTTCAATAAAAAGAGTTTGGCAATGATTTCTGGTAGCGGTGGTAAAAAACATTTACGTGTAATGGCGTTTTGAAAGTTTACTTTTAACTTTCTCTCCTTTACACATTTTATTGGTGAATCGGCATATGAAAACCATGTGACTTTACATTTAAGGTATATGATGTGTTTAGCAATTTGATGTAAAATACTCCAAGGAAGACTTTTGTGGAACATTTCAACTCTCTAGCTCCTATTTGTATGGGTCAATTTTATTCTATTTCCTATAATGACAAAAAATTTTCCTTAAAACAGGACTTTTTAAAAACAAAATGTTCTACATAAATATTCACCATAAAATATGTGTCTCTGAGTACCCCAAAGCTCAAAATTTAACTTGAACACCAGAAATAAATCAAAACTAAAAAAGTGTTTAAGAATTAATTTTATAATTGGTCAAAATTGGTGCGAAAATGTTCTAAAAAACTCGATTTTAAAGAGTTAGTGTGTATTAGTGTTCGACCGAAAGTGGATTTTTGGAAATAATTGAAATATTCGGCCGAATACTAATAAAAATTCTTGTATGGAAAAAAACTGATCAAAAGTATCCGTTCTTTATTTTTTTATTTTTTCCACTTAAGAATTAATACAATAATACATAAATAGAAAACTAAAATAATAAAAAAATAAAAAAAAATAAAAAAATAAAATTAAATTAAATTAAAAAATTAAATAAAATAAAATAAAATAAAATAAAATAAAATAAAATAAAATAAAATAAAATAAAATAAAATAAAATAAAATAAAATAAAATAAAATAAAATAAAGAAATAAAATAAAATCAAATAAAATGAAATAAAATAAAATAAAATAAAATAAAATAAAATAAAATAAAATAAAATAAAATAAAATAAAATAAAATAAAATAAAATAAAATAAAATAACACAAAATAAAATAAAATTAAATTAAAAAATAAAATAAAATAAAATAAAATAAAATAAAATAAAATAAAATAAAATAAAATAAAATAAAATAAAATAAAATAAAATAAAATAAACTAAAATAAAATAAAATAAAATAAAATAAAATAAAATAAAATAAAATAAAATAAAGTAAAGTAAAGTAAAATAAAATAACACAAAATAAAATTAAATTAAATTAAAAAATTAAATAAAATAAAATAAAATAAAATAAAAAATAAAATAAAAGAAAATAAAATAAATAAAATAAAATAAAATAAAATAAAATAAAATAAAATAAAACAATAAAATAAAATAACATAAAATATCTAATAGTAATAAGTATTTATATTTTAGTAAACAAAAACCAAAAACAGTCTTAGATAGGGTTAAAGAGGAGCTAAGATATCTGAAATATCACATTTTTACTAATATGAAAATTTTCTTCTTTTCTCTCTCTTTCGCATTCGCCCAGACCATGCTGCCAGTGATGCTCAGTCACACACCGTCGGGCGCCTCCATCAAGCAGCTGGAACACTTCGGTCAGCTAATGAAGTCGGGACATTTTCGCAAGTTCGATCGGGGCTACTTGCGCAACCAGCTCGAGTACAATCGGATGAGTCCGCCCGACTACGATCTGTCCAAGGTGAAGGTGCCCGTGGCGCTCTACTACTCGATGAACGACATGCTGGTGTCGACGTCGGGCGTCGATCGGCTGGCGCGCGAATTGCCCAACGTGATTGACAAATACCTGGTGCCCATGGAGAAGTTCAATCATTTGGACTTTTTATGGGCAATCGATGTCAAGTCGCTGGTGTACAATCGGCTCGTTCGGAACATCAGACGCGTGGAGAATTACAAGCAGAAGCACAGCGCCAATGCGCAGCTGAGCGCCAACGCGCACCAAAATCCGAATGCGAACGGCGCAAATGTGGCGTCCGGCCAGTTGCTGGGCAGTGCCAGTCCGGCGACCAGTGCGAACGCCAATGCAGATTCGAGCGTCAATTCGAATTCGAATGCGAATCTAAATTTGAATGTGAACGCACCGAACGCGCATGCGGAGCGACAAGTGGAGGCGTGAGACGCAGATAGATGAGATTGTTGAAGATTTTTTAAAATGATTTTTCGTTGATTTTGTGTTGAATTGCATATTTTTTGTTTTGTTTTTATGATTTTCTGTATTTAATTGAAAGAAAAGCGTAATTATTGACTGTGATGACAAACTGTTTGTTTACAAAACTGTCGTGAAGCGTTCGTTCGGACGCCTCAAACCGCTCAAAGCAATTCTCAGCAGCTTTGCTACCTCCACCACTTCCATTGTCCATCAACGATCGGCACCTGGACAGCCCCCAGCCACTTCCGCTTTACGTCAAGCGTCGTTTTGACGCTTCATTGATTGTTTATGGTTTCTCGATTTGTACCAAAGTCTCGTATTCTAATTCTACACACTTTGTTTTATTAATTATCAACTTTTGTTTGTACTTTTATGGCTCTAATCGCTTCTTACTTATTTCATTGCTTATTTATATGCGTTCGTCTACTGGCTTTCGGGCCGCTTTCGTTCATGTACAAACTCATTTTAAATATTAAGCAACACTTTAATGTTAAGTTCTCTGTATACATACTACCGGGTATTGTTCGCTTTTCGTACAACAACAATAAGAAGAGCTCATATTGCTTTTGGAACTATTTGATTGATGCGCAAAATGGCAAAGCTCGAACAGACGAATTAATCAAAATGAATGACAGTCGAAGCATAGAAAAAGTTCACTTAGTTTACTGTTAGCACACTGATGAAGCACAAAAGCTATAAAGTTGGAAGCAGTCTGTTTTTTTTTAAATAATTCTATCAAAATTACTGAAAAATTTATGAGAATAGTGAAATATCTGTTTAAATATAGAAAAAAATCAAACCAAAATCAATTCAAAAAATATTTAATGAAAGTCCACTTAATTTACCGTTAAACCACTGATGAAGCAAGTTTTTAGAAGCAGTCTTTTGTTTTTTAATAATTGTATCAAAACAAACTACAAAAATGTATGAAAATAGTGACATATCTGTTTCAACAATACAAAAAATTCAAACCAAAATCAATTAAAAAAAATATTAAATGAAAGTACACTTAATTTACCGTTAACGAACTGATGAAGCACAGAAGTTATCAAGTTGGAAGCTATCCTTCTTTGAGAATAGTCTTTTTTAAATTCCCTTTCAACCTTTTGGCTATCACTTTTGCAGCTCGTTTGCCCAAACTTTTTTTCGACTTTTTGAAGATCATTTTTGATTGAGTTTATTATAAAACCAATTAAGACTTTCAAGGTGCCGTGGGACATCAGTGTGCCAGTGTAGCAAAAGTGTTAAAACGCTAAAAAATAAATAAAAATTTTGATATGAACAAAAACTACTCACATATTGGTTTAACACTGATACACAGATCAAAAATAAAATTAAATATATATTTGTACTTATTACTCACAACTGATACAACTCTATAACTTATATAGAATCTAAGTTAGAATTAAATTATAAAATCAAATTCATTTATTTAACAAAATTTGCTTTGCAAAATCATTAATGCGCTTCTCATTTGATTCAATTTCAATAGTTCTAAATGTCAATCAGCGTACGAACCCGCATTTTCAGCTTTCAATAGATTTGTAAATACATTTGTAACACATAATTTTTAAGTTCTAAACATCTAAGGCATTCTATGTATTTGTAAATTTTTTATATATATATTTCAAATAAAATGCCAACAAAAAGCAAAACGTTTCCATCTTTTTTAATTTACTTTCATGGTTTAGAAATTCTCTAAACCTAGAAATTCTCTGGCTTAGTGTCTTGGAAATTTAAATTTGTCCCCGATTTTTAGGAAAAATTTAATGCAATTTGATTTACTGGAAGCGAAGTTATTTCATCAGAAGTGAAATTATGTTTGTGTCATTGGGACAAAAATGGGCATCGAACAAATTGCAAATATTAAGTTTTTGATCTAAACTTGGTAAAACTTCAACCGAAAAATTTCAATTGATGAACCAAGTTTATGGTGAGGATTATTTATCCCGTGGCAGAGTTCATGAGTGGTATTCACGATTTAAAAACGATTGCCAGAACATAAATGATGACCAACGTGTTAGCCAACAAAAACAGAAATAGCCAGAAATCAACGCAGATTCCATCAAAACTGGGCGGTAATTCATGAAATATCAGCTAAAATCTTCTTGAAATTGTTGAAATTGGATTTAAGTATCTTAATAACATAAATTTATAGCATTTTAACTAAACATTTGGTTATCGAAAATGGCGTCTTTCGATAACCAAATGTCATCGAAAAACACTTGTGACTGATTTTCTGAACTTTTTTTTACTAAAAGTCGAATTTTAACCATCAACCACTCCCCGTTTTCATCTGTTTGTTTCATCTGTTTGTTTCATCAAAACAATGCATTTGCCGATGAAACAAGCCATTGAGGACGTAGAAGCCATCCAAAAGGCTTGTACCGACATCCTGAAGGACATCCCGGCCGACAGTCTAAAACACTCATTAGACATGCTTTTAGATCATCCAAATCACTGTATTGAGTCTGAAAGAAGCTATTAACAAAAAAAATGTATTTTGGCAAAATATTTGTTGCTTTTTTTTAAAGATCGTTGTGCTAATGTGAGAACGTACATACCCGGCATAGTGATTGGAAATGTTGAATAATTATATGCCATGGGGGTTCTGACTCCCAAACCCCTCCTTGGCTACGCCCCTGTCTGCTGCAGACTACAATTTAATCTTTTGGAAAGTAATACATGGTTCATTAGTTCATTAGTTGAAGCCTCGTATGCTACAATAATAAACACATTCGGTACTTTTTGGGCACAAATGTCAATGACTCAACCTGAATTTGTGTTTGTGCCGCAAATCTGCCAAAAATTTCGCACAAGGCAAATTCAATAACAACAAAATGTCAAAGGGTTTTGTGATCCCACAAACAAAAACCGCAAATCTATGCATATTGTCTGAGATATCTTTCACAAATGTGGTTTATAATTGAAAATATATTCATCAATTTCAATTTTATTACAACTTTTGTAATGCAAATAAATAAATTATTGCACATAACTTTTAGTAGCAAAATCTGTGCAGCGTGGTGAAATTAATGACTGTGTGTGTGTGAGTCTTTTCTTAGTTTTCTATTGTTTTTATATTGGACTAAAATCAATCGATCAGAAACGTGTTTGTTCAGTGTCCTTCATAGTGATAGTTTTTGTGTAGTTTAACCTTAACACACATCAAAAATATTGGCCACTGATTAGGCGCATTCAGGTTTAATGGCCAATCATTTGTTTATGTGTTTAATGGAATATCTTTGCAAATTGCTATAAATTAAAATTTACATGTAGTTTTTGCCATTAAATAGATTTGGACATCATTTCAAATGCCACTTGGGAAGAAATGTTGCTGTGATTGATGTGAGAGCAATCGCCCAAAGTTTTCGTTATTTGGTGTTGTTTGTTGGTTTGGTGGTCTTAGTTGAAATTCGAACCCACGACCCTCTGACATGTGGTTCATTGCACTGAGGTTAATTAAAAACGATTTTTGCATACACTGAAGTGTATTTTTCTTATAAAAACTCAATTTCAGCTTAAAGACTTAATATAAGAAAGTCTAAGATTTAATATTAGAAAAGAATTCCGAAACGAGGTTGTTAGAAAATTTTGTGTTTCAAAATAACTTAAATAGATGCCAAAATGATTACTTATATAAAATAATATTTTTTGTTGCACATCAATTTTGGTTTTGCATTTTTTCAACTTATTTGACTTAACTTTGAAATTCGATGATTTTTTTTAAATTTTTTAAAATTAGTTTCAAATCAAGATAATTTTTTTTAATTTTTAAAAATTAGTTTCTTTATGCGTAAAATGTAATTAATAGAATAACAAATAAAAATTTTACTCATAATTACCACTTTTTAAAAACAATTATTCAAACGCCTATCTCGCATATCAGTATTGTTGCAGCGATTTTGACAGGACATTGTTTGTTCGGATGTCATGCCTACAGATGAGGTCCTGACAGTTGGAACTATTGACGCAATTGCCAAAATGAAGAGGAACAAGAGACTATAAGTCACCTTCAAACTACGCCACTTCCCGTCTCCCAAAGCTCTCCCTTCCTTGACCACTTAGACAACATCAGATCAGTCATCATTAGAGACTTGTTAGGGTCTATCCACAAATCGAATTGGCTCTCCGACTTGCATTAAGAAAGATCACTCTCACCTTGTGGTTTCATAATGGACCCATTTTGTTGCCTAAGTGTGACAAAGTCCCGTGCTCAGAAAGCCACTTTAACGTAACCTAATCTTACATAATTTAACCTTTATCTTTTTTCCAAATTCTGCAATTCATTTTGCTAGGTGCGTTCGAATGCAAACAAAACTTTTGAGGGCATTTTTTTTGTGGAGCCACCTTTATATGACTTAGTCCACTGGAAAGGTACATCTTTTCTCGATTTCTAGTCAAAATTTCATAAGATTTGGTTCACTGGAAGCGGAGTTATGGCATCCGAAGTGACAGTTTGTTTGTGTCATCGAACACAGATCCAATATTCAGTTTGGTTTTAAACTTGATAAAACTTCTAACAATCTTAACCAGGGACTTAACTATTATAATTTTTTTAAGAAATGAATTGCAATGTAACTATTACAATGAAAAATAAATTTTATTTGTTGATTATAATTATTATTTGCGACAATTAATTTTTACGTTGCATAATAACTGTTATTAGAAATAAATATGCTTTCATTCTGGATAATTATTATTTTGGGATTTTTTTATTTACGTTGCCTTACCACATTTTGAGTATGAATTGATTTTTAATTGTTTAGTTGTTGGTGGAAAAAAGGTTTCTGCAGTTAATTTGTGTATTTAAATTTAAAACAAATAAAAATTAATTCATATCCAAAATGTAGTAATTCAACAAAAAAAATTGTGTTTTCAAAATAATAGTTATCGGCAACGTAAATGAAAAAAAATCATAAATAAAAGTTATGAAGCAACGTAAAAAAAATATCTCAAAATAATAGTTATCGGTAACGTAAATTAAAAAAGTCATAAATAAAAGTTATGATGCAACGTAAAAATCCCAAAATAATAATTATCCAGAATGAAACAAATATTTATTTCTCATAACAGTTATTAAGCAACTCAAAAATATTTATTACATGATAATAGTTATAGGCGACGTAAAAAATTTCTTATTGGGAATAATTATTATAAAGCAATAATTATATAAATTTCTTAAATTAGGGCAATTTTTTCATTCCCAAAAAATATGGATAATAATTATTTTAGGTCTCTGATCTAAACATTTCAATTGATGCACCAAGTTTATGGTGCACCTCAGAATGCATCAAAACTGTCCATGAATTCATCAAAGATCAATCAAGATATTCATTATAATTCATGGAATTGGATTTAAGTATCTCAATTACATCAATTTATGACATTATAACTGATTATTTGGTTATCAAAAAGTCTGAGCACTGTTGGTTTTGAACATCGATCGACACTTGTGAGCAATTTTTTAATCATTAACCACTACTCTGATTTGTCTGATTTGTCACCGTTCGACTTTTAAATTTTCGAAAAAATGCATTTGCCAATGAAAGGAAATCGTTTTGAGTGCAGAAGAAGCCATTCAGAAGACTTGTACCGACGTTCTGAAGGACATCACGGCCGATGATCTAAAACACTCATTAAATATTTAAACATCATTAAAATATTTTGACTATGTAAATCATTGAATTGAGTCCAAAGGGGACTTTTTTAAATAAAACAAACAAATTTGTTGATTTTATTGTTGTTGTTTTTATTTTGTTGTTGTTATTATTTTTTTGAAATAGCTTAAAGGTGTAAACACCTTTTTGCTAGTGTGGCAATATGCAAAGCATGCAGTGTAGTGTCCGACCGAAGTTGGCTTTTTAGCCGCAGCCGAAGCAGGATATTCGGCATAACTAAAATATTCGGTCGAAGGCCAACGTCGAAGCCGAATACTAACACAAGTTCTTTTAAGGAAAAAAGCTGCTAAAATTTAGTCGTTCTTTCTTTATTCATTTCTTTATTCCACTTAAAAATTAATTAAAAAAATATAAATAAATAAATAATATAATATATAAAATAATAATAAATATAATAATAATAAACAAATAATAAAAATATATATATAATATTTAAGTAAAAAAAAATTGAAAAATTGAAAAAATTGAAAATTGACTTACATTACAGCGCGTAATATTCGGCTAAAATATTCGGCTATTTTGGCCGAAGCCGAAGATTTACAATTGGCCGAATAAGCCGAATAGCGAAGCCGAAAACCAATATTGGGTCGGACACTAATGCATAGAGATTGAAAATGTTTTTTAGTGATATCTATGGAAGTGGTTTTAATACCCAAAACCCCCTTGGCTGCGCATTCTGGTACCTGAGCATAAAGGATGTTTTCGCAATAGATGGAGTTCACCTGCCAGATGAGCAGATCAGCAGTATACTGATGCCTCTGGAAACACTCAATGGGGGTTTCGATAGCAGCATGAAAAGTAAGGCGAGGTGGTAAAATTTAGCTAACTGCGATATGACATGAACCTTCAGTATGGTTAACACAACAATACCACAAGAAACAAGTATGAATCGTGTTAGAGTTTACACGGATAGATTGCAGAGGTGTGCTGACCGGACTCGGATTGGACGAGTGCAGGAAATGAGAAGAGAATGCTTGAAGCGCTTTCCCTGCTTCTGTCCAGCTAAACTTAGATCTCGCCTTACATGTCTGGGGACCCGTATTTCACTGGGTTGGCTGAGATCCCTAAACTTGATATGGAGATCTCTGCTCAAATTCCCTAAAAACACAGACATTCCAACTCAGAATTTATAAGCGATCATTGCTTCCTTGGCTCTCAACGCCAAGGAACTCCATCTCGCTTTGCTAGAGGGATCCAACAGGATCTATGTGAGGCTAATTTGGTCACTCAGCTCAAACTAATCTAAGCTACAGTCAGAAAGTGGTTTTAAAGTTGTTGCCTAAAAGTATGCAACAGAAATATTTGAAATTGCAAGCTTCAACTCGCGCTTACTTGAAAGCTAAATCATTTATTATACTTAAGTCGCGTTTAAGCACACAACCGAAATAAAAAGCTTAACATTTTTCAATTACAACAACAATAACCCGGACAACAACAATAAAAAAATTTAAACGGCGCAACAGTGGCAATAAAATTACACCGAAAATGACAATAAAATTTTTGGTAAGTTTATTAAAGCCAAAGTCAAAGTGCGATTTTGGCAATAACGCCCCCTCTCCCCCACCATCCAAGACGCTTAACAGCTTGCAAAAACAATAACAACAACAACTCGTGCAACTTGCCACTCGCAATTCATTTAACTTTAGCTTTTAATTGCAAACTTCTTGCAAGCAGTTTGGCGTGGGGTGTCTGTCTGGCTTTTTGTTTTATTGCCATCTTCAAATTGTTGTAGTTGTTGTTGCAGATGCATTTAAAGTTTATCTCTTTCGTTGCACGCCTTCTTTGCACGTTTTATTGCAGTTTTGTTTCAAACGCCAACACCGAAGTGAAGTCGGCTGCTTTCGCTTTTTTTCTTCTGTTGCTCTCTGAAAAGTTGTGCGCTTCAACCCACTCACACACTCGCGCACACTCACCCACCCACACACACACACACCAACGCAAAGCTGTGAAAACTTTAATCCTTGCGCAAGTTTGCCCGCTTACGCTGCCGTAAGCGAAGATGAATTGCCTTCATTTGTCGCATTGGCAGTGCGCGACTGGCAACTTTTGCTGCAACTCGCATTCGATGCGATTTTGTTGCACTATGCGTTGTCTCATCGCTGGCTGCGGTTGATGCCCAAACTTAAAGCGAGCGCCGCACATTTTTCTTCATTATTGCATTGACGTTTTCCAGCTGTCGGCTGCAGTTGTCGCTTACAGTGCAACTAAGAAATTGCCGCGTGTGTGCAACATGTGCGACTGATGCGGCCAGAGGAAATGGTGTTGTTGCTGTAGTTAGTTTTTCTCTGCGCGAGACGTGAACGTGAGCATCATTTGCACTGCTGTTGGCTTATTGTTAACAATTTTATTGTTGCATCTTTTTGTATAGGAAAATAGTGCAAGATGGAGAATTGTAACAAATGGCAGTGACAGCTAAATTTTTTTTTTAATTTTTCTTTTTTCCTTTCATGGCTTTGCAGCGATTTATTGGAATCTGCAGAGATGAATGCAAAGAAGCAAATTGGATTGTGAAATTAATTATTGAGAGACAACAATTGCTGCGTTATTTCAATCTCGAATGTAAGTCTTTCTGAGGCCTAAATGTGGTTTTTATTGAAACGGTTTGAGCCGCTGATTTCAACATTGAAGCTCACTTATTGAAAATGGTGTTGAACTTTAATCCTAACATAGAAGAGGGTTGTGGGAAGTGGGTTGTTATGGCCAGTAAAATTAGTAAGTGATATGAATGAATGATTTAAGTGGGTTCAAAAAGCTCATATTGATTATTTAACCCTAATTGGCAGAATTTTAAAAGTAACGTAAAACCACGTGAGACTGACGTGAGACTGTCAGGCTTATATGAGCTAAATTACTGAAGACATTTATTTAAAAAGTACTAAAACTGTCTAAAATGTTAAGTTTATAAATGCAATATAATACTGACATTCCATTAGAGGATTACATAAAATAATGGAATCGAAAATCTTTTGGATTTATCACCATTTGAAATCTTTAGTGAGACTGTGAGGTTCACTTCTGGGAATTAGGGTTAATACTTTCGCTACAAGTTTGTACTGGAGAAATTTAAAATTTAAAATTTATTGATTTAGTCTTCCGTGTGGTTATTAGAGTCCGACCGATTCCCACTTTTTTGGCCGATGCCGATTAATCGGCCGGAAGGACGAGAAAATACAAAATATAAACGAATGGATTCAACCAAAAAAAAATTGAAGGTCTATATAAAATATACCTATATTTGTTTGTAACACAAATAACACAAAAACGAAAAAATAAAAATTAAAAATTAAATAAAATCACTAGAGAATCCAGCCGTATACATTAGGTTAGGTTAGGTTAGGTTGAGGTGGCTGCCTCTGTATGAGACACACTTAGGCCTCTTAATGGGCCCGTTGTGATACCACAGATTCCACCCGTTTGAAATGCGTATGCAACACTGTCTTCTTTTTTTTTTTTTTTCAACATGTGATACACCACACATTTCAAACGGATGGGGAAAGGGAGGGAAGGGGAGCGGACCTACAGTTTAACGCCGAATCCGAACGGCGATGGGCAGTTTTTCTTTCACACTTGGAGGTTTTGCCATTGCCTGCCAAGAGCGCACTTATGCGATTCTTGTAATTCTCATTCCCTTCATGTGGATAGCGACAGAAGTAGATGAGTGTTTTTTCCAGCCCAAGCCAGGAATCGAACCCGGGGCGCTCGGTATGAGAAGCAAGCGCGCTACCCGCTGAGCTATCGAGGCCGACAGCGTATATATTAACATGAATTAAAAAAAATAATATATCACATTTATTCCACTGGGATAAACAAAAATATTTACGTAAACTCGACTTATTAATAAATATTGCATTAAAATTCAGTTTCTTCTTCAACTTCAAATGTGATGTGACATCAGCCAAAAAAAGCCGATGCTGATACCAATTTTTGTAGCCGATGCTAGTTGTTGCCGATGCCGATTAATCGGTCGGATTTTAGTGGTTATATTAACAACAATCCGTAATAAGGTTTTAATATTTTTTTAACGGACTCTGTTTTTTAGAATGTTATCATATGACAGCAACTATAACGTTGGGACTGTAAGCACTTAAACATAAAATTTTTTACGTATAACTACAACTAGGATATTTTTTCATTTACCTGAGCTAAATTTTCTTTAAAAATTTATCTCAATTGAAGTAAGAAGTCAAATTAAAATAATTATAATGATAATAAAAATGTCTCTTATTCTTTCCTGCTTCTTCTTTCTTTACTATGTTAAGATATAACATTAAAGAAATTTGTATATGGTACTTTTCTCCTTCAAACATAAATATTGAGTTTATTAATTTTGTATTATTTAGAAAATTTCAAATTAGAACCAACAAAAAAAATTATTCTTGAAACCATAGATTGTTCAGACGACCACAAAGTAGCATGTTGCCATATGGCAACGAAATAGCGAAAGAGTTAAGCAAACAACTTTTAAGCACGGCTGAACTGAATTGGTTTTTGAATAAAATCATTCAGCTTTTTGGTGCTTCGAACTGATCTGAAAACTGTACTGACACTTTCATATACTTGCACCAAACTGAAAACCAAGCCATTATATCGCACACCCACTTAAAAAGTGACACAGCTCCAAATTTTTAATTTTCGGGTTTATGTGTTAATACTGTGCACAATGCATCTATCTACCAATAAGCAAAAGCTCAGTATATTTAGTTGTTGTTAACTGTTGCCAAAATAGAGTTGGGTCTCTCTTCATGTCGAGAAGTCTGATGCTATTTGATCGTTGCAGCTCAATGCAAAAGAGTCCTAATTCAAATTGTGACACTTTTGACGAAATCAATTTTTGTTGAAGTTAATTTTAAGTAAAGTTGTGACAATTTTAGTATATATTTTCAAATAAAAAATTTAATTTCGAATTTTCAAAATTTTTCTTTCAACTTTTAACTGTCATTTATAATGATTAAATTCACCAAAAGTGGAATAACTTAAAATAATTCGGTAATTATTGAATTAAAATATCATCAAAAAAGTCATAACTCAAAATTTTGGATTTTCTAGTGTAAAATTAAAAAAAATCTTTGTAGCTTATCCTAAAGCATAATCTGAAGGGATTTTCTACTAAACGGTCTATACGTTATTTAAAAAAATGTTTATTCAGCTCAAAAACAGTTTTTTACGTTTCCTGAAAAATTAAAAATTTTAAGTTGTGTCACTTTTGTAGTGGGTGTGCGATATTTTTAAAAGCTGTTTGATTCAAACCAATTTAATACATAACAAAAATAAGTAAAAATGTTAATAAAATGTGAAAAAATTAATTTTACAAATTACGAGTATAACTTGCTCCGAGTTTATTTTTGGTAAAGCATTGAGTCTTTTTTTTAAGAATTTTCATTACCATTTTTTTATTATGAAGTCACCTAATAATTGTAATTGGTTTCCTCGTTTGTTTTGCTTAAAAACAAAATATGTTTAAGTACAAAATTGTAAAAGTCAATAAAAAAAATTTTGTATATAACTTCGAATTGATCTTATTTGTTTATGATTTTTATTTCTGTTCATCTTGCAGAAATACTGCTCCTCATTTACCCCCTCAAGGGCCAGTCTTCCAGCATTGCCTCCTGGACGTTTTCCAAACATTCTTTCCACTATGCGCTTTAACCGTTAAATGCATGGCGTACCATATATGGTACAGTTCCTAAATCCTTCGTATATCTGTTGAATCATGTTTGTGCTTGCTCTAGATTGATTCGAAAAAAATTGCCCCATGCATTTAAGGGTTAAGACAGTAAATTTGAAAATTCGATAATTTTAAACTAAACCATTTTTGAACTGAACCGTTATTGGTTCAAGAATGAGTTCGAACCGGTTCATGAAGGGAATTAGTGGTTTGAATCAATCATGAACCACTGAACCAAACCGCTTTATACATTTGTATGGTTCAAAACACTGCTATCAGAAATAAAAACCAGTGTTTTAGAACTTGTTTTGGTACCTGCATTCCTTAGTTTTTGAATTGTGTTCAGTATCTCCTGTAGAATCAATCTATCCAGTGTTGCCAGATCAGGAGATTACCTAGTAGATTTAGGATATTCTTGGCCTTTTAGAACAATTTTTAGGAGGAAAAAGTGTTTAGGAGAAAGTTTAGGAGATTTTGATGGTGGCACATTTCACTCCATTAGTGGCACTGAAACTTGAATATTAAAAGCTAGAGTGTCTAATTTAATTTAAATAAATTTTATGATTCAAAGTGTATGCAATGAATGCAGGAAACTAATTTCATACCGATCTCATTTTTTATATGTTTTGTTTGTGTTAAGTTGTATGGTGTTAAGCTATTTATATTTTCTTATGAAGTTTAATTCTTTTGTCTACAATACCAAAAATTTATTTAAGAAAAAATATTTAGTCATTAAAAACAATTTTATTTTTAAAAAATATGTAGTAGATTTTTTTTCAATTTTTGGGAGGAAATTTCAGCATTTTTTAAGGTTTAGAGGAAAGCCATTTCGGGTATTTGGAAACACTGAATTTATCCATGTCGCTTGATTCGTTTGTGTGTGAAAAATTGGTTCGTATTATAATTTTTGAAGGCATTGAATTGTCTTCTTTATTTTTAATGTGACCTATACTTGCTTTGAAATCGGGTTGGAGATTAAGGTGATTTCACTAAAAATTGTATCACAATAGGCCTCCGAGTGTGTCTTTTATAGAGGCAGCCACCATAACCTAACCTAACAAAAAATGATTCCAGGCATATTTGCCATGTCGGAAATTTTAATGAATGTGAAAATGGTAATGTTAACATATTCCTGTTAACATTAACATTCCATCCAACAATCCATCAAATAAATCAAATAGAGATCTCAGTTAAGGTTAAAGTTAGGTTAGTTTAGGTTAAATGGCTGCTTGACGCAGCAACTTAGCCCTGGATGGCCTATAACGAAGCATTCTAAATGAAGTACTTGACCGGTTTTTTCTATTATGCAGACCAAGTCGTAGCTTTTAATGAATTTTTACCAAGAATTTTTAACCTTTCTAATCGAATTTTACATAAGCAAAAATAATCAATGACGTCAACTTTAAACCATTAGCATTATTTTGCAATTCAGTGCTTCTTTTGCTACACTAATCTAACAAAATATATAAATTTAGAAAAAAAAACAGTTTATGGCTTTAAAATGTTTTATTGAAGAATTCATATGCGTTGTGTTAATCAAAATTCAACTTTTATAATCAAATTTCAGTTTTTTCACCTAAAACGAAAAAATTATAAAATTTGTTTTCTTTGACAAAATCGATAGATTCGTAGTAAACCTAACAAAAAGTGTGCGACAAAAGTAGTCAGTAATCGATTCTCAAGAGTTTCTTTAGTCTTTAGCGAGCAAAAAAGAATTACCATTAAAGGTGTTTAGTCAAATTTACTTTTATGTGTTGACTCCAGTAATTTGCTGTTAATTTTAATCATCATTTGTTGACTTGACCGCAGGGAATTGTGTAATTTTGTTATTACTGTCAGAAATGTCTACTTTGGTTGCCATGTTTGTTGGTGATACTAACACCAAATTCGATTTGCAGCAACAACACAATAACAACAACAAATGTAAGTCTATATGCCTATGCAGTGGCGCACTCAGGAGGGTTGTGAGGGTTCCAACCCTCCCAAATACAAAAGTTGCTGGTGCAAAACATGGTTTCAAATGGAATTTTACTCAAAAGTTGTACGCAAAACCCCCCACAATGAAATCCTGTGGGCGCCACTATGCTTATGTATCTGTGTATATAAACATTAATATTTGTTTAACATGACTTCGATGCACCACAAGTTGTATTGGCTTTGCCTTCACCTCAGCCAGGATCAGTGGCGCACAAAGGATTTCATTTTGAGGAGGGAGGATTATGTAACCGAAAACACAAAAACAACAAGACTAAGATTTTGTTTAACAAGCAGATATTTTGGAGAGGTCTGAACCCCTCAAAACCCCTCTTGCGTTCACCAACAGTCGCAACATTAGCTTCACTTTGCATTAGCCGCTGCGACATCACGCTTACGCCCACATTGCAGCCGCCTCCACCAAACGCTTCGTGCTTTCATAGAATTTTTTTCCTTTTGGCATTTCTTTGCTGCACGTGCGCATTCAAGTATAAGTGTGTGTGTGTATGTGTGTGTGAGTTAAAGACGGTCGCCATTTTCGCGGAACTTTCGTGAACTGAACCAGAATGTGTGCGCCACTATCTGCTGTTGCTTTTGTTGTTGTTGTTGCTAATTATGTTGTTGTTGTTAATTTTGTTCTTTCTGTTCATTTTGTCATTGTTGTCATTGTTGTTGTTGCGTGTGCGGCATGTGTAAACAGCCGCATTAAGTACAACAAAATAATTAAAGTCAATTAGTGACTTCAGTTGGTGGGCATGTTTGCTGTAAGTTCTATGGCTGCTGCTTTCTATTCTTCTTCTTCTTCTTTGTCATCTTCTCATTTCGTGTCTTCTTCTTTTTCTTATTTTAGTTGTTGTTCGTGTTATCATTGTTGGGACTTTAAATGTTGTTATGGTTGCGCTTCTAATGCGGCCTTTGTTGTTGTTGTTGTCATTGTGAATGCGATTCGTTTGGTTGCCTGCAAAGCCACTCTCAGGTCACACACATACATACACCAACATAAGCACACAAATACTAATGCACTTACACATACATATAAAAGCAAACATTCATCTACATATTTACTCTTTGGCTCAACAACAACATTAATTATTTAGTACAAGTTTGTGGTAATCAAGCTGGCTTTAAGGTGTTTGTTGTTAGTGTACTGCTGTGCGTTGCCAGTTGCCAAAGCGAGAAGAGTTGATTTGACAGATATTCTGTGTGAAAAGTATCTGGTTTTATTTAATCAATATAGGTACATATACAAAATTAATGAACAATTAAAAGACTAACTAACTAAAGTTGCTTATAAAAGAAAAGTGGATGAATCGATAAAAATTTATAAAAAAGGATGAATGAATGTTAAAATCGAACGTCAAAACATTTTCCCAAAATTTTTTCCCATTTAAAATTCTCTGCACTGTCAAAATTTACAATCAAAACATCATAAAATTGCATATTTAGAAAGTTTGGGTTATTTATTTGCACATTTTTTTAAATCGAAATTGTAAAGAAATATATTAAACTTCCAAAATGTATGCCTCCATGAACCTTGAAAATTTTATTCTGGCGTTCTCGGAGCTTAAAATATGCCACTTTAGCTGGTCAACATATCCAGATAGCAGAAATGTGTGCTATGTCGAGTCATTTCAGCGATATTTTCACATTCATTCATTTTTATTAATTTTTTATGCATATTGCACGCAGTTAACTGATTAATTGTTAAATGATTTCCCGATACTTCTTACACAGAATGTACACACAAAAAGACAGAATTTATGCAGCTCCTGTGTTATGGAGAAACAAAAACAAAAAAACGCAACCCACGCCTCTGATGCGAAGCAGTCAATGTCTTGTGAGGGTTTACAACTCTCATTAACGTAAACAAAACAATAGGCACACACACGTGCGTGCACACTCACACACACTCACACACACACACATTCAAAGCCTTCTAATGAAAATTAGGTTAGCCACCAAAACGGCTTTCAAAAAGTAATGTTTTGTAGTTGGTGCCTTGCGAGCAGAGTAGGAGACGTAGGAGATGTTATTGAGTGAGTGCAAGTCTGGCATTAAGTCTTCAAATGTTGCTTCTTCTTTATCAAAAAACAAAGAAGCAAAAAAAAATTTTTTAAGGACATTTTCTTTCATGTTCTTTTATAAATGAATTTTCAGGAATGAATTTAGATGCTTTGGCAAAGTTTGCTAAAATTCTTTACAGACAAGAACAACAACAACAAGACTAACAAAAAAACAACAACCACAACAACAAGACTAACACAAAAGCAATAAAAACAACAACAAGAAGACTAATAAGAAGGCAACAACAAAAATACTAACAAAAATACCAACAACAAAAACACGATTAATAAGAAAGCACAAGACCAACAAAAAGCAACAACAACAAAAACAAGACTAATAAGAAAACAACAACAACAGGACTAACAAAAAAGAAGAAACAACAACGCGATTGATAAGGAAACAATAACAACAAGACTAATAAACAAAAGTAACAACAAAAAGACTAACAAAAAAAGCAAGAACAACAACATCACCAACAAACAAAAGTAACAACAAAAAGACTAACAAAAAGCAACAACAACAAGAAGACTAATAAGAAAGCAAAACCAACAACAAGACTAACAAAAAACAAAAACAACAACAACACGGTCACCAAATAAAAGCAACAACAACAAGACCAAGAAACAAAAGCAACAACAAAAAGACTAACCAAAAAAGCAACAACAAGGCCAACAAACAAAAAGCAACAACAACAACAACAAGACCAACAAACAAAAGCAACAACAACCCATAAGGTAGCAACATCGACGGCGTCCATCAGAAGCAGCGACCAACAGCTTAAAATAATTGCAACCTGATAAAAAGTCCTACTTAAGGTAACTTACAATATAACAACAACAACAACTGCAAGACAGACAGGTGATAAACGTTTGAAGGTCGCTGTCGACAGTTGACACTCGGCTGTCGTTTCACTAATTGGCTGTCAGCGAAATTCGCAGTTGCAAATATTAATTTTAGTTGAGTTCAATGTTGTTGTTGTTGTTCATTTTTGCGTTGCCATGCTTACAGCTGCTGAGACAGGAAGTGTTTTTGTTTGTTGTTGTCTTGTAGCGCCAGCGACGGTTGTTGTTTGCCAACTTGATCCGGTTTGCCGTTGGTCATAAATTATTCACTCACTGTAAATAACATCTCTGTCATGCAGCTACAACAACAAAATACCATAAAAACAACAAGAAAAAACAATGCAGCCACCCACTAAGTCAGGAAGAGAGCAGCGAAGCCAACAGAGGAGACGACAACAACGTCGGCAGCAGCCAAATCGCGTCGCCTTAATTAACATGCCACGTACCGTTAGTTGATCTTCTTCTTCTTCTTCTTTTTGCTACTGTTTTTTCTTCTTCTTCTCAATCTTCTTCTTCTTGCTCGTGTTTCTTCTTCTTCTTCCTGTTCTTTCTTAGACGCCCTTGACACTTTCTCACTCTTTGTACTTCAACTTGTTCGTCCTTGCTGCTGCTGTTCCTTGAAAATTCATGTTTTTTCGTGCAGTCTTTTATGGTCCAACGAAATTAGATTTGTTGACAGCGCAGCTCACCTCAATTGCCTGCTTTCCTGTCTATCAAAGTTGCAAATAAAATTTTAAAAGCAATTTAAAATATTTAAAAGCAACGCTAAATAAAAACCAACTACAAGAACAACAACATCAAAGAAAAGCAGCAAATTTACAAAATTTTGCACACAAAATGGCGTCGCTGACTAAATTCACGCTCGAAGAAATTTTCGCTGCCAGCAATTGGCGCCTTGGACACACTTTTCCCTGGTCCACACCGGGGCGGTTATTGTGTATTTTTGGCATCTTTGTTGTTGTTGCTGTTGTTATTTACGTTGATTGTCAAGTTTGCTGTAAAATTACCTGCGCATTTATTATTTTGATAATGAAGTGTCTGAAGCGTTGTCAACTAAACTTAATTTTCGCAAAGCTTAAAAAGTGGGTTGGGGTCAATGGTAGTTGAAGCGTTTTGGAGGCAATTTCAGTTTAGGCGAAACGGAAAAGACACTTTTTGCTGGATGGGTGTCATTTTGTTGATAAGTAAAAGCTTGGCTATTATTATTATTTCGCATTTAGTCATTTAGCAGCTAAATTTAAACGGCACCGTGACAGCTTGGGAGACAATAAATGTTCAGGACGTCCAAAAACTACAACCACTGAAAATAACATCGCTCAAGTTTATCAAATGGTGCCAGAAAACGATTGTGCAGAAATGTGCAGACGACATTTGAAGTCGCCACGCCTCCTTGTTAGAGTTCTAGAGCTAGTTTACTTTTGAACAATTTTAGCTTAAAACGGGTTAAATAAATTTTGTATCAATATTTTTTAATTACAGAAAAATTATTTAATATTTCTGCAAAAATACAAAATTATCACTTTTTGATTTTATTTAACAATTATTAAAGAAACAGGTTTTTGATCAAACGCGCCCAATTCGTAGACTTCAATTAGAACACAAACTTTCGCTGATATCGCTGCAAAATATTGGAAATTATTTTGGGGATAACAGTAAAATTTTTGTAATTTGCTTTGAATTCACTTCTAAAAATATTAATTTGTTGGTGCCTACTTAAATTAAACCCATAAATCAATCGTAGCTTTTGCTATAAGATGACAAATAGGCGAAGTTGCTCTCAGGCAACTTTGGGCTCGAAAGGACCCAATAAGGGTCCATTCGTGGCCGTGGAAGGTCCCTATGATCCCAATAATGAGCAAATAATTCAGCATTTTGCTAAATTTTGTGTCACATTCACTCTTCTTTGATGCAAAAACAACAAGTCAAAGAAATATTTATACTGAAGCAAAAATAGCCCCTGAAAACGAAAATGTGAATGATGATTCAGAGTTTATTATAATTATTATATATTGTTGGAAGTCTCCATGGGTACCGACCTGTCCATTGTTCCTTAGCTATTGCCTCCCCCTTGACTACAAAGTTTTCGAGCTCGCAAATACTTGAAGTAGATTTGGCCAGCACTTCTGCGGCCTTAAATAGGCAGCAGGCAGTACCTGACGTCATATTTTCTAAAGACTCTGGATCTTTTTTGGCAGTTCGTCGCTTTTGCTAAGCGAAGAATGTCCGGCAGCTTTAGTTCAAGTAGCTCATCCACCTTGACGTCGAGTTTCCCAGAGACTTCTCAATTTTTTTAGGCGGTCCATTGCTTTTGTAAAGTGAAGAATGTCTATCGACCTTGACATCGAGTTACCCAGAGACTACTAATCTCTTTTAGCCGGTCCGTTGCTTTTGTAAAGCGAAGAATGCCAGGCAGCTTGAGTTCAAGGAGCTCATCCACCTTGGGAGCGAGTTTCCTAGAGACTCCGCATCTCCTTAAGCCGGTCCATAGCTTTTGTAAAGTGAAGAATATCCATCCACCTTGACGGCAAGTTTCCCAGAGACTCCGCATCTTTTTTAGCCGGTCCGATCCTTTCGAAAAGCGAAGAATACCAGGCAACTTAGGTTCAAGTAGCTCATCCACCTTGACAGCGAGTTTCCCAGAGACTCCGCATCTCTTTTAGCCGATCCGATCCTATCGAAAAGCAAAGAATGTCCGGTAGCTTGAATTCAAATAGCTCATCCACCTTGACGTTAAGTTTTCCAGAGACTCCGCATCTCTTTTAGCCGGTCCGTTGCTTTGTAAAGCAAATAATGTCCTTCAGATTGAGTTCAAATAGCTGATCCTTCACTAAAGTCATCTTGCCAGAACACATGGCCCATGTGATTGAATATATGAATGATTAGAGCAATTCAATATTTGTTCGTTGACAACATAGAAAATTTAGAGCAAAGAACTTAATTATAATTTTACATACATTAAAGATTTAACTCGTGAAGGAACCAAGGCCTCGTGTTCATGAAATGCACCGTTGTACGTTTGGAAATTGAACTCTGAAAAAGTTAAAAGAGATTTGGTATTTATGTATTTTATGATTAAACATGTTTAAAAACATTTTTTTTATATGTAAGTAACAAAACTTTGTAGATATTATTTACGAAACACAAAACACAAACTGATTTCCACATTGCATTCATCAACATACATGGAAGTTTCATATTTACATGAACTACGATTTTGGGCAAATTTCATTTCGTTCTTAATTAAAAACGAAATGTAATATTTAGATTTACTGTGCGTATACGCAACTCATGTTGCAACAAATGTTACTCATACGCTCCGTCATGCAATGCAAAGGGCAGCAACTTGTTTACACTCAAAAAGCAAAACTTTTTGAAATGCCAATTAAAACTCTTCACAGTCAGACAATAATGTAAGAAAAATAAATACATTTTTCGATTGTAATTTCAGTTGCCACTACTGACTCATAAAAGTCCATTTCATTCTGCTGAAGTAAAGAATACTTTGGCTGTCGCTTTCAATTTTCAGTTGCTTCATGTTTAACAGCATTTCAACTAATTGTGTGTATCGAAAGACAAAGTTTATGCCAAACAAGCAAACAGTTATTGGAATGAGATGAAGGGAAACGGGGGACGAGGGGGAGGTAAATGGCAACACTATTAACATCGACTGCGTCAACAAGCCAAAGGCCAAAGGCATTCTTCGTTGAGTATAGGTCATTATTTGTTGTTGTTGTTATTGTTGTTGATGATATTGATGTTGCCGCTGTTGCTGATGCCACTGACTAAATATTTACACAGTAGGAGTGTTCTTCACTCAATGCAACAACAATAACAAATTCATCTGCGATAGCAAACAACAAAGCTTACGCCAAACACACACAAACACACAAACCTACAAACACAAACACAGACACAGACACAAACGCATACGCACAGCTGTCCTTTTGTCTTCCAATCTCCTTAAAACGCCACCCACCGTCACAAACAGCCCAACTTGCCGCTTGTCGCATGGAATTTATTCATTTTAGATCTCATTACGGCGCTGGCTGCAGCCTGCTGCCAACGACAACATGTCCTTTGAGCGGCAAATACAAACATAAATTTGTTGACTTTAAGACGCCGCTGGCACATTTGCGCCGTTTATTGATGAGATATCGCCGGAAAACGTGAAATTTCGGCAAGTTATTCGAAGTGAAAATATGCCAACGTCATTGCCATCAGGCGGCAGCCACCCAATCACACCGTGCCTGAAGTTTAGATTGAACATTTGCGCGGGAAAAAAGCCATCGGCGCCTAGCTGTGGCAATTTTTTTGCGCCCCTAAATTTAAATGAAATTCCTCTACAGCCGATAAGTAGGCCTTATGGTATAGTTAGAGCACTCTATTTGTTGTTGTTTGTATTGTTGTAGCTCTTGGCAATTTTTATGAAGATTGAAATTGAAGCTTTACGACCATTTCGACACCCCTCTTGGCTTTGTTTCTTACGGCCAGAAGCCGTCAAACGCAACGCCGTCACAAATGGCCGCAAAGTATTCACGCCAACGGAAACGGAAATAATTTCGCATGCAAATGAATGAGCGAGTGAATTTCAATTTCAATTTAATTTGCCTGCGATTTGCTATGCACAAAATACACCAACAACTAATGCAAAGCCGCAACGCCGCGTTGGGCGTTTGATTGTATTAGCTGAAAGCAAAAACGATTCTGGCGGCAGCCGTTTCAAACCAACGCGCCTCAATTTAAAGCCATAACAGAAATTAATGAACATTGAGATAATCGGCCACTCGAGTGTGCGGCTCAGTAGAATTAAACGCTCAATAAATAACAAAAGCTAACTTTCAATATCTGTCCCTCTCTCTCGTTTTGACTGCTCAGCAATTGTTGTCAGCAAATCGCTGGCACAAGCAATTTTCCACAATTGCACGCCGACACAGCACAAATGTTTTGCTATTCTGCGTTCCACATACGACCCGTTGTGCCAGTCCGTTGTGTGTCAGTGATTTAGCTATGGTTCGCGCACTCAATTGCCGTTTGTTGCTAGTTGTAGTTGACAGTGTTGTAGGCATTTGTGTTGCTTTCACCAACATTTGTACCAACATCAGCGATAACAGCCGCCGCGGCCCTGACACCAGCAGCAACACAATTTTCATGCCGAGTTGACAAAAATTCTTAACAATGCCATCATGTCGAGTGCTTATGACATTAGTGCACACACACACACACACATAATCACAATCACACACACATTATCACAGCCACACATACTCTTAGTTAGATGTGATTATGATTATTACTATTATGAATGAAATTGAAAGTACACTGAGCGAACGGAAAGCCATCAGAAGGTTTACAGAAGCCAAGCATTCTTCTGGGGCACACTTTAACCCATTTAGGCTAAAGAAAGGCGCTGAAAGTAAACAAAAATAATCTAGGAATGTTAACAGAAATTCTGTTTGGTCATGGCAGACTAATTGAACTAAAGTCATAATAGATAGTTTTAGACTGATTACTTGTCAGATAGAGTTTTTACAATGGTTCCAATTTCATTCAGTTTAGTTTTTAAGTCTTCGGTTTACTTAAAAAAACTATCATATCATACAAAAAATATTTCGAATGGGGAAAAGTATTTGTAATTGTAGAATTGTGAAGCAATACTGAGATTAGTGTCCGACCGAATATTAGGATTCGGTTTCGGCCCAAATAAGTGGTTTCGGTTTCGGCCAAAAAATGGCCGAACGGCCGAAACCGAAACTTTCTAGAATATTTTTTTACATTTTATTGTGTAGCAGATACGAGTATATAGCGAAAGGAGGAGTAATTTAGATGCCACCAATGTAAATACCCTTTTTTTTTAGCATATAATATTAAATTATTTAATTTTGAATATTAGCAAGCAAGGTACGAAAGGGTGATTTTTTCATGTTTATGCTTCTAAAAAATGAATAAACTATTTTTATTAATAAGTATTTATTTATTTATGTTATGTTTGTTTGGCTGTTCCTTATTTAATTAATGTGAAATTCGTTTGTTGAAAAAAAATGCTTGATATGGTGATTTTTATTTCAACTAGAATGTTTCGGTTTCGGGTTCGGCCCAAAAAAGATGTTTCGGTCGGACACTAACTGAGATATTTGAGAATGAGTTGCGCTCCGAGCATGGCATACTTTTAGGGGCATGGTAATTTCGATCTAACAATCGCAGAGACGACTCGCGGCGATACTGGGAGGTTCGAGAATGAGCTACGCTACAAGCAATTGATTTTGTACTTAACACTTTCGTGTCCGCTCTCTGTGCAGTTAAACTAAAACCTATTGCCGCTTTGTTTACGTATGCCGTTGCGTTGGGGCCGCTATTTTTAATTTATTTATCTTAACAGTTAAATTACTTGAGAGTCATATATGACCTCAGAATCGACTCGTTTTCTTGTAGCAAACTCACCCTTTTAACATGGCGGTGTCCTAGGCGAGGGTCAATTGTCCCCGTCTGCATCCATTTGCAACTAGTCCAAGGTTAGTCCGAAGTAAACTAGTTTATTCTGGATTAGTTTTCTAACCACTCGATTTTTATGGGGAAAATAAAACAGTGCATTTTTTTCAATAATTCTTTTATTTTAAAAATATTTAAAAATAAAAACAAAAAATCATTTAAAATCAAATGCATTTAAAGATGAACCAAGATGAACTTCGACTTGTTGACACGCTTCTGCCGGAATTGTTTGGGGGACTTCGCCTGCAATTAATAAATAAATAAATAAATTGAAGAATAATTTCATAAATAAATAAATAAATATATTAATACATACCTTTAAGCTGCCGCTGCAATTCGTTGCTTTACGCAATCACGCAAAATTCTAACTGAAATCATTCAAGTCAAAACGTGCAAATCGAGCAAACTTCGTGTCATAGAAACAGATAGTTCGAAAAATGCAAAGATTTATACGTTGTTGTTGTAGCAGAACAATCGCAATCGACAACTAGTTGTCCAATTGACTACAAAAAACCAGTTGAAAGACCAATGAATTTTGGGAACTAGTTGTCTCAGGTCCGACATGGTAGCTTTTGCCGTTCACACAGCTCAATTTAGCTGTTATCGAATATTGTTATTTTTTTTTTATATTATTTTATTTATTATTATTTATTCAATGTTATCGAACAAATTTTGGTTTAAACGGAAAAAACTTTTTTCTGTTTATGTATGAAAAACATTTTTGAAAAACATTACTTGAAAAATTAAAATTGTTAATGGTAAAATTTTTAAATGAAATTTCAAAGCAAACAAATGTTCACAAAAGTCTTTCGTTGCTGTCAGTTTCTTATTTTTATTTTGGTTCCGTCAATTGTCAATGAATTTGTTTGTCGATAACAGCACACAACACAGGGTTGCATAGCAAATCGAGCTCAATTTATGGCTAATTTAGTGTTAATTGCAATTAACTAAATTGAAATTTTTGTACGACAAATTGAGCTCAATTTAGACCTAAATTAAGGATAAATTGAAAAAATTTCTAAATTGTGCAATTTAGCTGGCTGTCTGCATAGATTATAACAAGAGAAGAGACAATAAGTAAAGCATAAATATGAAAATAAGATGACTACTAATGGCGGATTGTATTGAAGGATTTGAATGTGTTTTGATTTTTGAGCACAATCCAGGAAAACGAATTACACCTACGTTAGTCATCCAGACTAATTTTCGTAACAGTATATTAACTGTGAAACAATTAATAACTGTTATAAAAAACAAGTATATTCTTCGTTGTCGATAATTATTATTTTGAAATATTTTTTTTACGTTGCTTCATAACTTTTATTTATGATTTTTTTAATTTACGTTGCCGATGATTATTATTTGTAAAAAATATTTTTTTACGTTGAATTACCACATTTTGGGTATGAATTGATTTTTAATTGTTTCATATTGACAAACGCAAACTAACTGAAGAAAACCAATTTCCACCAACAACTAAACAATTAAAAATCAATTCATTGTCAAAATGTGGTACTTCAACATAAAAAAAAATTATTTCATAAAAGTAAAAAAAATTTTCTTTCAACAAATAGTTATCGTCAACGTAAATAAAAAAATCGTATATAAAAGTTATGAAGCAACATAAAAAAATGTCTCCAAATTATAGTTATCGGTAACGTACATAAAAAAAGTACTATACATAAAAAAGAAATAAACGTTATGAAGCAACGTAAAAACAAAATCCCAAAATAATAATTGTCGAGACCGAAAAAACAATTTGTTTCTCATAAAAGTTATTACGCAACGTAAAAATTAATTGTCGGAAATAATAATTATACATAATCAACAAAAAAATTTATGTTTTTTTTGGTGTTTTTTTTAACTCATTGTAAAAGATACAATTGCAATTATTTTCTTAAAAAACTTATAATTGTTAAGTCCATAATTATTGCTGGTAAAGTTCTAGGAACTTTTCTTGCAACAACTTCAGTGTAACATCCAATGTGTGACATGTTGCGTTGTCTTTGACTTTGTGTCTTCGTTGGAACCACATGTCATGGAACCACTTCGAAGAATGACAATGTTGCCGCCTGAAACGTTTAACCCATTAAAACCTGACCCCAGAAAGGCTTGTGCGATTTTCATAAAATTTTACACAATCTTATTAATTGACCTAATCAAGAAAAAAAATCAAGCAAAAAATTCATACCATGTTTTTTTTTGTCATGTTTTTCGCAAACATTACACAAATAAACAAAATCAAACATTTGCGGAAAATAAAATGTGCCAATAAAATATCAGCTGCTTGGATTTTGACATTTTCACGCGTTGCGTTGTATGAAAATTGGCAGTGTCTAGGTCCAACGTTGCATTCGCGCAACACAAAACTTAAAGCATATTTTTTGTTTAAAAAATAAAAAAAAAATTTTCAAAACTGATTTTAAAATAGTTTAGCATTGCAAAATGCAGCCCACTAAGGGATTTTGATAGGTTTGAAGAATAAGTATTTTTGATTGAATTTCAAAAATTCCCCAAAAAAAACCTTTGACTTTGGATCGAAAAAAACGTATGAATATTTAAATAATTTTGAAATTTGAGTACGGCAGAATCTAAAACGATCAATTCTAATCCAATTCTACCCACTTTCAAGTCTTATGTCTTTATGAATTACTTAATATAGCGAAATTCCCAAACGTTGCGCAAACGCAACGCTCAGGGCTTAATGGGTTAAGCAGTAATTTGTGGAAGTTCAAACATAGCTTTTAAGAAGCCTTTCTGTATTACATTTGTCGCCAACAGCTAAAACATTTTATTCGATTATGTTCACAGTGTATAGAAAAAGTTCAAAAATCATCAAATCTACAACCGACAACCGAGTAATCCATGCCAACAACCATTCTAGTCCCAACCCCAACCGCAACTCCACTCCTTATCGCTATTCATACATTATTTGTAATAATGCTGATAATATTAAAACAATTTGTTGTTGTTGTTGTAAATGTTATTGTAAAAGTACAATGTTTTGGTTTTTAGTGAACGATAAAACGCTCTCTGCGCTGGCTACACTCGAGTGTTGGCTCAAGTTTGACGTCGCTTACGCCAAGTGCTGTGTAGACAAAAATTTTTCAACCAACATAACAACAAACACTAAAAAGCAAATTCCCAAATTTTACGCTGAAGCATTCAAAAAAAATAAACCCTCTTTGCAACAAAGTGAAAAGCAGTTTGGCAAACAGTTGAACTTTGGCAAAGTTTTGCCATTTCGCTACAAATAAATTCCATTCGATGCGGCGAATGCTCGGGGACCACACAGAAAACACTCAATTTGCGGCAGCCGCAACATTTGCACATTTTTCGGTTGCAATATGTTTTTTTTCTTACTTTTTTTAAACTTTCAATTTTCATTTTGCTCGTTTCATTGCATTTATGGCAAATAAATGCGCGCGCGTACTTAACTTGCAAAAAGTTGCAAATTATAATTGGCAGCGCAAATTTTGCACGACTGCCATCGATGCCACTTCAGCGACAGTTAAACAGTTAAATTGTTGAACAGTTGCCGCAAATTGTTTGCCGAACATTTTGTTATTTGGGCAGCGCTTCTTAAAGTTCGTCGTCCGCTTGGGAGATGCGCGCAACGTGTGCGGTAAACGATTACATTAAATTAACAACAACAACAACAATAAATGCAATAAAAAAATCCGCTCTTACCAGCGCTTATTATGTGCGATTTTATTGTTTGTGAGCCGCCAGCAATAAAAGCGAACCACAGCAAACGCTTACAAGGGCAACGCGCCGCACAGTGGGACGAGTTTCTACTAGCAGTGGCTAAAAGTAGAAAGACTAGCTCTGGGTTTATGAAATTTGGCGCACATGATGTTTATAAGAAAATATATGTCTGGAGAAAAAATTAACAAAATTGATGGACAGACACGGCCGCTCCTCATATAAAAGTGATATTAAAATTTAAAAATTTGTGGCAAATAAAAAATAAAAAAGTATCATTTAAAAAGTATTTTCAAAATATTGAATTAAAATTCATCAGCAGTGCAAAAAAGACATAATCCAAAAATGGGCCACGCCTCATTGTGAACTTTTTAGTTGTTCACTTTGAAACTTTTTGTTGACTTTTGCCTAACAAGATATTTTTTTATTTTTTAACGAGTCAGTGCGCAGGGGATACTCCTATAAATGCAAGGTTCAGGAAGGATATATAGGTTATTCAACAAGCAACGGTAACTACGAAATTTAGATAATGTAAACAACTCGTAACATTGCCAGACAAAATCAATTACATACTTTAATTTAATATTAAAACCAAAAGAAATCGTACTTAATTTAAAGAAAGACCATTGCGGTCATTTTACGGTTTTTCATTTTTGAATATCTGTATTTTTTAAAGTATTTCTATCAACTTTTGCTTTGATGAATTTTAATTTTTTCTGGTTCTACAATTATTTTAACAATTAGAGTACTACAATTAAAATTAGCCAAATCCGATGTGCACGTTTCGAGATATCAGCGTATATAATATGTAGTCTTTGTAGGTATGGAAAACTTGCGGTCTTTCTAGTGTTAAGACTTTCAGACTTCTTCAAAGTTGGACGACTGAAACGCTGTTAAATTTTTTTTAAACTTCTTTATTAAACTTCAACTTTAATGACACCCTGTAACTTTATTCATAACTATTTTTAAACTTTTTTCACATTACTCTATTTTGGAGTATTAAATATCTCTATCTGGAGTATTAAAAAAACCCAATAGATACAAATCGAAAATCCATTTGTGATATTTTTGGCTGTACTGGTCCCAGTGTGCGCTGCGGACCTGATACCGTAACTGCGTTCGCATTTATTGTTGCATATCAGAATTCAATTATCGGCAATAAAGGATAATAACAGTGTGCACTGCTCGCTTATCCTTTTTAAAGTTATTTTTATTGTGCAAAACGTTCACGCTGTGCATCAAGTTACTGATTTAACCCATTTTTGTCGTTGTGGTCGATTAGTGGGAAGCACATTTCTAAGACTTTTACTTGATACTAGAGGATGAGTTGTGAACCATTAACAACAGAAAAAGAGAGAAGAGAGTTAAAACCGCTCAATTGAAATCTTTTACTTTTAAATTGATTTGCTTTCGGAAAGAAAGTTTTCAGTGACTTTTATTATTCTTTAAAAAGCTAAATAAAATACAAATATTGAAAATAGTATTTAAATCATTTCACCCTTATTTTGTTACATAATTTCATATGGATATTTATAGATGGATGTTGGATTGGATGAGCAATCTTGAAGCATGGGAAAATCATTCAACAAAATCTAAGCTGTAGTAACAAGAAATCAAAGGTTGAAGAATTGAAGAGTTTATATATTATGAATATTTCGAATGATCCAATTCAGGTTTTGTTCGATAACTTTTTACTATTTTGAAGTTAATTTCATTCTGTCTCTCTCGTAGAAACTCTCTCTTTTGACAACAAACTTGGGCATTCGATTTTCAAAAAATTCTCTTGAGACACATTTTTCACCAACAAAACTATTCGTCATGGACAGGAACAGGAAGTAATCACTTGGTGTCAGGTCCACACTATAATGTGAATACATAAGAACCCCTCAACCCAGTTCCCAGATCATCTGGCGAGTCATTATCGATGTGTATGACCTGTCGTTCTTCTAATGTAACCAAATTCCTATCCTATTTATAGGCCAAAGTTGGCCGCTTTTGGGCGATTTCCTCCTTCAAATGGACCAATTGTTAACAGTACAGGTTCGAATTTCGAGTTTGGAAGTAAAAGATCAGCTCATAGTAGATAATTCCCTGACCATTCCACCAAAACCACAACAAAACTTTCAAGAAATCTTTTCGTCAATCCTGGCTTGACCACAGTTTGCGCCGGCTCACTGTCATTCGATCACAACCGTTTTCAATTGACAATCTCGTGAATTATAAAAGCCATTTTTTCTTTGTGGGAATAGTCTAGCAAACTGAAATCATGTTCTGTTCTGAAGGCGTCCAGAAAGAAAGACCATTGCAGTTAATTTGACGGTTTATTATTTTTAAATATCTGTATTTTCTTTAGTATATCTATCAACTTTTGTTTTGATGGCTATTATTGTTTTATAGGATTCTACAATTAGATCTACAACTAAGGTTCTACGATTACAATTAACCGAATCCGATGCGTACTTTTCGAAATACAGCGAATATATGGAAAACTTGCGGTCTTTTTAGTGTTAATATTCGGATGCAGTGTTTGTCGCTCTCATTCTCAGGATTTTGACCATGAGTGAGCCTCAGGCCGCCACACACTGTTTTTGTAGTATTTCTGATGACTGAAAGCATGGATACATAGGGCATGGATATGATCGAGGGGAGCACTATTGTCCAGTTTCAGACCTCGGTCATGTCATTGACTACTGTGTTTCAATATTGGTTTGACCTAGAGGGCCTCTCCATAAAAGCAAACATTAAGTCTAAACAAATTCACGGCAGTTGAGAGAGAAGCTCTTGTACCACATATGGCCGGAGTAAGCTGCAGTCTGGAAAAGGTTCTACTGACTTCTGCTAGAGAGAGTCTGCTCTTCAAGGCCAATGCGTAGGAGATAATGGGTCTTATAATAGCTGTATAGATCCAAAGAATATTGCTAGTGGTAAGAGCCCACGTTTTCCCAGAGACACCTTTTCACTGCCAAAAAGCTGACAGTGCTTTCGATGTTTTTAGTTTCACGTGTGATTTTCAAAGAAGTTTGTCATATAGAAAGACTTCAGATACTTACTTGAGCTCTTTGGATAACAGAATACTGACTCTTTGAGTGTAGACAAAATGAATCTAGAAGAGGATCACACCAGTCTTAGTGGGATTAGCAGAGCCCATTCAAGCGACTCCATGTGTTAATCATATCCAGAATTCTCTGCATTAAATCTGCATAATAACATACAAATTAAAATTAAAACCCAATGGTGGATACAAATCGGTTAATGTATTGTTTGCTGCTGTTGGCCGCCGCTACTCGACGTCATTGTCGGCTATTGCCATAAGCTGTACACAATCCTTAATTAAAGCGCATCAGTTGTATATAATTTTTCATTACATGTTATTCTGTAAAAAAAATTACACGGCATTTTCAGCATTACACGAAGACATTGAATGCAAACACGCTGCCATTTTAATTAATTTTATTTTTATTATTTTCTTCTTTTTTAAGTAAGTTTCGAGATATTCAGCGTAATCAAGAAGACTTTACTATGTTTGAAACAATGCAATTTTTAAGGCTTCCTGCCAAAATTGACTGGTTGGTCTGTATTTTGTTTTGTTGAGTAATATTTGTTCTCCTTGTTCTCTCCGTTAAGGACAAAAGGCCTCAACAAGTCCTAAGCGATGAGGCTGCAATCTGTCGTTGCCCAGAAGCAACGCGCCTTCGTATGTGAAAGTTTACTACTGGGTTGTGTAGAGCGACTTCTAATCTTCTACCTACGGTTGACCTTTTCTTGTGCTGTCTAAGCGAGGATCGGCTGGTTTTTTTTTTAATGTTTTACTCCGCTTGGGTACAAAGGGCCTCATCAAGACTGATGCCTGTGTTAACCGATCGGAGTTCTGTCAGGGTGGGGGATTAACCTATCGGTAGAAGTCCAATGTAGTAGTAGCGCAGTGAAGGCGTAGAGTAAAAGTGATGCCACCTGTCGTTCTCTACGAGCGATGCCTCCGTATGTGAAAGTTTATTACTGGGTTGTGTAGAGTTCTATGCATTCAATGCTGCTGGGTAGGAGGTGTTGTTGGAAAACTCATAGGTTGTTGTCTTTGATTAACAAATTTTGGAAAATGTAAGCGTTCCGACCAAATTTCGTTATTCCAACCTGGCACTAGTACGAATACTACTACGAATAACTGCCTGAAAAGAATGTCGTGGCTGTGGCTGTGGGTGGAATTTGTCTTGTATGAGAGTGCTCACGTGGCTGTGGCAAAGATTGATTTAATTTTAACTTTTTCGCGGCGTGCCTTCAATAGCTCAAACATTTGACATTTATGTCCCGAACACACGACGACGGCAGCGAAACGACTGCACCTGTCGAAATATAAAATCAGAACGTTTGTATGGAAACAATTATTTTGACGACTACATGAACACCGAACACAGTTGTCGCTGTCGCCAAACATAGAACTATTCTCTATTTCGCAAACCATTGACATCACTGCTTCAAAACCGATATTTTTAATGGAACTTTTGTTCGTATTGCAGTTCAAATTTAATAGTTCTACAAATTATTACACATTTGTCATTTGTTTTCAATTGAATGTATAACAATTAAATGGATACAGACGAAAGTTTTATAACGGGAGAGTGGATGTCGCTTTCATTGTAGTCACGTAGTTGACTACACGCCGACGGTCGAAGTCGATGCCATCTAAAAGTTGTGTGTGGTCGATGATACTTAAAAATACAGAAAAAATAAAAAAATCAAAATCAAAAACATAGATCGATGCCATCCTGCCGTCTCGAATGTGTTCTGGCCATTAATCTTAAAATAAATTTTAAAATATCGACGATAAAAGAACAGACAAAACTTATTGAATTTATTAAAACTAATGACATTTTTTGTAATTTATGATGTTGCTGCCACTTTCATTGTAATCACGTAGTTGACTACACGGCGACGGTCGAACTCGACGTCATCTAAAAGTTGTGAGTGGTCGTGTCGAATGGGTGCTGGCTATTAAGTTTAAAATATCGATGATACTTAAAAATACAGAAAAAAGAAAAAATAACTAATAAATAATAATAACAAAATTAAAAAATATGTGCAACTTTTTTTTTTACAAATAACAATCAAACTTTAAAAACTTTTGAAATTTGCTTGCTACAGCATTGTGTTCACAACTTTCGAGTGTGGCCACACACATTGACGACGCTTGTGGCTGTAGTATTGCATTCTCTTCAGGCAGTAATCTGCTGTGTGCTGCCAATCCGCCAATTAGATTGCAGTTCCCCAATTTCATGGTTTGGGAAGCGCTGTTCCATACTATCTCCACAGAGCAAAATCTAGTTCAAACGTTTTCTAAAAACGGTGACAAGAACAACAGACACAACAATGTCAAAGCTTCTCGCAACGAATTAATGCAAACTGGCAAACTTTCCTCAGTTTTTTAGAAAAAATATTCAATGATTGATCGTTGGCCGGTAGACACAATGTGCAGCTGTGACCATTGATACGTGCATAACGGTAAATAGTAGAAGTGATCGGTGATTTGCTATGCTGACTGCAGATTACATCGAGCAACAACAGCGCGAGCGTAACGGCAGAGAGAGAGAGAGAGAGAGCGTGCCCGCTCTTTAGTTGGTCTGCACTAAACTAAACCAAACAATTAACCCAAAAGCCATGCGGGGAATACATATTTGAAAAGGGAAACTGGTTTGGCGGCACAAATCGCAAACCACGAGGAAAAATATACAAATTCTCAGTCGAAAACGAAAACGATGACTAAATCGAGGAATTTGGAATTAAAAATTTGGACATTTGAATTGACGCCCACGTGTCGACACGGACAAGAATGCCAATTGATGGGACATCTCGTCTCTAAATTAGAGGAGTGGTGTATGTAGCTGACAGCGCAGAAATGCTAAAGTTGAAACAAAAACAATAAAATCAAGACCATAAAATTGATTTTTTTAATGTGTGAATGCGTTTCGCACTCAATTAGAGGCCGCATCAAGTTCATGTCTTTTTATGATTAAAGTTTTGTTTGTACAACAATAAAAGCAGCAATAGAAATACGCATTAAAATGAATGCCAAAACAACAACAAAAGCGACAATCACAACAAGAGCACTTAAAAAAAAGTAAAAAAAAAGCTAATGGGCGACAAGCAGCTGCACGCGCGGCTCAACACGAGCCGCAGAATTGCAACGCCGAGATAATCGGCGACGACAGCGGTTGATAGAAAAGGTGCATTTACACCTGGAAAAACACATTGGAAATTAGAAAAAATTCCCAGAAAACTCAGCGCACAAAAGTCCGAACAAACGATTGCAGTGTGTAGTGACTCAGAGACAAACTCATACTTTTAGTTATTTGTTGTATTTTTTTTCTTAACACTAAAAAGACAGCAAGTTTTCCTAAAAAGACTACAAATTATATCCGCTGATATTGCGAAAAGTACACATCGGATTTGGCTAATTGTAATTGTGAAACTAATTGTAGAACTAATTGTTGAAGCCTATAAAAAAAATAAAAGTCATCAAAGCAAAAGTTGATGGAAATACTGAAGAAAATACAGACATTTAAATATGAAAAACCATCAAAATTAACGCAATGGTCTTTCTAGTGTTAATACACTTCTTAGTTTGTATTGAACAAATACCAGATGTTTAAATGCAGAAATGCAGCACAACTTCCGAGAATGACGAATTCAGATGTCAATGCACCTGCACGCTGCAACCAGTGTTTTGCAAAACTCATCATCAACATTTGATCATCAATGGTAAAATTATAATAAACCCTCCGAATTCTACATCAATAATTTAGTAAGAAGGTCTTGTAAAATATGGTGGCAATTTTTGCTTTCAGTTTTTTAAAACCTACATCAAAAAAATTACTTATATTTCCAGCAGATGAATTTAATATTCCATATTTCGGGTTGTGTAAGTCTGATCGTATTACGCCAAACGGAATTAGAAAGATCAGATTTTATACTAAGAAAACTTCTCAGACCATTTTGTGATTGCTTGACTAAATTTTGTTTGAATGCGCATCAAAAATGGGCATTGCCACAAAGAAAAGATAATCGAGTCTGTATTTGGTTTTGTTGTGTGATATCTTTTTCTCCTTGTTCACTTCGCTTAGGGACATAAGGTTCATTTAATCGATTGAAGTTCTGCCAGGGTGAGTAGGTTAATCCAATTGCTAGGAATGCTAGTTCTAGGCCATGCGGCTGCCATTTGTCATCGTCCAGGAAGGATGGGCCTCCATATGTGAAAATTTATTACTGGGTTGTGCATATTTTGTTGTATAAGTGTGATCGAGTTATGCTGTATGTCGTTAGGAAGATAAGATTTCGTACTAAAAACACTTCTCAGACAATTTTCTGATTGCTTGACTCAATTTTGTTTGAGTGCGCATCAAAAATGAACATTGCCAAAAAGAGAGATGATCGAGTCTGCGGTTTGTTTTGTTGAGTGATATTTTGTTCTCCCTGTTCACTCCTCTTGGGGACATAAGGTGTTGGTTTTGGTTACGTTAATCGATTGAAGTTCTGCCAGGGTGAGTCATTAGCCTATTGCTAGCAGTCCTAGGCCATGCGGCTACCATCTGTCGCAGCCCAGGAAGGACAATTTTGTGGCTGCTTGACTCAGTTTTGTTTGAGTGCGCTTTAAAGATGGAACGGACAAAGATGGTCTAAGACAACATACGCCATATTTTACAGTTTTTCTTCGATAAAGGTGGCTGAAAATGTGAATAGTTTTTAAGGTTCTGATATTGTAAAAGCCAATCAAGCCGATCAATTTTGGTTTCATTGATTCTGTTCCGGTAATTTTTATGTCAAAAATGCACCACGCACTGGAAGGCCAATTGTCGAATATGTCAATAAAATAATGGAACTTGTCGAGTTCTACTGTCATGTAAGCATTGTTTCCATTATTCAGAAGTTAAAAATTGCACGGAAAATCGTATGGAACATCTTCATTGAGGATGTTTACAAACAGAAGCTCGATTTATGTCTGAAACACGAGTTAACGCAAAAAACATCCTAGACGGAATTCCCATCTGAATCTCGCTGCTAAATCGCAAAAACTGGACCCATTTCTGAAAGAGATACTGACTGGTTATGAAAAGGGAATCACTTACGACAATGTCAAGTGAAAACATTTGTGGTCGAATGGCAGTGAGCCGGCGCAAACTGTGGTCAAGCCAGGATTGACGGTCACGAAGGTTTTGCTGTGTTTTTGGTGGGAATCATATCAACTTTGAATTAATCCCATACGGGTGAACTCCTAATTCGGATCTGTAGTATTAAAAATTGGCCCATTTAAAGAAAGTAATCCTCAAAAAGTGGCCAGCTGTGGCCAATAAGGGAGGAACTTTGGTTTCATCGGAACACTGCCAGGCGACAAACATCGATAGTGACTTGCCAGATGCTTTGGAAACTTGGTTCAGAGATTCGTATGCATCTATCTTATAGTGTGAACATGGCACTAAGGACTGTGGCGATGATTTTGCTGAAAGTTTTCACTTGAAATTTGTCTCAAGAGAAGTTGTTGAAAAATCGACTGTCTCAGCTTTTTTCCCCAAAAGGGACGAGTGTTTCTAAGAGAGAGTCATAATGGAATTACCATCAAAATGGCAAAAAGTTATGGAACAAAACGTTGCTTATTTATTATAAATCGGACCATTCTAATTTTGCTAAATAAAGTCTTGAATTTTACGCAAAAATAACGAAGTAGAAAACAAATATTCAAAGATCTCTCTTACTCTCACAAATCACGTTTGAACAGTTTTATCAAAAACTGTTAAGACTGCAGAAGAAGTACTATTCTTTCCAAAAAATTTCAAAATTAAAATTCTAAAAATTAAAAATTCTTAACTAAATTTCTCGTACAAAATTTTCTTGTTCTTTTTGAAAAAAAGTAATTAGGTATTTTGTATTTTTGTGCACAGTGTACGACTGCAGATATTTGCGTTTTGAGATCTGCGCTACGGTGCGAAACCTATAACCAGACACCCAGTGCTCAATAGCCAACATCGGATTCGTCGATGTGCCGTGCCGCCAAGCAACGGTACATGAAAAGGCGTATAAAGCTGTTTCGCACCCGATCGGGCGGTTTAGTTCCTCACACAACGTAAACGCAACTAGTCACAACCAAAGTGAGCGGAACGCGTTCGTTTGCGAATACATTAGTGGCAGTAGCAGCAATAACAACAACAACAATTCAGCAACGACAACAGCAATTACAACAACGACAACAATATCGACAAAAGCCAAAACGAAAAATAAAAACGACGCACAAAAAGTCGACTACGAAACAGGCAACAACTACAACAAAAGCAGCTTTTAGCCGAAGTCAGCACTGCCGCCGAAGCTGGAGCTGCGCAGCCGAAGAAAACGATACAAAAATTACACATTGGAAATTCATTGCGGCCAAACGGGCAACGTCGACCGCGACAACATTCCATTGAAAAAATGCTTAGACATTCGCTGATCTTGTTTGCGTTTGCCGCGACGGCGGCATTGCTCGCCACAGCAACAATAAAGCCCACACTGGCCGCACCAACCGAAGACCTGCCGACGGAGGGCGCACTGGTGGAGACTTTATACGCGGCGACAACAACGACCATCGCGGACACAGTGGGTGGAACGACAGAGCTGCCACCGCCGACCACGACGACGGGGAATTCAACGTCGGAGAAGACGGCGCGCGAAACGCTGGCCGAGGTGGCCGCCATAGCGGGCGAGTTGCAGGCGTTGGCACTGGCCGCAGCTGGCGAGCGGGGAACGAACGATACCCGACAGGACGAGGCCAACGTCACGAAGGCAAACGTGGGGCAGACAAACGCTCCACAAACGATTGCAGAGCACGAAGTGAAAGAAGAAGAAGCAGCAACGACGGTGGAAGCAGCAAATGCTGCTGCACTGGAAGCTGCAACAGAAACCGACGCTGCAGCAACAGCAACAGCAACAGTTGAAACCTTAGCAACAACAACAACCACCACTGAGATAGCTGCGCCAACAACAACAACAAATGAAGCTGCGCCAGCCGCACAAACTGTCACCGCCAATTCGTTGCTCGCCGAAATGGTCAAAGTGGCCTTTGCCGAAATGGCCGCCTTGGATGCGGTCGACTCTGATGTGCTGACAACAACAATAACACCTTCGGTGTCAACAACATTCAGTTCGTCGGCAGCATTGACAACGGACGCCAACGCCAACGAGATCGAATCAGTGTCGACAAATAGTTTTGAGCCGGAAGTTGCGACCGCAACTGATGCGGTACGAGACGAAACAATAACAACAACTCTAACGAATGCAGCCGCGCAAAATTCAGATGCGTTTGCGTCGTTGAGTGAAAGTGCTTCGACGACAGTAATTGCGCAAGCGAGAGACGAAAGCACAGCGCAGTCGGCGACAACAATTGAAGAACCAATAGCAACAACAAAAACAATAATACAGCTGGAAGAATTGCCAAGAGCGACGGTGGAAATAAGTGATCAATTAGAAGTGGCAATTACAACTAAAGAACCTATCGTTGTTACAACAACAACAACAACAACTACTACTTCAACAGAATTGCCAACAACACCTTCAACAGAACTGCCAACAACAACGACGACTTCAACAGAACTGCCAACAACAACGACTAGTTCAACAGAACTGCCAACAACAACAACAACAGAAGAATTTACAACCACAACAACAGAAGAACCTACAACAACAACAACAACGACCACCACAACTGAGCTACCAATTACAACAACTAGTACAACAACAACCACTACAACCGAGTTGCCAATTACAACCACAGAAGAGCCAACTACAACAACTGAAGAGCCTACCACAACAACAACAACAACAAGCACAACGGAAGCACCCTCAACAACAACAACAACAAGTACAACTACAACAACTGAAGCACCAATAATATCAACAACAACGGAAGAGGCAACAACAACCACAACTGAAGCACCAACAACAACAACTACTACAACAACGGAAGTACCCATAACAACAACTACAACAAGTACAACACTCGTCACAACGACTACTGAAGCAATAACAACAACAACAGCAGCAACGACAGTAGAAACTACTCCAATGCCAACAACAACCACTTCCACAACGCCACCGCCGCCAACAACAACCACTACAACAACAGAAGCAGCACTTCCGGAAACCACAACCACAACAACCGCCGCCAGCACAACTGCTGCTGCTACAACAAGAAGAACACCACCACCAACAACAAGAACAACACCAACAACATATGTAACAAATGTTGCCACCATTGACGCTTCCATCGAACGAAAGTTGCAGCAGCGCGTCGACGCAGCGCCCCCCACTGCAACCGGCAGCAGCACAGTTGCTCCCAGTTTGGTCGCCGCCGAGCCGGAGGCGCGTTCGCTGCATCCGCCGCCCATAATACACCGCCACCTTAACCCGGACGGCGTCGAGGTGCTGTACGGCTACTCGATTGTCCATCACATGCACGCGCTGGCGCTGGCAGACTGATTGTCGACAGCGTCGACGTCGACGTCGACGGCGGCAACAGTCGTCCGTGCAACATCTTCGGCTGTCGCAGTGACTCAGCGCCGATGTTTGCGTGACAGCAATGGCAGCAACAACGAACACATAAATAGTGAATACAAATTATTTAAGAGCAACAACAACAGTAACAGCAACAACAACGGCCACAACAAAGGATTGCCATAAAGTGTGCTTTTTTGTTTTATACAATTTTTGTTTAAGTTTAATGCAAATTGTGATACAAAAAACTAAGCGCAAAAGCAACAATTATTACAAAAGGAAATACGAGTGTGAGAAAGAGAGAGAAAGAGCGCAGCAGCTTCAGTAAAGTTGAAGTGGAACAAGAAGAAGAAAAATATGCAAGAAACAAGTTTCATAAATTATTAATAAAACATAAATTGTCGGTGTCTGTTTTTTTCATTCACTCATTTTTAGTGTGTTTATCGGCTGAAATAAGTCAGAAACAACAGCAAAGCAACACCAACAATGGCAACAATAACAACAATGGCAGCAAAGACGCAACGTGTTTTGAAGACATGTTTTTCGGGAAAATGATATACGGGCGGTCGAAACGAGCAGTGGAACGACAGTGGAACTGGAAAAAAGAAATGAACTGAAATTGCGCCAATCGGCTTTTTACAAAATACACAAAAATATCTGACCGGCGATCGATTTTTGTTTTGTTTTTATGAATCAGCATGTGACATAATACGGACACTGGTTGTGGTCATGTCTTCTTCTTACACTACACTCGTACACACAGTTTTGGAGACGAGTCGCCGTGAAGTAATCTAAGAAAGATTACTTCTTGATAAGATTTTCAATCTGTCTTTCACGTTGCGGAAAAGAGCTTTTAAGTGTTGCTAGTATAGCAAAAAATCTTACGAAAGATTTTTACACTTCCATAGATTTTGGGGAGTTGAAAGGAAGCTGCCAGAACAGTCCTGTGAATCGGTTGTCCGTTTTATTTTTGATTGGCTGTAATTTTCGGAAAACATTTTTAAAACATTAAAAAAAAATAATATTATGGACAAAAAGTCTTATGAAAACAAAGCGGCATTCAAGAAATTAATGGAACTAGTGTTACCAGAGGTTATTCTATGTACCAATGCAATCCTTTGTATTATTAGAAAATAGAAGGACCTTTTCGACCCAAAATCACTAATTGAATTATACTGATTTCATTGAAATAATCCTAACTCAATTTATGATTTTATCCAATGTAAATTATATTAGTTAATTAATTCATTAATTAATTAAAATTAATTTCTAACAAACTTTTTTCCTTGTCTTAAACTGGAAGACATGTGTTGACTTATTTTTGATTTTGAGCAATTTTTAAACAAGTCTATAGTCAAAGGGCCCAATAAATCAAGTTTCTCCCCGTCAGATTTTGATGAAACGTACTTGTCTAATTATTTCTCAGTTGAAATGCTGTCACCATATTTTAAGTCAACAAACCCATTAAATCATATATCCCCAAACAAAATGTTAACCCATTGTTGACTCCATCAGGTTTTTATTTTCAAAAAAGTAAAAAATACGTGTCGAACTATTAGTCACTAAGAATACTTTAACCAAGTTTAAAGTCAATAGGCCCATTAATTCATGTTTTTTCAAAGTTTCTCAATACAACCCCTTAACCCATCGTTGACCCCGTCAAAAATTTTATTTTCGAAAAATAAAAACCCGTATCGAATTATTTCTCACCAAGAGTACTTTCACCAAGTTTGTAGTCAAAAGGCCCATAAAATCTTGTTTCTCCATACCAACGTTTAAGTCATCGTTGATTCTGCCAGCTTTGATTACACAGCACAACAAAAACACTTTTTTTCTGTTGCATGGAGTTTTTCTACTGTTTCTTACTAATTTGGGTGCGCTGATTTCGAATCTATCCTCAGATTTCATCTAGCAGCTCTAGTTAGTGAGATATAGGTACCGTGTCATTTTTTCAGGTTTTCCTCTACTTTTTCCATATTTTTGATCGTAATTTCTAAACCAAAAAACCGATTGACATGATTTTCACCTTATCGCATTAACAACACCGCACGGCTTCTTTTCCGATGCAACTTATTTTTATAAGTTTTAAAATTCCGAAAAATAAAAAAAAAACATGTGACAAATTATTTCTCACCAAGAGTACTTCACCAAGTTTGAAATCAAAAGGCACAAAAAATCATGCTTCTTCATACAAAATCTTGACGCTTGGTTCACCTCGTTAGATTTTGTTTTTCAAAATAATTAAAAACACGCTACTAATTATTTTTTATTTCAAGAGTTTTCAAAAAATTGTAAGCCAATAGGCTCATCGGATCAAGTTTTTTAATAGTCTTACCGCATATGAAACTTAACCCATTCTTGACCCGTTATAATTTGATTTTGGCAAACTGAAAAAGACGTGTCGAATCATTTTGAATTTGAAGTATTTTCACCAAGTTTGAAATCAATAGGCCAATGAAATCACTTTTCTTCGTATAACACCTTAACTCATGTTTTGCTGCTTTAGACCCCGAATTTAAAAAATCCATCTAAAGTAAATCTACAGTTCACATTTCATGTTTGTAGCTTCAATGGTTTGGACTGGGCAATAATGAATCAGTCAGTCAGTCATGCAAGTAATTTAAGCTAGTTGAGTACTGAACCCATTTCGCACCGATATTTTGAAAAAGATTGGATTTTAAAATGTTTGTAATAGCAGAGCGAATCAGGTGAATAAAGGCACGGAAAATAAGTTTGAGCAAGATCGATGATGGCATTTGTCCAAAATAGCAGATTAAAATTTGATTTTTTAACACCTTCGCGCCCTCTGTGGCCCATTCGAACAGATCTAAAGGTATTTTATTTTAGTTTTTATTTACAAAATTACTAATTTCCAATCAATGTGTTTGAGTTTAGCACAAGTTCAGTTTAAAAAAAAAAAATTTAGAAAAAAGTCTATATATGAGGTTTTTTAATGCCCGCCCAGCTTTAATAAGGAAGGCATGGCAAGAAAATGTATTTATCTATTTATTTTATTTGTTTATTTTATTGGAAAGCCAATAGATGTAAGTATAACTTAAAAAATATAAACTTTAGATTGCACTTCCTTATCATAATAAAAAAAGCCTTAAACATTATTAATTTCTATAGGTCGTTAACGAATCAAAGGTACGAAATGGGTTAACAGATCAAAACAAATTTTATTAAAATATAAAATTAGTGTGGCATTTTCCAATCACTCTGTGTCAGTTTTCAGACATTTTTAGTATTTTTAAAGAATTTAAGAAAAAATTCAATAAATGAAGTTTTTTCAATGCACGCCCAGCTTTAGTGGGGAAGGCGTGGCATGGCAGACAAATATTTTATTAGAAAGCCAATAGATCTTAGTAATATATAATAAATATGAACTTTAGATTACACAGGTTTATGGTAATAAAAAAAATTGCAAACATCACTAAGTTCTATGACTCGTTAACGAGTCCAAAGTACAAAATGGGTCAACAGATCTATACAAATTTTTTTATAATACAAAATTAGTGTGGCATTTTTGCAATCATTCTGTGTGGGTTTAGTACAAATCTGGTTATTTTTAGTATTTTTAAAGAATTTAAGAAAACAAGGCTATATATTAGGTTTTTTTCAATGCTCGCTCAGCTTTAATAGGGAAAGTTTGGCTTGGCAAAGAAATATTTTATAAGAAAACCAACAGATCTAAGTATAATACAAAAGACATAAAATTTAGATTACACAGGTAATCATAAAAAAATATTGCAAACATCTAAATTTCTATGATTCGTTAACGAATCAAAGGTACAAAATGGCCCACATGGCGTGTTGTGTCTACAAATATTGATTACCTACTTAAGTGGGGTAGGTACTAAAGAGGGAAGGTACTGAACCGGGTTTCATTGTACTTCAATGTTCTCTATCAGTTCAAAACCAGCTACTTTTGAATATAGAATATGAGTAGTTTTGGTTAGTTACAGATATTAAAAAATTGCATTCAATCAGGTTTCCTGTTCGGTTCTAAGAGTCACAAACCATATGGTCCGTATTAAATTTTTTTCAGTTCAGAACCGGTTGATAGCTCTGTTGTTATAAATTGCGAATATTGCATAAAATTAACTAAAGACAAAAAAATATTAAAATATTTCGCGTTTTTTTGTATAGGTACCAAAAGTTTAACCAAATTTGTTAACTTGTGTATTTATAGCTTGTCAGTTGTTTTTGTTGTTGTTGTGTCTTTTAACATCTCCGAAATTTGGCGAATTTCTTAAGCTGAACATTGAACCGGCCCACCTGCCGAAAATGAGCAAAAATCGCACTCATTCACACTCACGCACACACACACGCACAGTCCTCGTGGCCGCCGTCATCGAACGCGTGCTGTGGCATCGTCGTTGGTGTGGCCGCTGTAGACGACGATGATGCGCTCATGTTGTCGCCGAATTGGTGCCATACAAAATTTCATTATGGTGGTAGCTAAATTTTAAATTCAACCACCGAACGCACTAAACGCTCCACAAGCTCATTGTTTTTGCAGTCTCTTTGGCTGTTTTACTATGCGGTATTGTTGTTTTTGTGATTTTATTTTGTCATTTTGCTGGGCGTTAATTTTAATTTGGTTGTAAATTTTTCTGCAATGCCTCTTTCGTTGATGTATTTATCAATAAAAATGCAAATATTGGTCGTTTAACACGAAATTGTGGCGCGTTAGCGATTACAAAATGCGCGCTTGCGCTGTTTATCAATGATTATCACGTTCGCTCTTCAGTGCCCACTGCACTTTTGGCCGGCGCCTGGTACCAATGCGGCCAGCGGTCACTTGGCGGCGCCCTTGAAAGTTTTATTGCCGCAGCGCGAGTAAGCGACGCGTTGAACTTGAGCCGCTCAACAATTTTATGCGCCTCTTCGTTTCGTGCTAAGGTCGAAAATTGGTGCGCGGGGAAAATATGGACAGCAAAAAACCGCCAAAAGGCTGTGACACGCGCTGGTATTTTGTCAATTAAACGCTGCACTGTTCTCCACAGTTCGCTGCATTTTCATTAATCATTCAACTCGAAATTATTCCCAAAATTAGAGCCAATTTTTTAAATTTTCATATCCAACTTGCTGTTTTTGTATATTCGCTGCAGCTTCATTGCGCACGCGGAACTGCCACTATTTGCATTGTTGTTGTTATTGCATACCTATTTAGATTTTCATCATTTATCATGCGGCCATTAATTAGTGTCGCCGCAAAACTGGTATTTTTGCACTTTCATTTGACTTTCGTTGCGGTGCCCGCCGGCACCGACACGCCACGGTTCGCCAAATATTTTGTTGCCGAAATCGCATACTTGACTTCCTCCCTGCGTTTCACGGTCTCTGTTGTGTGTTGAGCAGTTTTATAGCTTTGAGTCTCGTTTTTTGACTCAGACTTGGAAGCTGCACTCAAAACGCGCTTCAACATTTTAGCATAGTTTTAGGCTGAGTTTGGGTTGTGCCACATTAAGCTGTGTCTAGCAAAATTTAACGATTTGTTAAAAGTTTTCCAAGTGCAAAAATGTAGGCAACACATTTCTAGTGGCAACATTCTTGGCTAAAATTTGTTCAAGCAGAAATTTCAAATACAGTTGAAACTCGATTAGGTTTGATCTTTAAAAAAATGTACATTTTGTTTCAAAAAAATGTTGAACCTTCCATTTCACTTCTTTTTATCATCTTCTGCACAGTTGCGGTCTGAAGTATTTTGGCTGATTTCCTAAAAAATTTCCTCAAATGTCCTGGTGTACGGTGACTTCTTGTGAAATTTTATGCCAAAAATTGTATCCATACTTTGTACTTATTCAAAACTGTTGCTGAAATGTCCTACAATTGTGCATGAAAAAAATTGTACACCCTTTTGTAGTACATTTTAGCACCAATTTTGAATAACTACAAAGTTAAACTTTTAACTATTTTTCAGTTTTGACTTATTTCTGGTGTTCAATTTAAATTTTGAGCTCTGGTGTATTCAGAGACCTATAGTAGAATTTTATGGCAAATATTTTCGTGGTATACTTCTTCCTTAAAAAACCTGTTTCAAAGGATATTTTTTTGCATTTTCGGGCAAAAGGTCAAATTGACCCATAAAAAAGGAGCTAGAGGGTTAAAATGTTGAACAAAAATGTTGCTCGTAGTATTTTACATCGAATTGCTGAATACATTATATACCTAAAATGTAAGATCACATGGTTTTCAAAGGAATAAAAGGAGAAAACTTTGACGCCCCTAAACAAAATCTTCTGGCGCCTTTTTTTGTTGTTCAGTAATATTAGCCATGTGTTAATTTTTGATGGTTCCGCTTTACTATGGTGGTTCCGCTCGATTGAGTGCAGCTCTGGGCAATTTGGAGACAATGTCAGTTCCATTTCTACCATACCACTTCATACCTCTTCTTGTATAATGCAATCAAGATTAGGCGATTGCAATTTCATGAGTGCTCAGCTTTAAAGAAGTCATTACTCAGTAAAGTCGAAAAGGTTTCTAGTCTTTCCTTGAAGAACTTTGAAATGACAATAATAATAATAATAATAATTGACTGGCACGACAGCCCGCTTACGCGAGACTAAGGCCTAGCTTCCCGCAACCACCCGTGTTGTGCGTGTGAATTTGTACGCGGGTGGAAGGGACCTACAGTTTTATGCCGGTTCCGAACGGCGAGTTGGGAGCTTTTTCATAAGCAATTTTTACTCTCAGATTTTTACTCTTTGAAATGACAGACTGCTTTATTTATGGGACAGGGAAACTTCAGGAGACACCTAGCACTGCTCGAACTTACTGAGGAAGTTACCTCAGGCTGTGTAACCTGTAGGCTGTGTCATTGGATTGTATTGGTGAGAAGAAGATTTGAAGAACTGGGACAGTTTTTCTTAATGGCTCATGGGCCACTAGTCACAAAGGACATGATGTTCTATGGTCCATTAATCATAAAGAAGAGGATGGTTAATGGATCTTTAGTCATTAAGAAGAAGACAGTCGATTGACTTTTAATCACTAAAACCGAGAATGATCCATGGACGACAAAGAAGACGATGAGAACTTTAGACCTCCTGGACATAAGTTCTTAATCTGGGCGCAATATCTCTAACAGAGACGAAGTTTTCTGTTCGCAGGCTCAACTTTTTTGCGATAACCTTCGACACTATATACCGAAAGTTTCTCTAAATTTTTAAATTTTGTTTTTTTTTCTAAATTTTTTATAACAATTTTACCCATTGCAACACCGAAAAATCTTGATTTTCAATCCTCCTTTAAATTCACACATAACTCGACGATGTCGTCAATAACTGTGAACTGAATGCGTAGTTATTCCATATTTGACACGTGTTTTCATTTTTATACCGTTTTTCAATATGTGACTATTGTCACATAGTGTTATTGGACTACATATGTATTTACATACATGTGTAGATATGTAGTCATAAACACACTAATTACTGTTGACTAGTCGTCGAATAACACGAACAATGTACGATTGTGTATAATTTAAACAAAAAAACAAGTTTATATGATTTGACTTTTCGTTTTTTGTGGTGTCAAGAAACAGGTCCAGAGTATCGGTTTTATTTAAATTGTTCTTGAAAATTGTATTTACAAATTCAATGTATAGAAACACTAAACACCTATAAATATTTTTCAAATTTTTTAAGGTTCGACATTATTGGCGCCAATGACTAATGGCAGCTACCAAAATATCTGTTCTTCAGTTCAAATCAATATCGTATGAAGAACATTGTTTTCTATTCTCGATAGTCATTTTTTTAAGGTCGAGAATGTCTAATCAAACTTTGGTCTGTCTCTGGAAAATACCAAAATATCTGTTCTTTAGTTCTAATCGATATTGCATTCACATCAAAGCCGTCTACTCTCGTGGTGTGATTTTATTTGTAGTTTACACTGTGAGTCAAAACATTTAGTTATTTCTAATAACTATTAAAAATAGTTAAACATCAAGTTTTGAGTACCAAAAAAAAGCAAAAACTATTCACCAAACATGTGTTTGAAGTCATTGTTTTTGTTCTTCTCAAGTTGAAGATGAATGAATTTGTAAATGATATTTGAATTTTTTATCAGGTGTACAACTTTGCTTCCGCCGTTTTTTTCCAAAATTAAAAGCTTTATTGCGAAAAAGTGCTTACAGATGTATTATTCAAAGTATTGTCCGTCGCTAGCGACAACTTTCTCCCATCTTTCCGGCAATTTTCGGATCCCGGCTCGAAAAAAGGAGTCCTCTTTTGACGCTATCCATGAAGCAATCCATTTTTCCAATTCTTCGAAGGATTGAAAATGTTGATCTGCCAGGCCGTGTGCCATCGAACGGAATAGGTGGAAGTCAGAAGGGGCGACATCTGGGGAATACGGCGGGTGGGGCAAGACTTCCCATTTCAGCGTTTCCAGGTACTTTTTGACCACTTTTGCGACGTGAGGCCGAGCATTGTCGTGTTGGAGGATGACTTGAAGGATGGAGGATGAAGGCCCAGGGCCTTGAGACGTTTTGAAATGGCTTGCTGACTCACTCCCAACGATTCGGCAAGCTCTTCTTGGGTTTGGCACGAATCTTCATCAAGCAATGCTTCTAGTTGTTCATCTTTGAAGGTTTTTTCTCTTCCACCACCATGTTTGTCTTCGACATCGAAATCACCATTTTTAAAACGTTGAAACCACTCCCGACACGTTCTTTCACTCAGAGCAGCATCACCGTAAGTTTCTGAGAGCATTCGATGCGCTTCAGCTGCATTTTTTTGCGAATTGTAACAGAAAAGTAAAACTTCCCGCAAATGGCGAGAATTGGACACATAAACGGACATTTTCGAGCGTGAATAATACGAAAACAAGAACAACTGTCACTGCAACGGCGATGACAATTCGTTAGGCACTGTCCACACTCACTTTAAAGGCATTACCATCTATGTATTTCAACCAGCCTCAGCCGGTACAGCCACCTATCGGGAAACGGCGGAAGCAAAGTTGTACACCTGATATTATAAAAAAAATATATCATTAAATATAAATCTTGAATTATTTGCACTAGGGTCGTAAACTTCTTGCACTAAAACCAAATTTTTCATAAATTTAGTATTGAGTAGGTTTGCACTCGTCATTGCAGAGCTTCTTGAGTAGTATTTGAACACAGTAGTAGTGTCTTGAAATGGTTTTACTAGAGTCCAGAAACCTACTGGACCACCCACAAATACCTTTCGGGGAGTGTCGAAAATCTTGGTGAACACTTTTCATTGTAGTGCTTAGACTTCAAACCATCCTCTCGGGTAGTGTCTAAAAATTCTTAAATTCTTTCCAATAGGATCACTGACACTGGCGCACACAGGATTTCATTTTGGAGGAGAGGCTTTCGCGAACAACTTTTGTGTTTGTAATGATTTGAACACCCAACCCTCCCTGTGCGCCACTGGTCACTGACACAAGAAGGCTAGGTTTGCTTTCTAATGACTTTTACTTTACTCACTTTACTTTTTATACACTTATCCTGTGTTATCTAGAAAAAAAAGACTCACCTGGGCAACTATTTCTCGGACAATCTAAAATAGGGAATCCAGTCGACAGAACTATTCACAGTCTACCAGTAAGGGGCTCAAACTGGTTCAATGATTGAGAGAACTTCTGTTCACTTGATTGTCATATCACAGGAGCCTTTATGGCCTAAACGGGCTACGTCTTGAGGTAGTCATTCTTACCAACCTTTCTTATGGAACTATGCTGAAATTCTGAATAGCTCCTTGCAGAAAGAATCTCAGAACATGTTCTTTGCCATTATTGAAAAGCGGCTAAAACGATGTTAACGTTACTGGGAAAATCGCATTTCTACACTAATCGCGTCCATACCTGATCTGGCTTCTCTAAAAATTGGGCTTTTTTTGCAGATGTCTTTAAATGTCTTTCAGGAGACAACTTTTTGCGAATCTTAAAACGTTTAACCCAGAAAAAAATATGTGATTCCTTTATGTGGAGAGTCTAAATAGTATAAAATAAAGTGTAGTACCACTTTAATATTGCTGTGGATTTTATGAGGAATCACCAACTTGAATATTTTTAATCTTCGAGTAATCTACATTTATTCGAAATGATTGAGTATTGTATGGAGATTCTTAATAATGTGTTCCCGAGGCTCTCTAATTTTATGCAGTTTGATGAAAAAGTGCATGAGCCAAAAAATTGCGGTCAAAGCATACAAAAGTGCTTGAAATTTGAACAAATTGCTCCATAGCTGCTCAGAAGTTGCTCCTAGAGGGTTAAACTCCATGACGGACGCCCACTAAATTTTTGTTCTGAACATTTCTTTCCAACATACTTACCCCCTATCTTCAACCCTTAATGGGGCTCCCATACAAATTGACCGTTTTTTTTTAAATGGGTTCCCATTGCTACAAGGTTGCACCCAGACGTATCAAATGTAAGACTGACCCCCATTTATTTTTTCTTCTGAATGTTTTCCCCATACATACCTAATCGCTATCACCAACTCTTAAGGGGGCTGCCATATAAAATTGGTTATTTCCTAAGGAATTAGTGCCCAACTTGTAAATGCAGTAGTTCAATATAATCATATCTGGGAAACAATTAAACCGATTTTAATGATTCATTCAACAATTGGCAACATTATTAAGTGAGAAAAATACAAAATTAATTGAAGTTTAAAAATTCACCACAAGAGGGCGCCTTCCATACAAACGAAATTGTGAAATTGTCCACTTTTGGGATTCTACGAAGCAAAAATCATATTGTATTGTGTTTCAAATATAAATTCCAATCGTAATTGAGTGTTAAGAACAAATTATAGAATTTGTGTGTGAAAAAGTGAAGTTTTTATTAAGTCGTATGACTGGTATTCCTTGCGCAGGCAGACGCTATCAAACATTTAGCAATTCAATGCCGAATACTCTTTTAAAATCGAATGGCATCAAAGCAAAAAATTGTCGCAGCCTTTTCTCGAAATTTCGAAACTCCATAACAATTAAATTTATGTACTAAGCACAAATAACTAGTTACAACACACTTTTGTACTTTGATATACTCGACACGTTGCCAGTAGCTGCGAAAGTGTTCAACTTTGTTTACTTCGAAAATTTGCCGAATTTCATTTCGATTCCATAGACAGAAAACAAAAGTAAAAAATTAGCACACCATGGAGATAATTTCTCTGGTATATCGAGTTTTTAATGAACCAAAAAACATTGAAAAAAAGAAAACTAAATCACAAAACAGTCACTCGGCCTGGAATCAACACCATCCAGTTCGTCCAGTTTGAAAACAGTTCACCCATCAGCCGTCACGTCAACTTCTTTGCAATTCTTCGAATATAAAAGATTGCATTGGCTGTACTGGGCATCAGTTTAGTTCTTCATAGACACAGACAACATGAAATTCTTCGCGCTGCTCGTTCTGTTGGTGGTGATGGTGGCAACCGTTAGTTGCAATATCGCGATATTACCGGTTTATCCAGTTGGCACCGCCAACGCCAACGCAGATGCTACCAGTACAGCCATAGCTGACGGACTGGGCGGCAATGCCAATGCAAACTCCCATTCAAAGGCGGATGCCATTGCGCATGGCTAAAGGATATCGCAGGACGTATCAACCGCCGTCGACATAACTGCAGTAAAAATGACACGAAAATGTATACAAACAATAAAACTCAATAAAACTCAATAACAACAATGGAAAGGTGGTATTTTTTGGAAAACATTTGGGTTGAGCATTGCAAGGATGTGAAGGTCGCAGGGTGAATATAACACATGGGTTGGCAATTCTTGGCGCCTGTCAATGTTGCTGTGAGGTCCAGTATTTGTGAGTGTGAGAAAAGTCAAAGTGATTCTGGATTCTGGTTGTCCTTGAGGTGACAACCAGAATGTCAAGTATTTCCAAAAATTTTGAAGTCAAAAGCCCTTTAAATCATGAGTTTTCACATTTACCCTAAACAAATTCTTAACCCTTAGTTTATCACGGTAGATTTCGATTTTCTTAAAAAAATTAAAAGCGCATTTTAATTATTTCCCGATAGAAGTGCTTTTTGTCTAAGTTTGAAGTCAAAAGGACCAATAAATCGTGTTTCTCCATACAAACTGTTAACCCATTGTTGGCCCCGTTAGATTTTGATTTTCAAAAAAGTGAAAAACACGTGTCAAATTATTTCTTACTAAGAGTACTTTCACAAAATTTGAAGTCAGTGGCCCCATTAATTCATGTTTTTTTACAGTTTCGCCATACAAACTTTTAACCGGTCGTTGACCCCGTCCGATTTTAATATTCGGAAAAAATGAAAAACACGTATCGAGTTATTTTACATTTGAAGTACTTTCACCAAGTTTGAAGTCAAAAGGCTCAACAAAATTTGTTTCTCCATACATACTTTTAAGCCGTCGTTGATTCAGTTAGATTTCGATTTTGAAAATAATGATAATTTTGAAATAATGAGAAAGTCATGTCCAATTTTTTTTATTTCAAGTATTTTTACAATTTTTGAAGTCAATAGGCCTATCGATTCATGTTTTTTTCGAGTCTACCCTTAAACAAATCTTAACCCATTGTTGGTCCAGATAAATTTTGATTTTCGAAAAATTATAAAATAAATACGTGTCGAATTATTTTTGATTTAGAGTATTTTCAGGAAGTTCGAAGTCAATATGTCTCTTAAATCACTTTTCTTCATACAACACCTTAACACACGTTTTGCCCCTTTACATTCCGAATTTAAAAAAATCCCGTCTTAGCGGAGGTTCATTTTTCAACATGTACCTACAGTTCAAATTTTATATTTGTAGCTTCAGCGGTTTGGGCTGAGCGATGATGAATCAATCAATCAATCAGTCAGTCAGTCAGTCAGGACAAACAATCTATGTATATAAAAATGGAGGCGGTACCACGCCCTTTTGTCCAATGCTCACAACTTTCTTCTAGTCGAATTGTGCTACTAAGTGGAAAGTTCGTACCAAGTTTCACTGATGTGTGTGTACTGCATAACTGTTGGATCATAAAAAATGTGCCACGCCCCTTAACCAACACCGATCACTTCTCATCAGTAGAATGACATATCTATGAAACGACGGTACATCAAATTTCAATGCTGTGCGGCTTACAACTCCGAAGCTGTTCCATATAAAAGATTTGAGTTGTATGGGCGTTGCCACACCCCTTTGTTCAATACCCACCCCTTTCCCTCGGACGAAGGACATAATTGAATAGTAAGTTTGTACCAAATTTAATTGATGTGTAACTTATGGTTCCAAATTTATTGTTTAAAAATGTATTCTTGTGGTGCCACGCCCCGTTTTCCCGACTTTTCTTTTTTCCTAAGCCTTCACGTAATAATTTCAAACAAACCCGCCGAAGGAAGTATTCAAGTTGGTCCAGGCGTTTTCAAGTTTTAAGCAGCCGAACGAACCACGATTAATTTTTATATACTACCGTGTCCAAAAAATAAGGTGACATTTGAATTATCGATTATCGCGGTGTTGTGCATTATGAATTCCTTCCGCCGGGCCAAACAGTCAACAAGGAATATTATTTGAACGTTATGCGTCGTTTGCGTAACGCTATCCGCCTAGAAAGGCCGGAATTGTGGAAAGACAATTCTTGGTTTTTACACCACGCTAATGCACCATCCCATACTGCACTCGTAATTCGTGATCATTTCGCCAAAAACTCAACCCATATCGTTCCGCAACCACCGTATTCACCTGATCTGGCGCCGTGCGACTTCTGGCTGTTCAGCAAGCTCAAAAGACCGCTCCGGGGACACCGTTTTGATACGATAGAGGAGATTCAAGCCGCAGCGATGACGGAACTGAAGGCCATCCCGGAAAGTGACTACAATCAGTGTTTCGAAGATTGGAAAATCCGTTGGCATAAGTGCATTGCATCGGGAGGGGATTACTTTGAAGGGCATGAAATTGATTTGGAGGAATAAATAAAGAATTTTCAAAATAAATACAATGTCACCTTATTTTTTGGACCCAGTAGTATATAGGCGCATAGTCATAGTCGAAATAAAGTACACTTTAAGCTCAATAAAGTATACTTTTAAATAAAGTAGGCTCTAGGTCAGTCATAGTCGAGTTAGAGCATACTTTAACGCTTAAAGTATACTCTAACTTTAAAACAAGCAAAAGCTGTTGCTAAACCAGTTAGCAATGAGTCAAAATGAGCAGAAATGTCACTTTTTCAAAATACTCTAAATTAAAAAACGAAAAAAATCTAAAAAAAAAATGTAAAATGTTTCATTTCGACGAAATTGAAAGAGATTTCATTATTATGAACGACATGACATGGCGCTGAGACGGCGAAAAGTATATAAAAGCCGGATCAATCACTTCGAGTTCGATGACGATGAGGACTTCTATAGTCGTTACCGGCTCGATAAAGTTGCTGCTCAGTTTGTAATTGATGTTTTGATCATTCAAGAACCAAGCAGCAATAGAATACAATTGTTTTCTTTACCCCGTAAAGTAGGCAATATTTTTCAAAACAATCTGCTGTTTGTTTTGTTTATGTCACAGATGGGCAGATTAATCCTCGGAAAATTGTGCAGTCGATTTTTTTTAGGCTGCCGTCTGTTTTTCACAAGTAGTCGACCGCAGTCGTCCATTTTTAACTGCTAATTAGTATAAATATTGCAAAATAATTGATTACAAAATAAATCGGTATGGGCATAATTCCGAAAATAAATTCTCATTTTTAACTCCGAATCGCTAGTTGTTGTAGAGTTGCCGCTGCTTTCGTTTGCTGTTTCAAAAAGTCGCTGCTACGTAGAAGCATGTTCTAAGCTGACTATGGTAATTGAAAAATTAAAGTCGACTTTATCTTTTTAGTCTTTTGCTAACTAAAGCCGGCTTTTATGCGGGACTATGATTATGCTTTATAGATTTTAGTAATGGGTTATGTTTCCATGTTTTTCTATAACCTCAAAAATTCTATTTGACATTGAGTCGAATAAATTTTGGACTTGCTGTTGGCTGAATGAGTCCCAGCTTGCAAAATAGCTTCTTGCAGCTCTTCCTTCGTTGAGTATTGGGTATTTCCTCCATAAACAATGCGTACTAAGGCAGCCCACACACTTTCCATTATATTGAGGTCAGGAGAAAGTGAAATGTATGTCAGATTGTCGGGCATTCTAGTGTTAAATGTCTGTACTAAATACAAATAACTAGTTACAACACACTTTTGTACTTTGATATACTCGACACGTTGCCAGTAGCTGCGAAAGTGTTCAACTTTGTTTACTTCGAAAATTTGCCGAATTTCATTTCGATTTCATAAAATGAAAACAAAAGTATAAAATTAGCACACCATGGAGATCATTTCTCTGGTATATCGAGTTTTTAATGAACCAAAAAACATTGAAAAAAGAAAACTAAATCACAAAACAGTCACTCGGCCTGGAATCAACACCATCCAGTTCGTCCAGTTTGAAAACAGTTCACCCATCAGCCGTCACGTCAACTTCTTTGCAATTCTACGAATATAAAAGATTGCATTGGCCGTATTGGGCATCAGTTTAGTTCTTCATAGACACAGACAACATGAAATTCTTCGCGCTGCTCGTTCTGTTGGTGGTGATGGTGGCAACCGTTAGTTGCGGTATCATAGGACCGGCTCAGAATCTAGGTCGTCCTGGCGGCACCGCCAACGCCAACGCACATGCTACCAGTAAAGCCATAGCTGACGGACTGGGCGGCAATGCCAATGCAAACGCCGAATCAGACGCGCATGCCATTGCGCATGGATAAAGGATATCGCAGGACTTATCAACCGCCGTCGACATAACTGCAGTAAAAATAACACGAAAATGTATACAAACAATAAAACTCAATAAAAGTCAATAACAACAATGGAAAGGTGGTATTTTTTGGAATACATTTGGGTTGAGCATTGCAAGGATGTGAAGGTCGCAGGGTGAAAATAACACATGGGTTGGCAATTCTTGGCGCCTGTCAATGTTGCTGTGAGGTCCAGTATTTGTGAGCAGTGGCGCACGCAGGGCGGTTTTTGGGGGTTCAAACCCCCCCGAAATATTTGTAAGTTAATACAGAAGTTTAATTTAAAACCGTCGCATATATGTTAAATCATCAATAACACGACTCGACACAAAAAATGCACCTAAAAAGTGTTTTCTAGACTAACTTTGGGCCGCTGAACACGAAACTGAAGATCAAAACAATTTTGTTAGAAGCGAATTTGAATTTTTCGACCATTTTCAAAAATCATAAATTTTTGAATGTTTTTTATAGATAAAATAAATTATTTCCTTAAGTTTTAAGGGGGCTTTCCCGTTTTTTCGTCGAAAAATGAGGTGTTTTTCAAGAATTAATTTTGGAAAGACAGTTTGATAAAATGTTGTAATTCTTTTTTATTTTGTTTGTTGTTACAATAGTGAGTTGAAAATTTTTTTTTTGGAAAAAAAACAAAATGGCCGCCGGCTTGCCAAGTACTTATGTTGCCTTGTTTGGAAAACATACTCCCAGTTTTTTACACTTTTCTCGGGTACGGTTTATCTGAAATCAAATTGACCATCATTTTCATTAATTACATAGTTTTAGTTATCGCACATCGGAGGATTTTTGAAAAATTTCAACTTGGTGAAATTTGGCGCAAATTTGAAAAAAAAATCGATTTTTTTGCAAAATTTTGGTACTAAAAGTGTTGTTAAAAATCGAAATTTCACAATATTGAAAAAATCCTATGATGTCCGATAGAAAATTCATTTGTGAACACGTGAAATTCAGTTTTATCCAAATCGGTTCATTAGATCCGAAAAAAAGTGTAAAAAAGTCACAAAAACATGGTTTCGAGAAAAACGCGTTTAAAGTTTTTTTAAAGCGTACGCGAGGCTGTGCGCGCCGAAACATTTTTGGCTATAACTTCAAAACTATTCCATATTTCATTATGAAACTTTGGCTTCATATTGTTATAGTATTTATAAAAAGATTTCGATTTTTTGAAACCGAAAAACGGGAAAGCCCCCTTAAGACCTAAGATGAAAAACATATTATTTGCGCAAATATTAAGGCTACCATCAATGGAATCGAAAGAAAAATGACAAAGTTATGATGCACTGTGTGAAAACACCAACTTTACATATATTACACCGTGACCCTTCCAAATGTTGATATAGGCGTGAAACTAGAGGTCATTTACCTGGAATTTTATTTATTTAGTTTTTCATTTTCTGACCCAAAGTGATTTTTAAACGACTTTAAAATTTTAAGGACATACACATTTCAAATATTTGTTCAAATATTTGCGGTTGTGCAAGGGGGTATCAATATGGGTATCAAATAATAGTGAAAAATAGTCTCCTTTAAATAAATTTTCTATTTTGAGCTTTCAGGACCAAAATATGTCAGGTAGGGCAAACATACCAGGTATTTCAGTATGAAGTGAGTCTTTTTTTCCGAAAATAAAACACTAATTTTTAATGGGAAAGTAAAAAACATTTTATTCAAAATATTGGCCATTGCTAGCCACACATTTTGTCCATTTTTCAGGCAATTTGTGGACAGCGCGCCAATAGAATTGTTTATCTTTTGAAGCAAACCAATCAGACACCCAATTTTCGACTTCCTCGTAGGAATCGAAGTGCTGCTCAGCCAATGCGTGTCCTATCGATGACAACAAATGGTAGTCGGAAAGAGCCAAGTCTGGTGAATACGGCGGGTGGTGTAGCAGCTCCCAGCTTTGATTGTATCCTGAACCGGTCTTGCTTTGTGTGCAGGCGCATTGCCATGGAGTAAAATTACCTTGCCGTGTCTTCTGGTCCATTCTGGTCGTTTTTCGATCAATGCATGGTTCAAATTGATCATTTGTTGTCGGTAGCGATCAGTATTAACGGTTTCGCCAGGTCCGTTCGCTCTGGTCCCACCAAACACACAGCATTGTCTTCTTGCCGAATCGATCTGGTTTTGCAGTCGATGTTGAAGGTTGTCCCGGATTAACCCATGATTTTTTCCGTTTAGTATTCTTAAAATAGATCATCAGCAGTAACAATTCGATGCAAAATTGATTTTCTTTCGTGTCTTTGAAGCAAAATTTCGCAAGTGTTTTTTCGGTTTTCCATCTGCCTTTCATTCAATTCATGTGGCACCCATTTTCCACACTTTTGGATCTTTCCCACAGCTTTTAAACGGACAGAAATTGTTCCTTGTGCAACATTTAACATTTCTGCCATTTGCTTTTGACTCAAAGTGTCATCTTTATCTAATATCGTTTGCAATTCGGCGTCTTCAAACTTTTTGGTGGTCTTCCACGTTCTTCATTTCTCACATCAAAATCATTATTTCTGAACCGTTGAAACCATCTTTTGCATGTTGCTCTTGATAGAGCATGATCACCATATGCCTCGACAAGCATTCGATGCGACTCTGCAGCGCTTCTCTTTTAAAATGAAAACAAAAAATTAATGCTTTCCGCAAATCATCACTATCTGGTACAAAATTCGACATTTTTAACACGATGAAAAAATATGATGTGGTTTGTTCAATGACTTGATGTATACTAAATATGCTTGACAGATGTCATAGCAACAAAACAAAAAAAATTAAGGCTCGTTCACAACAAATATTCCCTATCAAGACATTTGTATCTTGAGGCTTACTTCATACTGATATACCTTCATACTGTACATGTTTTGGATCTCAGTCTGTAGATTCATACATCTAAATTTTATTCCATTTCAAAGTTCTCAAAAAAGTTACACGAAACCGCCCCCCCCGAAACAAAATACTGCGTGCGCCACTGTTTGTGAGTGTGAGAAAAGTCAAAGTGATTCTGGATTCTGGTTGTCCTTGAGGTGAGGTGGAATGCGGACGCTGCTCTTGTTTAAAAGACAATGTGCGTCTTCTTCAATGCTTTGATTTTGCATAGCCTATGTTGTTGTTAAATTTCTAGACTTTCATTACAAAGACTTCGAAAGCCGTTCTTGTGTGACCTGTTGGCATTGATTCTTTGCCATTTCTTGAAGAGCTTTGCTCTCTGAATGAGCACCGATGACTTTAGGAAAGCAACGCCAATTGAGAACAAATTCTGCACCTGAAAGCCACTTCTATTAACAGACTAGCTGGGCCCCGCGGCTTCGCACGCAAGCTCTCTTATTTCACTCGATACAAATTCTGAACCCATTGTTGACCCCGTCAGATTTTGAGTTTTCACATTTACCCTAAACAAATTCTTAACCCTTAGTTTATCATGGTAGATTTCGATTTTCTCAAAAAATGAAAAGCGCATTTTAATTATTTCCCGATAGAAGTGCTTTTTGTCTAAGTTTGAAGTCAAAAGGACCAATAAATCGTGTTTCTCCATACAAACTGTTAACCCATTGTTGACCCCGTTAGATTTTGATTTTCAAAAAAGTGAAAAAACACGTGTCAAATTATTTCTTACTAAGAGTACTTTCACAAAATTTGAAGTCAGTGGCCCCATTAATTCATGTTTTTTTTACAGTTTCGCCATACAAACTTTTAACCGGTCGTTGACCCCGTCCGATTTTAATATTCGGAAAAAATGAAAAACACGTATCGAGTTATTTTACATTTGAAGTACTTTCACCAAGTTTGAAGTCAAAAGGCTCAAAAAAATTTGTTTCTCCATACATACTTTTAAGCCGTCGTTGATTCAGTTAGATTTCGATTTTGAAAATAATGATAATTTTGAAATAATGAGAAAGTCATGTCCAATTTTTTTTTATTTCAAGTATTTTTACAATTTTTTAAGTCAATAGGCCTATCGGTTCATGTTTTTTCGAGTCTACCCTTAAACAAATCTTAACCCATTGTTGGTCCAGATAAATTCTGATTTTCGAAAAATTATAAAATACGTGTCGAATTGCTATTGAGGTCAGGCGAAAGTGAGATGTATGTCAGATTGTCGGGCATTCTAGTGTTAAATGTCTGTACTAAACACAAATAACTAGTTACAACACACTTTTGTACTTTGATATACTCGACACGTTGCCAGTAGCTGCGAAAGTGTTCAACTTTGTTTACTTTGACAATTTCATTTCGATTCCATAAAATTAAAACAAAAGTATAAAATTAGCACACCATGGCGATAATTGCTCTGGTGTATCGAGTTTTTAATGAACCAAAAAACATTGAAAAAAAGAAAACTAAATCACAAAACAGTCACTCGGCCTGGAATCAACACCATCCAGTTCGTCCAGTTTGAAAACAGTTCACCCATCAGCCGTCACGTCAACTTCTTTGCAATTCTTCGAATATAAAAGATTGCATTGGCCGTACTGGGCGTCAGTTTAGTTCTTCATAGACACAGACAACATGAAATTCTTCGCGCTGCTCGTTCTGTTGGTGGTGATGGTGGCAACCGTTAGTTGCGGTATCATAGGACCGGCTCAGAATCTAGGTCGTCCTGGCGGCACCGCCAACGCCAACGCACATGCTACCAGTAAAGCCATAGCTGACGGACTGGGTGGCAATGCCAATGCAAACGCCAAATCAGACGCGCATGCCATTGCGCATGGATAAAGGATATCGCAGGACTTATCAACCGCCGTCGACATAACTGCAGTAAAAATGACACGAAAATGTATACATTTTCAATAAAAACAATAAAATAAAATAATAAAAATAAATAAAAATAAAAACAATAAAAACTCAATAAAACTAAATAACAACAATGGAAAGGTGGTATTTTTTGGAAAACATTTGGTTTGAGCATTGCAAGGATGTGAAGGTCGTAGGGTGAAAATAACACATGGGTTGGCAATTCTTGGCGCCTGTCAATGTTGCTGTTAGGTCCTGTATTTGTAATTGAATGTGAGAAAAGTCAAAGAGATTCTGGATTCTCATGTTTAAAAGACAAGCTGCGTCTTCTTCAATGCTTTGATTTTTCATAGCCTATGCTGTTGATTGATTTCTAGACTTTCATTACAAAGAATCCGAAAGCCGTGTGAACTGTTGGCATTGATTCTTTGCCATTTCTTGAAGTGCTTTGCTCTCTGAATGAGCACCGATGACTTTAGGAAAGCAACGCCAATTGAGAACAAATTCTGCACCTGAAAGCCACTTCTATTAAAAGATTCTTATATTTAGATTAGTTACGAATACTTTCAAATATATACAAACTTTTGCTTTCGTAAGCATTCTCTATAGGAATCATTTGAATATTAAAAGCAGTAAAAGTCGAATAAGTCATTTGAAACATTCTCTTTTTCCTTGATGTCTTTTTCGTAATTTATTCAGAACGTGCAATAAACTCTAAAGGCATTAATTGAATTGAATGGAAAAAATTCGGACTCCATCAGATAAAATCAGTAATATACATTTTTTAGAGCATAAAACTAAAAACAGACTTTCAACTGTACTCGGCACTTTTCATAGTCCATGTTTGTGACAGCCGCTTTTGGGTCACAATCATCAGGCCCACTCAAGAACTTTAGATAGAACTTTTCTTGCAGAATCCTCTCCAATTCAATGTTCGCTAAAATCATATTTATTTCCATTACTTTCACTGGGTTAAGTTAGGTTAGGTTAAAATGGCTGTCTGTCCAAAAGACACACTTTGGTCACAAAATGGGTCTATTATGTTATCACAAGAAGAAAATCGTAGAGTAGAGTTCGATTTGTGAATAAGCCCTAGAAAGTCTCTGATGTTGACTGATCTGAGATTATTCAAGTTATCAAAGAAGGAAGAGCCATCTTCATCTAAAGGGAGCCGCACTGAGGCATATAGTCTCTTTCTTTTCTTTATATTGAAAACTGCGCCAAAAGTTCCAACTGTCAAGATCTAATTTGTTGGCATGACAGCCGAATAGATGTTATTCTGTCAAAATTGCGAATATTTTTACTGAGTTTACAATCAATTAGACATTAAATAAATCATGTTTTTCCGTACAAACTGCTAACTCAATGTTAAGATGGCCCCAAAGAAAAAAGTTAAAAGCGTTAAATTGAATGTTCTTGGTGGCCAGTTAACGACGGAATCGCAAGATAAGATGAGATAAGATTCATCGTGGCTGCTACAAAAAAACTTTTCAGACATTTATGTGATTGCTTGACACCAACAATAAGGAAATCTATACTATTATATAAAGCCAAGTGTGACGTTGCTTTTTTGAGCCACAATCAGGCAAAAACCGCTGAACCGATTTAGATGAAATAAGCACCAAACATATTTTTAGCTGGGGGAATGGTACATAGGCTATATGAGAATGACCACGCCCCCTTCTTACGCCCACTATGGTAACAAAACTCATCTATGGTATGCTTTTGTAAGGCAATAGGGGTATCAAACGATTCAGCGTGTCATTGCGGCAAACATAGGCTATAATATAATCAGCCACACCCACTTTCCGCGCCCACTAAGCTAACAAGACAAAGCTACGGTACATGTCTGTAAATCAGTATTAATATCAAATGATTCCGTGTTTTGTTGATGTTAACATAGGATATATAAGATTGACCACGCCTACCTAATACGCCTTCTCACCACGATCACTATAATAACAAATCAGCCATGATATATTTGTCACAGCAATATGGGTGTCAAACGATTTAGCGTGTCATTGCGGCAAACATAGGCTATAATATAATCAGCCACACCCACTTTCCGCGCCCACTAAGCTAACAAGACAAAGCTACGGTACATGTCTGAAAATTAATGTTGATGTAAAATGATTCTATGTTTCATAGCGGTAAACATAGGCTATATAAGGTTGACCACGCCCACCTTTTACGCCTTCCTGCAATGCCCATTATCATGACAGAAATTAACTGTGGTATATTTGTGCAAAACAATATGGATATAAAAAAATTTTGTGAGTCATTGCTGCAAATATCTATAAGTATATTGTAAATAAAAATTAATGTATGTTTTCGTTGTTGCCACGACACTAAAACTCAAAAACTAGACAGCCGATTAGCTGAATGTATGTTGCTGTATGGCACCTCCCATACAACATAAATTTTCAATATGGAATATCTTCGTAATGAGAAGTCGGACAGCATTAAAATTTGGTGCGGGGCCACCGTTTAGATGTGCCGTTTCACTGGTAAAATTTAATGGGCGTGGCACTTTTTAAGCAACTCAAATGTTTTGAATAACTTTGGAACTACAAATAACACATCAAAGAGATTTGACACAAACTTACGATTTAGATGTGCCCTTCGACAGGGACAGTGGGGTGGGTATTGGACGTGGGGCATGGCACCGCCCATAGAACCCAAATTTTTAATGTGGAATAGCTTCGGAACAATAAGTTGGAAAGCTTTGAAGTTTTGTATACCATCGTCCCATAGATGTGTCATTCTAACTACTGGCAAAATTTTATGGACGTTGAACAAGGGGCGCGGTATATTTTTTGTGACTGAAATTTTCCGCGTAACTTTGGAACTGAAAGTCGCATATCAATGAAACCGGGGCACACCCTTCGACTGGAGGAATGGATTGGGCATTACATAAAAGAGGCGTGGCATCGCCCATAGAGTGTAATATGAAGAAACTTGATTTATTGGGCCCATTGACTTCAAGCTTGCGTGCAAAGCCGCAGGGCCCTACTAGTACTCTATATTTTACAGTTTCTTCTTCGATAAAGGTGGCAGAAAATGTCACTGAAAATGTTTTTAAGGTCCTGATAGAGCTAGAGCTCATCAAGCGCTATTTTGGTTTCATCAGTTCCGTTCTGGTAAGGTACTTTAAGGTCAAAGATGCAACACATTCCGGAAATGCCTTTAACAACATGGAAATCGTCTAGTTTGATCGTCATGCAAGCATTATTTTTATATTTTTTATATTTATATTTATTTTATTTATTTATTTATTTTATGTATAATCCAGTCAAACAAAATATACATTTTTACAGACCATAAAACTAGAATATTATACAATAATCAATAATCAATCAGTAATCATTTGGAACCGCTTGAATGAAGCTGGATACAAACAGAAGCTCGATTATTGGATACAACCCAAGTTAATGCAAAAAACTTCATGGACCGAATTTCCATCTGAATATTGCAGCTGAATCGCAACAAAATTTACCTATTTCTGAAGGAGATGCTGACTGGTGATGAAAAGTGAATGCGACAATGTGAAGTGGAAACGGTTGTGGTCGAGTCGGCACAAACGATGGCCAATCCAGGCCATTTTTGGTGATACTGGCAGGAAATCAACAACTTTGAATTACTCCTCTGTGGCCCAACTCCTAATTCGTATCTGTAATAATAACAATTGATCCATTTGAAGGAAGCAATCACCCAGAAGTAGTCAGCTTTGGCCAATAGGACAACGCCAGACCACATACGAATACATCAAAAGTGACTCGCCAGAAGTTTCGCGAGTTTATTTCGAAGGTTCTAATGCATCCACCTTGTAGTGCCAACCTATGTCTATGGCCAATGATGCTGAAAGTTTTCTCTAAAATTTGTCTCAAGAGAAGTTTGTAAAAATAGACTGTCTTAGCTTTTTGCCAATAATAACGAGGGTTTCTATGAAAGAGACATAATGGAATTACCTTCAAAATAGCAACAAGTTATGTAGCAAAACGTTGCTGATTTCACCTAAATCGAATCCTTCTCCTGCTTAGTAAAGTGTTCAATTTCATGAAAAAATAATTGATGTATTTTTTATTAAATTTTATATATTACCCGTGCGATCTGAAGTCATAAAAGATCTTGCGAACAACGATATATTGACTTGCCTTGGGTTTTCTTGTACAATCTCACGCACAGTGGCAATGTTTTCAGCAGATTTTACGTTTCGGTGACGTATTAATGTTACCTGATTACATTTTGGCGTTCATGTTAAATTTTGAGCTTTGGTGTATTCAGAGACCTATAGTAGAATTTTATGGCGCATGTTTTTGTAATACATTTTGATTTTAAAAAGCCCTGTTTCAAAGGGCTTTTTTGGCATTTTCGGAAAAAGGGTCATATTGACCCATAAAAGTAGGAGCTAGAGGGTTAAAATGTTCCACAAAAATCTTCCTTGTAGTATTTTACATCAAATTTCTGAACACATTATATACCTCAAATATAACATTACATGGTTTTCGTATGCCGAATTACATTAAGAATGTGCAAAAAGGGAGAAACTCTGACGTTCCCTTAAAAAAATTCAGATGTAAACATGTGTATTTTTTACTCCTTCTACCAGAATCCATTGTCAGAATCTTTTTACTTTTTGAAAAAAAATTTTAATTTGTTGTTCATTGTTATTTGTCGAACCAGTTGACTCGAATTTGGTTGCCAAAAATCGAATAATTAACTCGTCTGGACAGTAGAGGCGAGTATGAAAACCGCATATTGCATGCAACATTTCTCGACCGGAGCAGTAACTTTGATAGTAAATTGTGACAATTTGCACAGGTTGTTCAACACTTTAAACGTCTGCACTTCTAAGACTGTAAGCAATATAAACAATTTATTAAAATTTAAAATTTTATATTTATAGTCCAACTGGTTTGGAGCGTTCCCTATTGACTGATTTATTAGAAACCATTTCTAAGTTTAGCTGATTTGAATTTTCTCCTCGTACACAAAAAACTAGTACACAGCAAATAAGGAATAAAGCATTCAGCATTTCCTATGCCAAACGGCCCAGCCTGGCCTGGTGTTGCCAAATCAGCAGATTTCCTCCAAGATTCAATTTTTGGCCTTTGAGGAGAATTTTTAGGAGGAAGAATTGTTTAGGATAAAGCTTGGGGGATTTTGATGGTGACACATTTGATATCATTAGTGCCCCGAAGCCTTGAATATTGAAAGCTAAAGTGTCTAATTATTATAATTATCTAATTATTTTAATAAAAATTTTATGCTTCAAAGTGTATAATTTTTGCAATGAATGAAAGAAGTTTACAAAAGCTAATTTCATACCTAATCTAATTTTGTTTTAAGTTTTGTTTGTGTTAAGTTGCTGTTGTTAAGCTGAAGATTCATAAATACAAATATATTTTTATTTTTTTTTAAGAAGTTTAATTCCTTAGTTTATAATGAGAAAAATTAAAAAAAAATTTAAGGAGATTTTTTTATATTTTTGGAGGAAATTGCAGTTTTTTAGATTTAGGAGAAAGTCATTTCAAGTATCTGGCGCTCAGTAGAAGAAGGCTAAAAATAATAGGACAACCGTTTCTACGAAACCTCGCGGAGATATCTTTCGTAGTGTTATAGATCTGCTTAGGTTCAAAGCAACGTCCAAATTGTTTTAAAAAGTAACAGATTTTTAGGGAAAGCTGCATATGGCATCACAACATTCCTGCTTCTTGGTCCATGTATAGAATAGGATTCATTCAGCCATTTCAACCTAACCTGACCTGCATACTAGTTTCGTTCAATTTTATTTTGCTTAGATTGCATAGATTTTCACTTTTTAGGTGATGGTTTTTTCATTCACTTTCTTTCTATTTGTCTGCTACATAATCCGTCCAGTTTATCACATCTCATTGTCTGCTCATAACATTCAACTAAACTTCGCTAATGAATAATTCAGTCATTACGGGCGCATTTGCATAATGACTTATCGACATTTGCTAATCGCGGCGCTTTGTTGGTCTGTACTGTCTCGATGTTCAGCAGCTTTTGGGGTCGTCTTAAGTCGCCGCTGCTGCTGTAAAGCTTTTAAGAAAATTGTTTTCTTTGTTTTCGGTTGTTTTTGGGTTCTTTGTCACGCGCTTCAGTAGCTGGAAATAACTGATTTAAATTGAATATTTCATTCATTATTTGTGGTTTGGGGTACAGAAAATTTGTTTTTTATGTAAACATTGAAATGATTTTCTTATAAAAATAAACGAAAAATTCCAAAGATTCTCAATGCTTCTGGCAGTCAATTGGGACACTAAGCTTGACTGCTCAAGGAATGGTGAGGTCATAGGTTAGTTTCAAGGCTCCATACAGCAAAGACCTGAGATCTCATTACAGAAATAAATAATGTTATAATTTATACATAAATTAAAAAAAAATTGAATTCAAATTGAAATTAACTTATGAACACCTCTCACATAAATCCATATTAAATTATTTGACAATTGGTAATTTTTTTTTTAAGTTTGAATTTTTTTCATTTAATTTATTGACTTTTTTATGAATTTTGATCTGGTTTTTGGTTGATTAAACATTTTGTTTATCTGATTTTCATGCAACAACAATTTTTAGTCGTATTTTGTCGCAGCTGTTTTTGCTCGCAAATCGTCGTATGACGTCTGTGTGTGTAGTGTTCGATGTGAAATTCTATGAATGTTGACTTCATAAATTAGATTATTAAAAAAAAAAAACAAACAAGTCGAGAAAATCCCCGGCTACTGCGTACGACTAATTCGACATGAGCTCAACTTGTAGACAATGCCGATTAATAAATCTGTACCCAGTCTATCCAGTTTAGCACAAAATCCATTTTGAGAATCGCAATTTGTCCGCCCAATCGGATATATAAAAAGGTCCCGTTGCGTGTTGGCCAGCATCAGTTAGATCCACACAGCATCAATTCAAGCATCATGAAGTATTTCAGCGTTCTGCTCGTTCTTTTGGTGGCGCTGGCAGCGGCACAGGCTCAGTTCTTCGGCGGCGGCGGCGGCCGAGCGAATGCGCGCGCCAGCAGCTCCTCGCGCGCCTTTGGCGGCGGTTTTGGCGGTCCGTACGGAGGCGGTTTCGGCGGAGCCAGCGCAAATTCGAGAGCTTCGGCCAATGCTCGTGGCGGCGGCGGCGGATTTTTCGGACGTTAAGGGATTTCGGCCAAATAAATGCTAACTTGGATTATTGTTAAGGAAAACCTAGAAAAATTAAAATAGAAAAAATAAAATAAATACATTTAAAAAGACATTTCATTTGGCTTCTTGCCAGTCGAATGCTGTGAATATGCTGTAATTTCATAGACATTCCAAGGTGTACCACAACTTTAGTGGAAAGTTGAGTGACTGATTTATGGGTTTTCAGTTTTGCTAAAAACTATTCAACTGTTGATTGACGAAACTCCAAAACATCCAGAGTTCTTTGGGGCAATAAAAGAGTTTAATCCAATGAGTCCAATGAGAATCCATAAATTCCCGATTCTAAGAAGTCATTTCCTCCTAACGAGTTTTCTTACTATGTGACTTTTATTTCACGAGATTCTCTTTTTGAATATGAAGCGATCTCATGTCAAGTTTCTACGAGGAGAGACAATTAAGTAATGAGACTGATTTTATTGCCGCGCTTGTGGTAAACCTGCGACCTTGAAATTCCCTTCCCCATCCCCAGCATCCTTCTCCTCTCCATTGATATATTTACCATCGCTCTAGCTTGTTTAGTTCGCCTGCTGTCTCGTGTTGAGTGGACGTGTGTTGGTGGTGCTCGTCACGAAAATGGAGAAACGAAATCAAGAGCAACGCGTCGCGATAAAATTTTGCTATTAGTCGTGCCCAGGTGTTTCGATGGCATAAAGAGTTTAAGGAGGGGCGTGAAAGCGTGGAAGACGAGGATCCTTCATCACGACAACGCGCCGTGCCACACCGCCCTCAGCGTGTGGCAGTATTTGGCCTCTAAAGGGATCGCCGTGTTCCAACAGCCGCCTTATTCGCCCGATATGTCACCCTGTGACTTTTTTTGTTCCCTAGAACAAAATCGGTGGTCAAAGGAACCCATTTTGAATCGATTACGGACATCCAGGCGGCCGTGACGAGGGTACTCGCTGAAATCCCAGTCGAAGCGTTCCAGATATATTACGAAGCATGGAAAACGCGTGGAATCGTTGTATAGCTGCCCAAGGGGACTACTTTGAAGGGGATGGCAGAGTTGTAGAATAATTTTTAAATATACGGTTTTTATAGAATCAGTCTCATTACTTAATTGTCACTCCTCGTATATACTATGACTAATATTTTCCCGAGCTTTTTTGATTTGACTAAGAAGTGCGGACAACGGGTCCATTTTGCGGCCTGAGTGTGTCTTTCGGCAAGTCCCATGCCCAGACGGCCACCTTAACCTAACCTAACCTAACCTAGCCTAAAAGTGATAACATAACCAATTTCGGTCCTGAGTGACTTATACTTGCGATCTTCTTTCTGTTTATTCTAATCTGTTTCAGTTTAATCTAACTAAAAGTTTCCAAACTTTTCTGATATAAATAAGAACGATCCTGTTATCAAGTTTAGATCCTATCTCAACAATATTTGCCGAGCTTTGTTAGTGTGACCAAGAAGTGAACTTATATCTGTTTCGATCTATTTAAGTTCCTGAATTTCTCAAAATTGTCCAAGTTTCCAGTTTCAATCCTGTATGCCTAATAGTTCTCGAGCTTTGCTCATGTGACTAAAAAGACTACCCATAACAAGTTTCAGTCCTGTGTGACTGATGACTCGAGCATCTCTCATTAGAACAAAAGTCGAATTGTCGAATCGAAAAGTCGAAAAGTTAATTAGGAAATTAAATTATATCTGTTTCGTTCCAGTTTAGTTACTGAGCTTCTCTGTTATGACTAAGTTTTAAGTTCCAATCCTCTCTGACTAATAGTTTCCGAGCTTTGCTGATATGACCAAAAAGGGGAACAGTCTCTTCTCTGTGTTACTACCAGTTCTAGAGCTTTGCTGATGTGTCTAAATAGTGACCTTGAATCTAGTTTTGGTCCTGTATGATTAACAGTTTTGAGATTCTTTCATATCACCAAGAAGAGACCTGAAATAAGTTTATGTTCTGTCTAACTAAAAGTTCTCGAACTTTGTTAATGTGACTTAAAGGTTACCTCATATCAAGTTTTGGTTCTGCATGACTCACAGTTCCCTAGAAACTTTGATATATCCAAGAAGTGACCTGAATTAAGTTTTTGTTCTGTCTAACTGCGAGTTCTCAAGCCTTGGTGATGTGATTGAAAGGTGACCTCATATCTAGTTTCGATTTTATATGACCAACAGTTCTCTTGATTCTCGTATATGACTAAAGTTCGAGTTCCAATACTGTCTGACTAATAGTTTCCGACCTACTCTAATACGATAAACAAACGACTTCATATCAAGACCCGGTCCAGTTTGACTAATAGTTCTTGAGCTTCGTTGTTGTGACTATAAAGTGAGGTCACATCTAGTGTCGACACTTGTGTGGCTAATAGCTTCATAGCTGGATTCATAAAAAGTTCTACAAACATTCCATTACTTCCTATCATTTATCCATTAAGGAGTCTACATACTACTGTGTCCAAAAAATAAGGTGACATTGTATTTATTTTGAAAATTCTTTATTTATTCTTCCAAATCAATTTCATCCCCATCAAAGTAATCCCCTCCCGATGCAATGCACTTATGCCAACGGATTTTCCAATCTTCGAAACACTGATTGTAGTCACTTTCCGGGATGGCCTTCAGTTCCGTCTTCGCTGCGGCTTGAATCTCCTCTGTCGTATCAAAACGGTGTCCCCGGAGCGGTCTTTTGAGCTTGCTGAACAGCCAGAAGTCGCACGGCGCCAGATCAGGTGAATACGGTGGTTGCGGAACGATATGGGTTGAGTTTTTGGCGAAATGATCACGAATTACGAGTGCAGTATGGGATGGTGCATTATCGTGGTGTAAAAACCAAGAATTGTCTTTCCACAATTCCGGCCTTTTTAGGCGGATAGCGTTACGCAAACGACGCATAACGTTCAAATAATATTCCTTGTTGACTGTTTGGCCCGGCGGAAGGAATTCATAAAGCACAACACCACGATAATCGATAATTCAAATGTCACCTTATTTTTTGGACACAGTAGTATGTCATACAGATAAACGGCCTCGATAAGTTAGTGCATACTGTGCTCGCTTTTCATGCCAGAGGCTCCAGGTTCGATTCCTAGCTCGGACTGGTGATAGCAGATGAGAATTACAAGAAACCAGCTTCCGAGCTTCTCTGATATGACCAAGAGGCGACGTGATAGCAGCCTCGACATTTTCTTATATGACTTAAAACTGACTTTTTATCAAGTTTCCGTCCTCTGTGACTAGTGTTCTATTAATTTTTTTATTAGAACTTTAAGTTGCCAGATACACTTGTTGCATTACACTTTCTTGTACGCAATAAATTGAGCTGGAATCTTAAAAAAGTTCTACAAACATTGCATTACTTCCTATCATTCATCCATTATGGAGTCTACATATGTCATATCAGAGCCGGTCTCGATAGTGTAATGGGTAGCTGGATGGCTTCTCATGCCGGAGGCCCTGGGTTCAATTCCTAGCTCGGGCTGCTGATAGCAGATGAGAATTACAAGAAACCAGCTTCCGAGCTTCTCTGATATGACCAAGAAGCGACATGATAGCAGCCTCGACATTTTCTTATATGACTTAAAACTGACCTTTTATCAAGTTTCCGTCCTCTGTGACTAGTTTTCTAGTAATTTTTTTATTAGAACTTTAAGTTGCCAGGTAAACTTGTGGCATTACACTTTCTTGTACCCAATAAATTGAGGTGGAATCTTAAAAAAGTTCTACAAACATTGCATTACAATAAGTCTACATATGTCATACAGATGGCCGGTCTCGATAGTTTAATGGGTAGCGCGATGGCGTCTCATACCAGAGGCCTTAGGTTCGATTCCTAGTTTCGGCTGGTGAAAGCAGATGAAAATTGCAAGAAAACCTCCAAATGTAGCAGAAAAAACTGCCAACTATTAACCGCCGTTCGGATTTGGCGTTAAACTGTTGGTCTCCTTCCCCCTTAAGGGGTATCACTATGGACTCTAAGTGTGGCCTAAGTGTGTCTTATACAACGGCAGCCACTATAACCTATCTACCCAGGTAAGGTTAGGTTAGGTAGGGAAGGGTGTGTGCGGCAGGACTGCACTTCCACTCGGAGGCCAAAATGGCCCATTGTGAATCCCTTCTTATGGTGTTCTGGAGCTTACCAATAGTCTCAGTCAAGGGAAAACCAGTTCGACCTCTTAATGAAGGAGAGCAGATTCCAGATTTCGACTTTCACCGCGCAAGGTCTGTGAGGAATCTTGACCGCAAGGTGCGGAGTCGGCGTTCCTGCAGAGCCGGGCAGTGGCACAGGAAGTGTTGTATCGTTTCTACTTCTTCTTCATCTCCACAGCTACGGCAGACATCACCGAAGGAGAGGCGCCATTTGATAAGCATAGATCCAATAGCGCAGTGTCCGGTGATGACTCCAACGAGCTGTCGAATGGAGGTACGACTCAGGGACAGTACGAATCGTGTTTTCGTCAAGAAGAGGGAGAGCCACAGTGTCCGGCAGGTGCAGCAGTCGGTCCTGGTTCACCATGACGACTCAATTTCCTTTTTGGTCAACCTGTCAATATACATGTACAGGGCAGATATCGGAGGAAACACAGAGGTATCCACTTCGGTGGCAGACAAGGCGACTCCTTTTCTTGCCATCTCGTCCGCTGCTTCGTTCCCTGCCACTCCTGAGTGGCCCGGAACCCAACAGAAAGTGACCTGGTGGTGCCCAATGCCTTGAAGTGCGGTACGACACATCTGCACTACCTTTGATTTCACAACAACTGATTCCAGCGCTCTAAGTGCCGCCTATCTACCTAACTTTACCACACAAATAGACTGGCAGGTGTCTAATATACAGCCAGACAGATAACGTGTTTCCCCTCTCTCTGATTTTCCAATAGTTATATTTCATTTTCATTTTCAACTGTCGTTTCTTTTTCGCTTCAGTTGTCACAGTTGGCTGAAGTCTCAGTTTCCCAACTTAGCTCAAATTTCATTTCAAGATCACAATTTTTCCATCGTTATGATTCTTGTGTTGAATGGACAAAGCTAATCGATTCGTCCGCTGATACAACTATATTCTCATTAATACAAGTTCACAATAATTTCAAAAAGAGAAGAGCTTAAGATCTCTCGAGATTTCCTCCGATCGATTTGGTTCTGCAATCCTGAAGCTTGTTTTCACTTATCAAAGTTCCAATGAACGATTTCATGCTTCGTTGGATTCGAATATCACTTTAATTCAATTATAAAACCGCACATTCAGTAGTCAAAGTTTTTACTCTTCAAAGTTCTAATGAGCTGCTTCATGCTTCAGTTAAATCGCACAATTCTATGCTTCGCCATACAACTCATGTAGAAAACATCTTCTTCAGTGGTCAGACTTGTACATATGTACATGTTTTATTTGTTTCGTTTGTTTGTGTTGTTGTCATCATTTACAATTTAAATACGAATTATCATAAAATTAATTTTGCGATCCACGCACTTTTATCTACCAAAACCGCCCCCCTGGCCGATGGCATTGGCATTAGCGTTGGCGTTCGCGTTTGCGGCGCCGAGTCCACCGCCATGTCCACCGCCAAGGCCGCTCGCCGTCGCACTGGCTGAAGAGGAGGCCGAGGCCGAACCGCCGCCGAAGCCGCCGCCGCCACCGCCAAAGCCGCCAGGATAGCGGCCACCGCCGAAGCCACCAGGATAGCCGCCACCGCCGCCAAATCCTGGACGGCCTCCAAATCCGCCGCCACCAAATCCTGGACCACCGCCATATCCGCCGCGATGTCCGCCACCAAATCCTCCATGACCGCCACGATGTCCGCCGCCAAATCCTGGACCACCGCCAAATCCTGGACCGCCGCCAAATCCTGGACGACCGCCAAATCCGCCACCACCAAATCCACCGCCACTAGCAGCCGCATTGGCAGCGGCATTGGCGTTCGCCTTGCCGCCGCCGCCACCGAATTGCGGCAATGCGCAAGCAACCGCCAAAACAGCGGACAGTACAACGAAAATCTTCATGATGCCTCAGGCGTTGCGTTGCTGTTACAGCACACAGAACTAGACTGACCTATTGCCCGCGCCAGCCACGTTTTTATACGCGTAGTCTCCTTTCGGCGATCGGCGAGCTCAACGCCCGGTTCGGCGACACACACACGCAACCCAACGATACGTCACTGCGTTTTACGACCTTACGCCTTACGGAATAATTATGTGCGTTGTACCGATTGGTCGGCCGGAGAGTCGGCGAAAGTGCGAGCTGACAAACAGCCGCAAAGCCGGTTCTTCTGGGAATACCTTATGCCCAAAACTAGAGTGACACATGTCAGAACCGATGTTCATTGAGAGAGCTACTAGTTAATTAGTTATATGCATAGTTAGTTGAAAACTTGACAGAGAAACTGATGAGGCGAGAGTCTAAAAACCGGTCTGGCCATAAATCAAAGCACACCCTTTGGGGAGAACTTTGAAGCGATCAGAAGCTGACAATGTGTTGAAAACTGTCTAGAAAACTTTGCATCTAAGATAGGAGAATTAGTGGGAGAAGTGGGATAGGAGGAATTGAATAGTTGACAGTGATGATGACAGTGTGTCAGAGGGCTTGCAAGGTATACAACTTTGGGAGAAACTAAGACATTATACTGCAACTTGGTGCTAACCATTTCGCAGTGTTGCCAACTGGTTTAAATGTTGAACTGATTTCGCTACTCGCAAATTACAGAATAATCCGCACTACTTAAGAGGTACTCAACAAAATATGAGCATCTCAGTCAAACAAAAAATGTGTTTCTTTCATACAATGTGAGCAAACAGATCAATTAAATCTATGCAGAATTACATTCACTGTTCAATTCTTTACATATAGTTGGTTAGCTTCTTTCAATCCGCGTCGTTCCATTCATTGGACTCTTCAGCTCTTTACAAATAGTGCGTAGCTTTATTGGAGAACTTTGCGAATCTATGTAAAGAGAAGCCAAGTTTCGCTAAAAAGACAATATCTCTCCCTTTTTCGGTTTTTGACAACACTAAGGTCCATCAGTTAGTCTAAATGAGACCCGTAGGGATCGGTCAACCAAACTTATTTTAATCTATGTACATTCAATCAATTCAACCACCAGGAAAACATTTTTATTCACATCTCATATAGACAAATGCTGAAAAGTGCAATTTCTATTGTCGAATCTGCTTCATTGAAACTTCAACAAAGAATTGATATGCGAAACGATCCTAATGGGAACTGTACCATTAAACCGCTTGACATACCTCGTCATCCTCGTCCATTTACATATTTCTATGATACAGAATCTTGAACGCTAGCGAACACCGATTATCAAAAGCACTGATTTGATTTTATTTGATTTTATTTTTTTATTTGATTTGATTTTATTTTTTTATTTCATTTTATTTTAATTTACTTTATTATACTTTATTTTAGTTTATTATAATTGATTTTATTTTATTTTATTTTATTATTTGATTTGATTTGATTTAATTTTTTTATTTGATTTGATTTTATTTGAATGATTTTATTTTATTTAGTGTCCGACCGAATATTCGGTTTCGGTTTCGGCACAAATCAGTGGTTTCGGTTTCGGTTTCAGTTTCGGCCAAAAAATGGCCGAATAGCCGAAACCGAAACTTTCTAGAATATTTTTTACATTTTATTGTGTAGCAGATATATAGTGAAAGGAGGAATAATTTAGATGCCACCAATGTAAATAAATTTATTTTTTTAGCATATAATATTAAATATTTCATTTTGAATATTAGCGAGTAAGGTACGAAAGGGTGACTTTTTCATGTTTACGTTTTTAAAAAATGAATAAATTGTTTTTTTTAATAAGTATTTATTTATTTATGCTATGTTTGCTTGTTTGTTCTTTATTTACTTAATGTAAAATTCGTTTGTTGAAAAAAGTGCTTGATATGGTGATTTTTATTTCAACTAGAAAGTTTCGGTTTCGGCCGAATATTAAAAAAAAAACCGAATATTCGGTTTCGGTTTCGGCCCAAAAAAGTGGTTTCGGTCGGACACTAATTTTATTTCATTTTATTTTATTTTATTTTATTTTATCAGGTGTACAACTTTGCTTCCGCCGTTTTTTTCCAAAATTAAAAGCTTTATTGCGAAAAAGTGCTTACAGATGTATTATTCAAAGTATTGTCCGTCGCTAGCGACAACTTTCTCCCATCTTTCCGGCAATTTTCGGATCCCGGCTCGAAAAAAGGAATCCTCTTTTGACGCTATCCATGAAACAATCCATTTTTCCAATTCTTCGAAGGATTGAAAATGTTGATCTGCCAGGCCGTGTGCCATCGAACGGAATAGGTGGAAGTCAGAATGGGCGACATCTGGGGAATACGGCGGGTGGAGCAAGACTTCCCATTTCAGCGTTTCCAGGTACTTTTTGACCACTTTTGCGACGTGAGGCCGAGCATTGTCGTGTTGGAGGATGACTTTGTCATGTCGCTCTTGATATTGTGGCCGCTTTTCTTTTAGCGCGCGACTAAGGCGCATCAGTTGCGTTCGGTAGCGATCTCCTGTGATGGTTTCACCCGGTTTTAAGAGCTCGTAGTAAATCTTTGAAGGTTTTTTCTCTTCCACCACCATGTTTGTCTTCGACATCGAAATCACCATTTTTAAAACGTTGAAACCACTCCCGACACGTTCTTTCACTCAGAGCAGCATCACCGTAAGTTTCTGAGAGCATTCGATGAGCTTCAGCTGCATTTTTTTGCGAATTGTAACAGAAAAGTAAAACTTCCCGCAAATGGCGAGAATTGGGCACATAAACGGACATTTTCGAGCGTGAATAATACGAAAACAAGAACAACTGTCACTGAAACGGCGATGACAATTCGTTAGGCACTGTCCACACTCACTTTAAAGGCATTACCATCTATGTATTTCAACCAGCCTCAGCCGGTACAGCCACCTATCGGAAAACGGCGGAAGCAAAGTTGTACACCTGATATTTTATTTTATTTTATTTTACTTGATTTTATTTTATTTTATTTGATTTGATTAATTTTTTTTATGTTATGTTATGTTATGTTATGCTATGTTATGTTATGTTATGTTATGTTATGTTATGTTATGTTATGTTATGTTATGTTATGTTATGTTATGTTATGTTATGCTATGTTATGTTATGTTATGTTATGTTATGTTATGTTATGTTATTTTATTTTATTTTATTTTATTTTATTTTATTTTATTTTATTTTATTTTATTTTATTTTATTTTATTTTATTTTAATTTATTTTATTTTGTTTTATTTTATTTTATTTTATTTTATTTTATTTTATTTTATTTTATTTTTTTTTATTTTATTTAATTTGATTTGATTCGATTTTATTTTATTTTATTTTATTTTTCAATTGTTTAAAGTTAACAACAATATTAAAAATTCTGCACATTTTTAGACAACACAAATAAATTCGCTAAAAAGTGATAGTCATGGTTGTAGTGATTTGACTTGTTTTGTTTGCTTTTTGTTTTCTACATTTAAAATTCAAACTCTAATTGAATAAGAACTCGTTGAGCGATTCGTTTTGTATGCGCGTTTGGCTTTTGGTCGAAATGTTCGCGTTCAACTCATGGCGCAGATAGGATTTCTATTTTTGTTGATTTGGGCAAGTTGAACCACCAAAACCGTTCACTGAAGCCATCCAATCAGCTTCCACTGTTAACTGAAAACACCGAAGCCACTTTCAATCTACTGATCCCATGCTGATGGGGCTTCCAGGTTAGTCCCTACCACCAGACAATCCAAAATGTCCACTGGATCAATGCCAAAGGGGGGGGGGGGGGGCGAGCTCCAAATTCGGCGACTTCCAAGAATAACAATGCTGAATAATACAAATAAGATGGTAGCTTCTAACTAACCACATAAGTACCCCATCGAAGCACCACTGGTGGCGCTGACTTAATTTAATGGTTTTGCGAAAAGCAACGTGACAGGTCTCAGACATACAAAACTGGAGGACTGCCAATCATAGCCGGTTTATTTGACGCCGTTTAGTGAGTTTGTTTTAGTCGTTTAGTTTAATTTAATTTGTCAATAACAATAAACAACAATTATTCGGTCATTCTTTATGTCTTCATTAACATTTTATATCATGTATGGTTTTTTGTTTTAATAACAAAACCTATAATTATTTGAATTATTGACAAAATCAATTCCAAATATTCTCAATTGAATGCTAAAATGTAATTTCTATGAGACTTCAAAAAAGAAACAAACAAAGTTACGAGTGTCGAGATATCCTCGAGTTTTAAGATATCCCGAGGTCTTAGTCTCCAAAGTTCCGTGCTTCATCGGAAAGTGTAAAGATTTCATCAATCATTCATTCATTCAATCATTTTCAACAGTAAATAACATTGAAATTCAATAGTCAGACTTGTAAGGATTTTATTTTCTCGCTTTTTCTCGATAATTTTGACATGTAAGTGTTTTGTCATGGATTGAATAACATTTTAACATTTAAGAACAGTTTTTTGACTTAACCTAAGACTTTCGCGTTTGCACTTGCGTCTGCGTTGGCATTCGCGCCACCGAATCCTCCGTGTCCGCCGCTGCTAGCGTCCGCTGCGGCTTTGGCCGAAGCCGAAGCAAGTGACGAGCCACCGCCGTATCCACCTCCCAAGCCGCTAGCAGCGGCATTCGCAGCGGCATTAGCGTTGGCGTTGGCCTGACCACCGCCAAATCCGCCAGCACCGCCATGACCGCCGCCTAGACCGCCGCCGCCAAGTCCGCCACCGCCAAGTCCGCCAGCACCGCCATGACCGCCGCCTAGACCGCCGCCGCCAAGACCGCCACCGCCAATTCCGCCAGCACCGCCATGACCGCCGCCTAGACCGCCGCCGTGACCGCCTCCTAAACCGCCGCCTAGACCGCCACCGCCAAATCCGCCAGGACCGCCGCCGTGACCGCCTCCTAGACCGCCGCCGTGACCGCCTCCAAGACCGCCGCCGTGACCGCCTCCTAGACCGCCGCCGTGACCGCCTCCTAGACCGCCACCGTGACCGTGACCATGACCGCCGCCTAGACCGCCAGCATGACCGCCGCCGTGACCGCCTCCTAGACCGCCGCCGTGACCGCCTCCTAGACCGCCGCCATGACCGCCTCCTAGACCGCCGTGGCCGCCACCCAATCCACCTGGACCGCCTCCGAAACCGCCAGCGCCGGCCTTGCCGCCACCTAATCCACCGTGAACGCCAGCAGCGGCATCTGCGGCCGCATCAGCGCTGGCGCCGGCGTTGCCGCCACCGTAATCCGGGCGTGCGCAAACGACCGCCAACACGGCGGCTAATACAATGAAGACCTTCATGACTGCGAAAACTTTGAAGTGTGAAGCTACAGCTGACAACACTACACTGACTTATCAGCGGCGGCCGGCAATTGTTTTATAGTGTCGACAGAACACAAACCCACAAACGATGACTGGTCTCAAAGCCTGCTTAAGCCGGTTTCTTTGGACTATGACTTGCCGCCCCCCGGCGAGAGTGAAAAGTACCAACTGTGCACAGTTCGAGCTTGGAGCGATCGCACTGCAAATCGAAATCTCTCGAATTCTCACAAACACACAGCAATAAATCGAGCGAAAAACTACAAACCCCATAAAAATTCGATGAACAGTGCAACAATCTCGCTAACACTTCAATTAATATTTGTTCCAACAATTATCGCCCGAAGACACTCGGCCACTGCTCAAGTTGTAGAACAACCAATGTACATGCAACGAGTGCAAAATCGCCGAGCGGCAACAGTAAAAAAATGGGAATTCACAAACTTGAAAGAAATAGGAAAACAAATATTAATACTGGAAACTAATATTTACAACAAAACGCAACAGATCTTCTAGCTTGTAATTAAAACCTGAAATTTCCGGTCCTACTGGACCGTAAAATCATAGCATCAAAACACGCTCCATTGCCTAAATTTTAATGGTCTCAATAACAAAATTTAAGTTAACATTTCGCTCATCCCAGCATTCCAGTTCGATTAAATTTATTTTATAAATTTAAATAAAAACAAAAACAGCGCGCAGACAGTCTTTACTGGATGGTTGAAATCCAGTCCTATGTACTAAGTATATACGATGACCGTTAGTACACAAGCTTCAGTCGGCGCCATTGGCTGGTGATGAGGGAAACTTTAAACCTCGACTTATTTGAGCTGCTAGAGTTGAAAATAAAGAGAACACTATGTGTTATGGATTATTTTAATGCTCGACTGTCAAAAATTCAATTTTTTATGCATGTTAAGTGTGACCATATAGTCACGTTAGGCGGTACCGGGTTAAGTACCCTTTGGAAAAAGTCATCAAACACAAACAAAAGTAATCAAGTAACCAAACGCAACAAAATTAATCAATTTTGGTTAAAAATAATCAACTGTGGCAACCATGGCTGTGAGTTGACGATTCAGTAACAACTAAACTCAGTGACTAAACCCATCCTCTGAAAAGCACTTGTTGTCATTTGGTACGCTAATCGGAACCGTTCAGTCCATTTGCATAAAAAGCAATGCATAGATTATGTTTTTCCGAACTTCTCTGTCTCGTGATCCGATTACTCAAATATTTACACCGATTACTAAAATATTTACACAAAAATATGAGTGCACCAAATTCAACTTTCAAACGTTGTTCTCATACAGATAAAGAAATAATCTAACATCTTTTGCTTGAATTTGAACCAACTTGTTGTATCTTCTGATCAAAACATACCCAAAAATCTTCAACAAAAGGAAAACGATTCAATTGCAATTGCCATTCATGTGCATTGATTTTAGTTGCAAAATTATCAGAACATGTTTGTTACAAAAGCAGTGCCACACCCCTTGTCCAACGCCCATTAGATTTCACCAGCGGAAGAGCAGATCCGTGAGACGACGTTGTACCTAATTTCAATGCTGTCCGACTTATAAATCTGACGTTACTCAATATGATTGATTTGAGTTGTATGGGCGGCGCCACGCCCTCTTGTCCATACACAACAAATAATATCCCGAAACCCTCTCTTCTCTCAATCGATCAAGTAGTTTCTACTCGTTCCCACATATTTGAATATTACAGCGTGATATCTATGACAGCACTGCCAGCATAGAATATTCTGGAGGCATTGCCGTCACATCACAAAGAACCCATAGTATCGACAGTGCCAAAGAACTATCGACGTAAAAATAAAACCATCGATACAATCGATAGTACTATCGATAGTTTTACAGCTCTAGTTTCCATAGGGTAGATACCGTTAACATTTTCAAATCGCTTTCAAAACCCTGTACTGCGCTGTTCAAGCCGTGATGGGCCTGGTGCCTCCTATAGAAAACTTATTGCTTAATCCAGTAGCTTTCAACTTTCAAATTTAAAAGAAGTGCTTGAAATGGCTTAATTATTCACTTAACTGCTGAAGACTTCAACGATATGCAAACCCAGTTTTTGCGGTAGATCCCCAAGTCCCAAAAAAAAATCACACACAAACCTGCCTGCACTGTGGATGTCTTTGTTGCTCCTTTATTTTAAATTTCAGCTAATATTTGCTGCCAAATGTATAAAAAACAAACAGAAGAACATTATTTGTGTACACAACTCACTTCAAATGAGTTGACAGAAGCACACAAAAAAATCATAGAACAACAACGGGCACCAAGCACCGAACAATCGCCGATATCTATTAACAGCTAATAAACATTTCGAGAAAAAAAACATTAGTGGCCAAAAAATCAAAATCAAACTCAAGAAGCGCAAATAAATTATTTAAATGTGCAATTATCAATTCAAACCGCAAATTGGCGCAACCAAATTGAAAACAACACAATTTGGTTCGATTCTGCTGCCATATGGCAGCAGCAAACAGGTTTCCCCAGGTTGGATTTTTAGCTGAGAGCGTATCAGTGCCAATAAAACAACAACAACTGTTACATCTTATTTGTATCTTATGGAAGACAATTCATTTCGTCATTTATTACTCAGACTTGTTAAACTTAGACGTAGGTAACATTTAATTAAATTAAACTAAATTACAATAGAAAAAGTAAATACGCCTACAATGCAATTAGCCGCGGAATCGGCCGAAACCGCCACCTGCTGCCGAGGCCGAAGCTGAAGCCGACGCCGCAGCGGCACCGCCGCCGCCACCGCCACCGCCACCAGCAGCGCTGGCGCTCGACGAAGCGGACGCCGAGGCAGAGCCACCGCCACCGCCGAAACCGGGTCGTCCACCGAAGCCGCCGCCGCCAAAGCCAGGTCCACCGAAGCCCGGGCGTCCATAGTAGCCGCCGCCACCGAAGCCGGGTCGTCCACCGAAGCCGCCGCCGCCGAAGCCTGGGCGTCCATAGTAGCCGCCGCCGCCAAAGCCTGGGCGTCCATAGTAGCCGGGTCCACCGAAGCCGCCGCCGCCGAAGCCGGGTCGGCCAAAACCAAACTGCGGCACCGCAGCCACCGCCGCTACGAGCAGAGCCAATACGATAAGAAACTTCATTTCAACGCCGCCTGTCAGTTGTGCTGATTAATTGAACGGACGATTGGTTTATGGTTGGTTGCTGTGCCAAAAGTCGCGAGCTGAACTAACGCCAACTGGGGCGCCGACAAAACTATTTATACGCGGCAACTGGTGGGAAAACGCTCAAGACAGACCAAACGCTAACAAGCGTCGTAAAACGCTTTCCGGCTGCGTTACGATACAACGACGACAGCAAAGCTGGCAGAGAATGATGAACATTCCGATGTTTGTGATGCTGCCGATGCTCACCGATCGACGATACGCAACGCAATATGACGTGAGCTATGCTGCCAGCTACAACACCAACAACAACAACAGCATCGATACTAACCATAACACTGTGCGTCGACAGCCATGCAGCCACTGACGTAGACAGCCGTCAGTCAAAAATTTGAGCTCGCACCAATTTGCCATGAACGATCCCAACTTTGCGAGTGATTCCCCGCGGAAGCAATACGCAAATAAACGTCCTCGTTGTCCGCATTAACAGTAATCCCGTTGGAGCGTGTGGGTGACCGATTGCCAACTTTCTATTTACACTTTGGTGAAGTTGAGAGCAACCGAACAGTTCTGAACGATGAGACACTAACAACCGTCCCGAATGTCTGTCCCTTTTGCTCTACGTTAGGGCTGCCATAAGTCTTCAATCTTTAAACATTGAAGACGTTTTATGGCTGAAACTGAAGACATGCATTTGTTCTGAAATTAAAAATAAAAAGGGGGTTTGGAGGTTCATGCCCCCAAACACAAAAGTTGCTGGTACAAAATATGGTCTCGAATGGTATTCGGCTCAAAAGTTGTACGCAAACCCCCCTTCCCCAATATTAAATCCTGTGTGCGCCACTGATCCAGACAATACTTGACTTCACCAACTGTACACTGCAGGGGCGGATTCAGAAAAATATTTTGGGGCCAAATTTTGTGCCCGATTTTTGCAAGAGAACTTCCCATAAAGTGTAATTTCAAGTTTTGGCGTTGTCAATTAGAACCCGAATTATACGATTTGATGTCCACACTCGCAACGTCATGTCCAAAATATTAACTGAAATGCCTAACAAAGACACATTTTTATGAAGCATTTATAGGAAAAAAATCTGGTAACTGTCCCTTAAATGATGCTACATTCCATACATAATGACAAGTTCCAAGCAACGCATCGATCATAGTCATTTCCCCGAACACCCGAGACGCATGGCAACTCTGCTCTTACACCTCGAATGAGGTTATTTACCTTTGACGCACTGGCGCACCAACGTAAACTACTCTACACGGTTCCAAATAGTTCTTACTAGTTATTTTTTTTTTGCCTATTATTAAATTTATTTAAATTTATTCACAAGATTATCATTGATTGTTTTTGTTTTGCTTTAATCGATCGATTAATTTGTTCTGTTTATTTAGCTACCTGTTAGACACGATTTTTCGAGCGGCATTCTTTGATTCATAGAACACATTTCGATACTCGATAACTATTTTAATGATCATTTATTATAATTTCTTGTAGAACGTAAACAGTTATCGATAGACGAATGTTACTCGTTCTTAAGTGATATTTGGAGAATTTTGTTGATTTTGTACATTGAAACCCTGAAATGGTGCAAAGTTTTCTTCTACTCAGAACTGTGTTCGTTACCGAAGACTAACTTACCTCAGAGACAGTCACCATAATCTAACCTAACTTACCTCGCGGACCATAGGTTAAGTTAGATTATCGAAGAGGTGTGTGCAGCATGCACCCTGTTGTGTCCATTGTGATTCTCTTCATTTTTGAATCCAATATCCTTCCCTATCTGTTGAGTTCCCTGTAGATCCTGTAAGATCAGTAATCTGTGCATCAGCTTTTCCGCAAGTCCATCGAAGAACCTGGTCCCGAGAATCTGGAGACGTCGTTCCAGTGATGGACAGTGCCTAGTAGGTGCTCAATTGATTCCACTGTCTCCGCAGCTTCAGCATAAATTGTCGAACCATAACAACCAGTTAAACAACTACAGTCTACCACTCCCGGCTCTTCAGTTAGCCGCACCAGGAATTCAGGAATTTCTGATAAAATTTATTCTTCTAGATATATCAAAGCAGACACGACGGTCTCTTCATCGTTGATATCCAAATACCAAATTATCAGATCAAAGGGTTTTTCATGGGTGCTACACAAGTCGAACATCTTTTGAGTTATAGTATTTCTTAGTCTGAAATATTAGTCAGAATCATAGATCTTCTAAAAATACTTTCACTGGGACACTCAAAGCGTCATTATCTCTTAACGGGTCTTTATTGATCGAGAGAGGTCCCATCAATTTACTTCATAGTGAGTCTATACTCTTTCTACTTTAGAACTTAGGTCCCATCAATTTACTCATTTGCGAGCCTATAGATTTTTTAATTTAGAAGCTACATCGATTTAAAGATTTTCAATTATGATTTTGAAATTCTTAGCTTCTGCATTGATTTTTAAAGATTTTCTGGAAAAATATCTGGAGATTTCTACCAATCATTGATTAACCTTTCAGTTGTGCTATAAAATCTGCTAAATTTCAGACTTTCTAGTTTAGAAATCAAAGGCTTATAAAATTTGTTTAGTTATAATTTTCGAAATTCCCGACTTTCCAGCAGAAATACCTTAGACTTCTGGGTAGAGTAATCTTTCTATTAATCTTCTATCTTACATAATTACAAAAAAACTAATCGTTGGCACCCTTAGATTTCGATTTATAAAAAAAGAATTTAAAACACGTGCCGATTTATTTCTCATTTGAAGTGTTTTTACTTAGTTTCAAAACAAAAATACATTAAATCATGTTTTCCATACAAATGTTTAACCCTTAGTTTAACCCTTAGATTTTTATTTAAAAAAATAAAAAAAGTGCTTTTACTAAGTTTGAAGTCAAAAACCCCATTAAATCATTTTTTTCCTTACAAACGTTTAACCCGTCAGATTTTAATTAAACAAAAAAAATTAAAAACACGTGAGAAATTATTTTTAACTTCAAGTGTTTTCGCCAATTCTGAAATCCATAAGCCCATAGGGTCATGATTGTTTAATAGCCTTTCGTATATGGAACCTAACCCATTCTTGACCGTTAAAGTTTGAATTTTGAAAATCTAGAAAATACGTGTCGAAATATTTTTTAATTTGGGGTATTTTCATCAAGTTTGAAATCAATAGTCCCATTAAATCGCATTTCTTATACAGCACCTTAACCCATGTTTTGCCCTTTTAGACCTCGAATTTCAAAAAATACCATCTTAAGTATAAATACAGATTCCAATATTTATTTAATTGAATTTCAACTCATTCATTAATGCACTTGACGTCATTCTCTCCATAGTGACTACGTGATTTTTTACAAAACAACTTAAATATTTATAGGTTTTCAATACTTGGAAATCCTTGAGAACCTCTAACTGCCACTCGAACGTAAGCAATAAATAACAGGTGAAGCACCCAGTTCTTTCAACTTTCAATTTCAATTCAATTAGTTAACATAATTTATGACAAACACATGATTTCTGTCTCTTATTTCAAACGAAGATGCGTCAACATTTTCAGCCAAAACCTTAACAAAGTCGCTAACAATGCCAAGCAAGCTGGCAAACAAAGCAGTTAGCAGCTGAAAACCAGCTGAGAAACATAGCCACAGAATTCGTTTAACCAAAGTCAATTGAAAAGTTGGACATTAAGTGGCCACTTGCCGCTTCCGCGAGAAAAACCCACACCCAACGAACGAACGGAACACTTGAGGCGAGCACTGGCCGACTGCAGTGTGCGGGTATTTCACATTTTGTGTTGGCACCTTTTGCTCCACACACGCACACACACACACACACAAACACTTAAACGCACCAAAAGACACACACTTCTGAACTGCAATTAGATGTGTTAATTGTCTGTGTAAGCCGATTATTTTTGTAATGTGCTTTTTTCTAATTCCAAACTGCCGATTTGTGGAAATCATTAACACTTTGGCGAATACCGAAAATCGCCGAAAATCACCGCCAGCCGCATTCGATTGCAAGACTGAGACTGGATGAGTCATTTGCGTCCAGCGTTGGGACGCGAGTTCATGACAGATTGTTGGTGTGGTGGAATTTTTTTGAAAACACTTTCGCCTGTGTCCCACGTTAAGGAGTTCAAGTGTCGTCATATCGCACCTGCAGGCCTCCTAAATTACTGACTCCCATTGATCAGCAGAACGCGAACGGGACCCGCTTCGGTGTCAGCAACAGGTCGCGAACGTTCCTAGCCACACGCCGCACAGTGGTTCAGTTTGGCATTTTAGGTTAAGAAAATCATAACTTCTAAACGAATAAAGATAATTGAAAATTGTTTGCTGTTGTTAAAAAATTCTGCAGGCTATTTAAGGCTAGAAAATAAATGTGATCGATATACAAATTAGTGAAACACTAATAAGTAGAAAATAAAGAAATTAAAAATTACATATTTAAAAATTTAAGAAAAATAGAACATAAGATGAAATGGATGACTCTACATTCGACTGTTTAAAAATGAATTTGTTTTGCTTGCAATCGAAATTACTTGAACGATTACACAGTGCAACAAATTCAAAAAAAATTTCGAGGGACAAGCTCAAACATATCTCATTCGATAGAGGTCCTCAGTAGGTGAAAAAGTACCAAGGGATTTTTTTCGGGATGTTCGAGTTTTTTTTAAAATACAGTGTAAAGATGGTGGCTTAGTGCCTCTTACTGAAACTTTTAAAACATCATATCTTTTGACTCAAATGTCAGAAAAAAGTAATTTTTACGTCAAGTGAAAGCTAATGATATGAAGTCAAAGAAACCATATCCTTTTTTGAAAAATTTTATTTTATTTTTATTTTATTTTATAAATTTTATAAAAATGGACATCCTTTGACACTTTTTCATCTAATAAGGTCCTCTATCGAATGAGACATGTTTGACCTTGTCCCTTTTTTCAGTGTTGCACTGTGTTATTTATGATAGAACTTTGTTGCAATGTTTTTTATCAAAGAGATTACATTTTTGCGTAATTTTTCTTTCAATTGAGCAGCTTGGTGGCACAGCGACATTAACGAAAATTCGTGTTTTTTATTCGATTTCGCTCAAATTCAGATTATATATTAGTAACATGAAGAGAAATACTTATACAAAAAATGGCGTCATAAGTAGCGCTGGAATCGAGATATCTATGAAATTATACTTTCGAAAATTTACGAAAATTCGTGTTTATTATTTGATTTCGCTCAAATTCAGACTGTGTATAAGTTACATTGAAAGAAATACTTTTTAAAAAAATTGACTTCATAAGTAGTACTGGAGTCGAGATATCTATGAAATGACGCTTTCGAAAAAAATCAATTCAAGCAAAAACTTAAAATTTCTGAAACTATAAAACACACATTAATAAAATTCAGTGTGAACTTTCTATTTAGTTGCATCTTTCGACTGAAAGAATGGTACTAGCATTGGATGAATAGGTGTGGCATCGCCCATATAACACACTTTTTTAATATGGAATATCTTAGAAAATACGATTTTAAAAAAACATTGAAATTTGACATGTGAGCACATTTGTGCATTTCATTCCACTAGTAATTTCTTTGAGGTTTGTCAAGAGGGCGTAGCACTTCCCATACTTATTAAATTTTCAGTATAAATTTAGAAAAATAAGCCACAAGTCGAAAAGTAAATCTAAGAAGTCAATATGGCATACCCTGTATTAAAATTTCTTTTTTGGCAAGTATTTCTAATACTAACACTTTCATCCTTATAATATTTTTACGAAAATTAGTTCTGCTACCTAACGCAGGTGTATTCGTTTCTCTAGATTGTGACATCGAAGTACTTGTCAAAATACAACAACAGCAACAAATAATTTTTTTCTATATTTAGTTATTTACTATAAACACAATACTCTGGAAAACTAGTAAAAAAATGTTTGAATTTATTGCTCTTTTCCAAAATTTAAAACATGAACTATCTAAAAATTGTATTTATTGTACAACTCGGAATTTTGCACATTTTTGACAGGTTCCACAAGCAACTATTTGTTCAATTTAGATGAAGTTTTCGGTTTTCTTGGGTACAAGCATTAACCTATTCGAAAAATATAATAGTTTCTCTCAACTCGCAACATGGCAAAATTAATTTTTGCCATCTGCTTCGACAGAGCGAACCACTGTGCGCCGCTTCAATAAGAAACAAACTGGTCATTACAAAACAAAAGTTAATTTAAACAAAACAAATTCGTTAACTTCGGTAAACAAAAAATAAAAATTTGTTAGAAACGAAACGCAAAAAAATGCATAATAAACCAATATTTTAATTGTTAACGCGTGTAGCGACGTGTAGAAAATTAAGTTTGGTTAACGGCGACCATTTTTCACAACGCGCCGGGGCTGCGTTGTAGCCGGTGATGAATTTCAGATAAACAAAACAAATAACAAACAGCAAAAAGTAGTAATTTGACGCTGTTCGCTCGAACAGTGAGCGAGTAGAATTTGAGATTTGCTCGAATGTTGCGCGGCAGTGAACCGATTTGTGGTGGCACTGGTACGAAAGTTATTCAACTCGTGATCACATTAAATTGTGTACTTTATTGGAAGCCAAAATTGTTTATGGATTAATTAACATTAGTATTTCAAGTACCATAAAATATTTGTTATTCGTAATTTCTGCCGAATCGCACTGAGCTAATTGGAAGATTTCTTCGACGAGATCTGGTAGCCAATTAACAAGCAACAAACCTTGAAAACTTATGGCTAAGACAGCTGGGAATAAAGTAAAAAACAATTACAAACACATTTTAATATTTAACTAGTTACGGCTAACCAGATCCACAGTCAGAATTTTGCATTGAAATTAAAAAAAAAACAAAATAACACACGCTGATCAAAAACTGCTGAGAAATGAAAGCGTCTCAGAATTTGTGCTGTTTTAGTTGAAAGAAAAGATTAAAAATGTTTTAATTTTACACATATTTTTATAGGCCAAAACTTTGGTTAACTAACGTCGAATAAAATTGGTTTGCCAATAAAAACCTGTGATCAAAATGCAAATTTATTTTAAACTCTTGAGGTCTTTTATTAGGTTGGCAAGAAAGTAATATTGTAATGTGAAATGAAGGGTGACCAGGTAAGAACGATTGAATAGGAAAATTTTAATAAAACAACAACGGTGTGAGATATCAAATGGATTCGTGATCTATTTTAAAGCTACATGCATGTCATTCCATTCAAATCTTCGCCTCGGCTTTGCTTGCAGTGCTTCAATCGGTCGATCCAATTTTTAATGACTCGATCCAATATGTGCGGCGTTATTTCAGCAATGGCATCTCGAATGTTGGCCTCGAGCTTGTCCAAAGTAGTTGGCTTGTTACAACACCTTGGAATATATATTCCATCCATTTCATTCCAATCCACCCTTCGCATTGATTTTATTTATGCATTACGGATATGCAAAAATTGCCTATGCAAAAGTTACGCCACCAACACAACACCACAAAAATTTCACGCATACTCGACATACGAATAATTTTGCCCATCACTGTAATGACCGAACACTCCCAAACAAACAAACACACCGAGACGCTCAAACGTGCGCTGTCGCTGTCATCCAACCAATGGAAGCAATTAATTTTACTTTGCTAATTGCAAGCCAAGCATTAGAATTCAGCGCGACCAGGCAGGCAGTAAACATGGAGAAAAAAGTTTGCTTCGAACAACAAAAAACATTAAGAAACAAATGTGATGTCAGATTATAAACAAAACTATAAACAAATCGCATATGCGATTAGAATTATTGGCGGCAAAAAAGCGTTAAACGTTTCGTACAAAGCGCCAACGTAATAATCCGAAACGAAAATCGAGTTTTACTTGCACACAAAAGCGAATCTGAGCATCTGTCGTTGTGTTTACATAAGCCAAAACAAGCTGACATAAGTTTATACATAGTAAAAAAAATTGATTAAAATTAAAAAACTAAAATATAAAGTTTGCATAAATTTAGCAATTAGCAAAACGCACACAGCAACACACACTTCGGGCACACTGGGCACTGGGATTGCTGAAGCGGGACTTAGGCAGACGCAGACGTACGAAATGTCATTCATTTAACTTGCGTGACGTTTCTCCCTTTTACCTAGAAATGTGTTTAATAATGCTTTATTAAATCGGCAGACAAAAAACTGTTTGAATAGAAATTCAAACAAGAAATCTCCACTTCACAGATAGTCGAAAACTTTGAATTGACTCGTTTCAATGTTTGATGCTGACGGCATCAGCCAAGTTTCATTAAATTTAAGGTGACCGTTCGTCTTGAATGTGCTGTGGTAGTTCCGTGCCTTGCAAAAGAAATTATTTATTTTTTTATTTTATTCTGTTTTTACTTTATTTTATTTAATTTTATTTTATTTTATTTAATTTTTTATTTTTTTTTTATTATTTTAAATTTTTTTTTTTAATTTAATTTGATTTGATTTGATTTGATATGATTTGATTTTATTTGATTTGATTTGATGTGATTTGATTTGATTTCAATTGATTTGATTTGATTTGATTTGATTTGATTTGATTTGATGTGATTTGATTTGATTTGATTTGATTTGATTTGATTTGATTTGATTTAATTTGATTTGATTTGATTTGATTTGATTTTATTTTATTTTATTTTATTTTATTTTATTTTATTTTATTTTATTTTATTTTATTTTATTTTATTTTATTTTATTTTATTTTATTTTATTTTATTTTATTTTATTTTATTTTATTTTATTTGATTTGATTTGATTTGATTTGATTTGATTTGATATGATTTGATTTGATTTGATTTGATTTGATTTGATTTGATTTGATTTGATTTGATTTGATTTGATTTGATTTGATTTGATTTGATTTGATTTGATTTGATTTGATTTGATTTGATTTGATTTGATTTGTATAAGAGAGAGAATAAGAGAGAGAAATAGAGAGAATAAGAGAGTGATGGGTCGTGAGTAGACGTGTAATTTTGTGCTGCCGTTTCAATCACCTTTTTAACCACGTAAACAACGCCAAAAATTCTGAAATCTGGCCAGGAGTTGTCACATGAACGTTACTACGCGCTGCTGATGCTGTCATCTGCATTACTTGCTGGAAAAATCATCAAATTTCAAAATAAACAATTGTTGATCTCCCAGACTCGCATTGCTTATCATAATGTCGGCCGCTGTTAAAAAAACGACCAGAAGCACGAAGCTCTCACCGGTAAAAACAGACAGTGCCACTCCTATACTCTCGAAGGGCCGGCGCGTTGAGAGCCCAACGGCAGCTTCGTGGTTACTTCAGCTGGAGGCGAAAATGGATCAGCAAAAGGAATACATAATTGAACAGCTGAGTGAGCAGGTAAAGAACAGTGAAGAGAGGCTGATGCAAAAATTTAACGACCTGTCAGCTGAATTGCTAAACATAAAGAAGACAATAAAGTTCCTTGATGTGAGGCTAACAGCTGTAGAAACCTCATGTGAAGAGTTGGGTGTGCTGCGGACTGAAGTACTTGCACTAAAAAGAGACGCAGAAAGGAGAGAGAATGAAGCCGTTGCCACTGATCTCTTAATAAACGGCATACCTAACTCTACTAATATCAGCGGAGAGGAGATCTTCTCGCGTATGTGTAAGGCTATTCAGCACGAATTGCCCCCAGTGCGCGAAGTTTTCCGGCTGCCAGCGAGGAACAATAAAAATGGTAACAACAACTCGGCTATCATCGTTAAGCTTTTCTCCCAGCATGCTCGTAGTCAGCTATTTAAATCCATTGCTGGCTATTGTAAAGCCAACAAGCGGCCTCTTGCTCTGAGAGACATTGGACTGGATGATAATGCAAAGTTTTATGTGCACGAAAGTCTGACTAGGGATAATCGTGAACTAATGCATTATGCAGCTCAGCTTAAACGACAGAAACTTCTTGTTGCTGCTTTTTCGATACGTGGGCAAATCATGGTGAGAAAACGAGACGGCGACGAGGCCGTAAAAGTATTTGATAAAAAAGGTATCGATGGAATTGTCGGGGCAGCATAGAAGCAATAATGATTTTTGCAAAATTAAATATAAGCTATTTTGATGTTATTACTTATTGTATCTGTGTCCTTCTCCATTATTTTTCTATTTTCTCTCTTTCTGTCTCTAACTATTGTTACTCTTGTTTCCTTTCCATGTTGTTCTGTAGTTGTCAGCATTTTAACCTCATTAGTATGTATGTTAGTTGTTTCTTCTATAGCTCATTCTCATGACATCAAACTTATCTGATATAAACGTCTCTGGTGCTAATGAAAATCAGAAATTGCTAGTTGATATCTTGTGTAAGCAATCAGCCGGGCTTAATGTAGTCCACTTCAATGCGAGGAGTTTGAGCTTTGACAAACTTGACTATGTTAGATATATCTTCGATCAGTCCCTTGTTGATGTTATTTGTGTGTCTGAAACTTGGTTTAGTAATTGCATTCCGGACCTTCAGTGTTCTATCAACAACTATAGTCTCATTCGAAATGATCGAAAGCATAGGAAGGGAGGAGGGGTAGCAATTTATTGTAGGAATACTCTCAATCTAACAACAATTGCTAAATCGGCTGACTCTGATACAGAATATATAATAGCTGAAGTGTCAGATGGTAAATCCCGGATCTTAGTTTCTTGTGTCTATAACCCAAATAAATGTTTTTCTCTAGATGCATACTTCACCGAGTTATCTTTGTTTTTAATAGACTATGAGCATTACATAATTTGTGGTGATTTTAATGTAAACTTACTTTCTAATGATTCTTACGCCAATGAACTTCGTAATCATGTATCAGCAGCTGGTCTAGCTATTGTTAATGACATTATACCCACCAGATATGCTAGTAACTGCCAACCAAGCCTTTTAGACTATTTTATTACTTCTGACCCTTCTCTAGTACTTAAATTTGACCAAATATGTTTCATATCGGACCATGATTTAATATTTTGTGCAGTTGATGTTGTGTTCGATCGTCCAGTGAGTACTACATTTATGTATCGTGATTATCGTTCATTGAATGTTGATGCTTTGTTTTCTGACTTGTCCCGTGTGTGTTGGAGAGAGTGTTGGTTATTTGATACAGTTGATAAAAAGCTTGAATTTCTTAGTGAGAACTTAATCACGGTGTTTAACGCTCATGTCCCGATTCGTACTTCTTATGTCAGGAATAAGTCGTGTCCTTGGTATACCAACCGAGTACATTTAGCAATAAGTAAACGAAATAAGTTGTATGCTAAATGGAGAAAATCACTGACGGATACTTCATGGTGTTTGTATAAATCTGCACGGAATGAAGCTACAGCTGTAATAAGGCAATCGAAGCGGTGGTTTTGTAAATCGAAACTAAATGTCTCGCTTCCATTTAAACAGCTATGGCGCAACCTGAATAACTTAAACATTCATGGGAAAGAAAACTCAGAATGCAAAGTGGATCCTGACATTCTAAACGATTTTTACATTAGCGCAAGCAAAGGCAGTATTCTCCCTTCTTTAAATGAAAATATATCTTCTGCTAGTAGCTGCCATAGCCATTTTCAATTTGTAGGAGTTAGTGAGTTAGAGGTAATAAAATCGATTATGGGCATTAAATCGAATGCTGTTGGGGATGATGGAATCCCTTTAAAGTTTCTTAAACTCGTGCTGCAGTTTATTATTAGTCCTCTCACCCATATAATAAATCACTGTTTTGCAAGTGGATGTTTTCCAGCAGCATGGAAAAAGGCTATTATATTGCCCATTGCAAAGAAAGCTCTTGCGTCATCTCCTAGCGATTATAGGCCGATTAGTATTTTGCCAGCCCTTTCTAAAGTATGCGAATCTTTAATGGCAGAGCAGATTTCGAATTATATTCAAGACAATAATCTGCTTTCTTCTCTGCAGTCTGGTTTTAGGCCGAAGCATAGTTGTGCTACTGCAATGGTTAAAATACTAGATGATATTAGGACTCCCTTTGATAATGGTGAACTAACTCTTTTGTGTCTCTTAGACTTCTCTAAGGCTTTTGACTTAGTTAATCATGCTCTATTGTGCAAGAAACTTAAACACAATTTTGGATTTTCTGACAGCGCTATAAAGCTCATGGCTAGCTATCTTAACGGCCGAGTTCAGCAAGTCAAAGGATTGAATTCCTCGTCGCAGTTTAAATCCATTTCGGCCGGCGTTCCCCAGGGGTCTGTCCTTGGTCCTCTTCTGTTTAGTCTTTTTGTAAATGATGTTTTTTCTGTTTGTAATTATGTTCACGTTCATGCCTATGCTGATGACATCCAATTATATTTGTCTAGTCGTGTTGGTCTAGTTGAAGATTTGTGCTATAAAGTTAATTGTGATTTGTCTGCTATTGTGAATTGGGCGAAGAATAATGGGTTATCACTGAATGCCACTAAGTCATACGTAATGCCTATTTGCAACAAAGTGATCCATACCGATAATATCGAAAAGCTGTGGCTTGGTTCAACTGCTTTAAAGCTCACTGACAAAATAAAAAATTTAGGATTTATTGTAAATTCAACATTAACCTGTGCTGACCATGTTAACAAAGTTGTGAGTAACGTATATGCTGTATTGCGTAAGTTAAGAACTTCTGCTGCGTTCACGCCTTTGGAAACCAGGCGTATGTTAGCTATGCAGCTTGTTCTGCCCCATATAACTTACTTTGAGTTAGTGTATAGTAAACTTGACTCAAGATCGGCACACAAGATTAACGTAGTTTTTAATAATGTAACGCGGTACGTTTATGGGATCCAAAAGTTTGATCATATCTCGCTGTGGAGAAACAAAGTTCTTGGATGTAGCATTATGAACTACCTGGCTGCGAGAAACTGTATATTTCTATACAAATTAATCTTATGGAAAACTCCACGTTATCTGTATGACAGGCTCCACCTGTCCAGGTCACAGAGGCTTCACAGCCTGATTATACCAAGACATACTTTGTTAGCTACATCTCGACTATTTTTCGTTAACGCCGTGAGACTGTGGAACTCAATTCCTGAGATGACTAAAGCCAGACTGAATCGAAGCAACTACAAAACACTTATACTAGACCATTTTAAAGAACTGGGGTAAATAATGCGACCAATAATTACAGACTACATGACTATTTATTGTTTTCGTTTCTTCTTTACTTTTTCTATACTTCTATACTTCTTCTTCTACTTCTATACTTTCTACTTACTATAAGCATATATGTATGTATTAGTTTTAAGTTTAATAATTGTAATTGTATTTATATTGTAAGCATATTGTATTACCACAGTTTAATTGAATGTGTGGATGTACTCATAAAAGATCCATGATCTTAAGTTGTACAAATAATTCAATAAATAAATAAATAAATAAATAAATAAATTTGATTTGATTTGATTTGATTTGATTTTATTTTATTTGATTTGATTTGATTTTATTTGGTTTGATTTTATGTGATTTTATTTTATTTCATTTCATTTTATTTTATTTTATTCTATTCTATTCTATTTTATTTTATTTTATTTTATTGTGTTTTATTTTATTGTGTTTTATTTTATTGTGTTTTATTTTATTTTATTTTATTTTATTTTATTTTATTTTATTTTATTTTATTTTATTTTATTTTATTTTATTTTATTTTATTTTATTGTATTTTTTTATTTTATTTTATTTTATTTTATTTTATTTTATTTTATTTTATTTTATTTCATTTATTTTATTTTATTTATTTCATTTTATTTTATTTTATTTTATTTTATTTTATTTTATTTTATTTTATTTTATTTTATTTTATTTTATTTTATTTTATTTTATTTTATTTTATTTTATTTTATTTTATTTTATTTTATTTTATTTTATTTTATTTTATTTTATTTTATTTTATTTTATTTTATTTTATTTTATTTTATTTATTTATTTTATTTTATTTTATTTTATTTTATTTTATTTTATATTATTTTATTTTATTTTATTTTATTTTATTTTATTTTATTTTATTGTATTTTATTTTATTCTATGCTTTTTATTTAGGCAACATCCTAGAATTTATCAGCAATTCATGCAAATTAGCAAATACAAGTAAAGTATGAGAAAATTAAAATATTTATATCTAGTTTAAGTTTTTTAAGCAAATTCTTAAAACCATTTAATGAAGAAATTTAGGCACAGCAAAAACTAGGAGACTCCATGTAGAAACATGTAACACTGAAAGACAGTTTTGGTCTTTGACGGACCCGAGTAGATCCAGGAAATCGAACCTACTACACAAACCCTCCATTGGGATTGTTGTGTGACTTATAACTGGACACTGCCTCATTGGTCAGCACACAAAAAGACTCGGTCTGCTGTACAATTACTTCTGCAGAAGCTGCTTGAATGAAGACTGCAAGGACTGCTCGACAAAGTTGCGTAGACTCTGAATAGTCCCACTGATATTCTAAAAAATACTTATCTAAAACAGTGCGCCTCTCGCGACAGAGTGAAGGACTATTACATAGAACACGAGTACATTTTCTTCCTTTACATAGCTTGTCCATGCAACCCCTGTGGAACCATTACAAATCAGTTGAAACCTTCTCGCTTGAACACCTATCACAGTAGCCCGTCAGAACACTGACGGTTCTCAGTTAGTTCAGTAGGAAGTTTTTTCGCAATTGACGCAAGAAGTTGCTCTTAGAGAGTTAAAATCTATGACTGATGCTCACTAGTTTTTCCTAGTGAACCTTTCTTTCAAACATATTTATACTTTGCCTCCAACCCTTAATGGGGCTCCCACACAAAATGATCGGTTTTATAAAATAGGCTCCAACTGCTCCCAGGTTGCCCCCAGATGTATGAAATGTTAGACCGACACTAATTTATTTTCTCTTCCAAATGTTTCTTCCAAATATACCAATCCGCTATCTCCAAGTCTTAAGGGGACTGTCATATAAAACTGGCCATATTCTATGGAGTTGGCTCCTCACTTGTAAATGTAGTAGTGAAGTAAGTGAGGAAACATCGTATCTCGAAAACTACTGAACCAATTTGAATGATTTTTCCAGCGATCGACAACATTTTTAAGTACAAAAAATACAAAATTAATTAAGGTTTAGAAATTCAACACCAGAGGGCGTCTCCCATACAATCGGAGTTGTGAGGTTGTCAACTTTTGGATTTCTACGAAGCAAAAATCAAAATGTATTGTCGAAACCTATTTAACCTCCCACACATAGACATTGAGTCTATATTGACTCAACTCAGATAACATTTATATCTCTCTTTCTAATTTGGTAATTTTTCAACACGCTGGTCACCTTAAAACTAGTTCACCGCGCCGCCGCAGCATCGCTTTTTCGCTTTTGTTGTTTATGCATCTCATCAGCGTGTGGCGCGTGTGCGTGTTATCGCCACTTACGCTTTGACATCGATAATCACTTAAAAAAATTAATGCACATTTAGCGGCGGGATTCCCCAATGCACTTTCGAATCTACTCATTTGCGTACTTTTCAGTGTTCTGCTATTCGTTCGAACTTGTTATGTTTTACATTTTTTCCAATGTCTATTTCTGGTTGGAGGGTTTTAGTTTCCAACTATTTTGTTGTCTACCGTCGATGCGTCAGCAGTCGACGCTCACCGGCATCGACTGATGCGCGTCGTCACTGGCGGCAGTCATTTTCGACGAGGCTAACATTGAGTAATTTCGTAATTGTTTGCGTTTATGTGAGAATTAATTAATGCAGCGTTAACTGTTGAATTAAGCAAATTTCTGTCTTTATGGGGAATTATTACGGTGCAATGTGTTGTAGTTGTCGGAGCGGAAATTTTAACGCTTTGCTGAAAACAAATCAATGCAGTTATTGATGTGGCGTTTTGCTTAAACATTTTACTTACACAATTACAGCAGAACACCGGCAGACGTAACGCGTCCCACATCCGTCACAATGCACCTGACGCGAAAATAATTTCGAGACACTCATCTTTAGAAATTAGATGTACCTAGCTGTCAGAACAAATTAATTCATTTGTCCCTTCACTTCTCAAAGAATAAATGTAAATGTATGCGCCGGTCGCTCTCTCTGTCTGGGGTTTTCAATAACTTTACTTAAACTTTGACAGCTTATTGCTCTGTCATTTCGGGTAATCATGGTGTCAACATTCGATATTTCTTTTCTGTCATAGTCGTTATAATTTTTTTCGCAATTCAAAAACGTTGTAAAATTATTCAAATTTATTCAAGTCATATTATGTTCACAAAACTTTTCACGAACTACGACTAGCCACCAAGACTGTCCGATTCAACGCTTTTAGACTTTTTTCTCGTTCATGACAACTGATTAACTGGATAGCGTCAAACTATCCGAATCTAACCGACTTTTCACCGAAATCAAAATTAAGTTTCGGAGATTTTTCCAATTTTCCATCAAACCAAACCACAATTTTGCATTGAGTCCTGTGAACAAAGCTACAGAGGTAATTTGAATGATATTATTTAAAAGACAAAATAGTATTGAATGTACTTGAGTCCAAAATAAAGTCATCCGTCCTATCTGCAACTATTTCGATCAAGTTTAAACAGGTTTAATGAAACCTCTTCACTATATTTTACTTAGAGGGGAGAAAAGCCTTTTCATAAATTTATGCGATCCACAACTTTATGCAGATTTCGAACGGCAGAACGATAAACTGTAAATCTCGTTCAGTTGTAAGTAATTGTAATTATTATAGCATAAATAGTGGAGAGCTGATTACTGATTACTCTTACTGATCTCATAAAAGTATTGCCAGACTTTTGTGTAATTTAATTTTTATGTTGAAAGATGTGTAATTTTTTTTAATGAAAAACTTAATGTGGAACGTAGGTATCTTTCGTAAATGACCTCAAATATGTAATTCTTATTTTTAAGATAAGTTTTCTAGATCTTTTGTTAATGTTATGTTAAAGTAATGTTAGTGTATTATTAATGCAATGCTATTTTGATGTTAAGGTCATGTTAATTTTAAGTTACGTTTTGTTAGTGTTAGGCTAATGTTATGTTTATATTATGTTAATGTTATGCTAACATTATGTTGCATGTTCATATTTTGTCAATGTTATTTTAATGTTATATTAATGTTATGTTAATGTTATTTCAATATTATTTTAATGTTATATTAATGGTAATGTTAATGTTATGGTAATGTTATTCTAATGTTATGTTTATGTTAAGTTAATATTATTTTAATGCTATGTTTTATTAATGTTATAAAAATTGTATATTAATGGATATGTGAATGTTATGGTAATGGTATCAAATGTTATGTTTATGCTAAGTTAATATTATGTTATTGGTATGTTATATTTATGTTATGTTATGTTTATATTATTTTAATGTTATGTTAATGTTATTTTAATGTTTTTGTTTCGTTTGCGAAATAAAAGCAAGGTGGTTCGGGTCGGTTATTCGACGGAGTACGAACAACGAGTAACAAGTATCACAATAAAGGTTGAACGATACAAACGGCCGAAGCCGGGGGGCAGAAAATAGGGGGAACATGAGTACAAAGGGAGAAGGAAAGATTGAACAGTTGTGTTGTATGTATATATTCTGCCAGCATTATTTTAATTTGTATTAATGTTATGTTAATATTATGTTATATATTATTTATTAGTATTATAGTATTATTATTGTTTTGGTTTTTTTAATGTTATGTTAATGTTTGTTAATATTATTTTGACATGCTATCAAAATAATATTAACATAACTTTAAATGCTATGTAAACATTATGTTTAAGTTATGTTAATTTTATGTTATGTTTATGTTATATTAATGTTATGTTATGTTAGTATTATGTTGTATGTTAATGTTCGGTTAATGTTAGTTTAAATGTTATGTAATGTTATGTTGTGATTAGTGCTGTTAATGTTATATTATGTGATGTTAATGTTATATTAATGTTATGCTAACGTTATGTTTATGTTATGTTGACATTATGGCAATGTTATGTTAATGTTGCTTATAATAATATCATGTTAAATATTAATGCTATATTAATGACTATGTCAATGTTATGTTAATATTATTTGAAAGTTAATATTATGTTATATATTATTATTATATCAGGTGTACAACTTTGCTTCCGCCGTTTTCCGATAGGTGGCTGTACCGGCTGAGGCTGGTTGAAATACATAGATGGTAATGCCTTTTAAGTGAGTGTGGACAGTGCCTAACGAATTGTCATCGCCGTTTCAGTGACAGTTGTTCTTGTTTTCGTATTATTCACGCTCGAAAATGTCCGTTTATGTGCCCAATTCTCGCCATTTGCGGGAAGTTTTACTTTTCTGTTACAATTCGCAAAAAAATGCAGCTGAAGCGCATCGAATGCTCTCAGAAACTTACGGTGATGCTGCTCTGAGTGAAAGAACATGTCGGGAGTGGTTTCAACGTTTTAAAAATGGTGATTTCGATGTCGAAGACAAACATGGTGGTGGAAGAGAAAAAACCTTCAAAGATGAACAACTAGAAGCATTGCTTGATGAAGATTCGTGCCAAACCCAAGAAGAGCTTGCCGAATCGTTGGGAGTGAGTCAGCAAGCCATTTCAAAACGTCTCAAGGCCCTGGGCATGATTCAGAAAGAAGGAAACTGGGTGCCGTACGAGTTGAAACCGAGGCAATGCTCGGCCTCACGTCGCAAAAGTGGTCAAAAAGTACCTGGAAACGCTGAAATGGGAAGTCTTGCCCCACCCGCCGTATTCCCCAGATGTCGCCCCTTCTGACTTCCACCTATTCCGTTCGATGGCACACGGCCTGGCAGATCAACATTTTCAATCCTTCGAAGAATTGGAAAAATGGATTGCTTCATGGATAGCGTCAAAAGAGGACTCCTTTTTTCCAGCCGGGATCCGAAAATTGCCGGAAAGATGGGAGAAAGTTGTCGCTAGCGACGGACAATACTTTGAATAATACATCTGTAAGCACTTTTTCGCAATAAAGCTTTTAATTTTGGAAAAAAACGGCGGAAGCAAAGTTGTACAGCTGATATAAATGTTATGTTAATGCATTGTTCGTGTTATGTTTATGTTATCTCAATTTCATGTTATACTGTAATGTTATGTTTATGTTGTATGAATGTTAAAACAAAACTTTCCTTAATTTCTTTGTTTCAAGTTTGCCCAAAGATCAAAACTTGTATTTCTTTAAATGATTGAAGATTGTAGCAGCCCACACTAAAGTCTAATTCCTAGTTTAAAAAATTACTACTGTTAGTTAAAATTTGTTTTTGAAGCAAATACGTTTGAAATTACTCTGTTATATGATATTTTTATTCACTAATCCCAACCAATTTCCCGCCAATCACACATTCCATTCTGCCATATCGAAAAACGAAAACAATTCCACATCAAAGAGCTTTAAATTTTATTCACAGTTCGAAAATGTTATAATGGCTTATAATTAACTCGATGTTTTAAGCGTTTGTCCATTACCATATTGAATTGTAACAGATGTGAATATAAATTAGAGATGTGAGTTGTGGCATACCGAAATTCCATGACCATTAGGCAAAGAATAGCATATAGATACAAATTTTAAAATATCAATGCATAGTTGCAAATAATAAATTTAAAATTTCCACTTTCATAAGTTTCCAAATTTCCAAAACAAATGTGCGTAATTGATATCACTAGTGTGTTTTTCTGTCAACACTTGTACGCAGCTAACTAAATTATTACGTAAACATTTAAAACATTAAACAACTTAATTATTAAACAAAACCACTACCCTGCAGGAATGTTAATGCAGTCGCGCTTGAAAAGAACAAAGACTGAACTTACAGCAACCATTTACGTTATATGAGTAGATATATTTTGTAATAAGTAGTACAGTGGCGCATGCAAGAGGGATTTGGGAATTCAAACCCCCCAAATATCTATTGGTTCCGAAAATTGGAAATGACAAATATGGTTCCAAATGATATTGGGCTCAAAAGATTTGTTCAGAACACCTCTTTCCTTCCCAGAATGGAATCGTAGGTGCACCACTGAAATGATATGATTTCTAAGGGCTTCACGTTCCGGAAGTCCAAGACGTACGGCAGCCCTAGGGTGGATTCACTTATTGGTTGATTTTTTCAAATCCCAACGATCTTAAATAAATAGTGGAACAGGGGGTTTTCAATAGCTACAAATGTTTGAATTTGGAAAACTTTTTGCTTCGACATTTCCGGTGGCAACGCTGTCATTTTTCGGCCTTTATTTTTGATATAATCACCATTTAACACTGGATGGTTATACCCTTCAGTAATGGATTATAATTTTTTAAATTAGTGTCCGACCGAATATTCGGTTTCGGTTTCGGCCCAAATAAGTGGTTTCAGTTTAGGCCAAAAATTGCCCGAACGGCCGAAACCGAAACTTTCTAGAATATGTTTTACATTTTATTGTGTAACGAGTGAACAGCTTTTTAGTCGAACAGTCGGGCAGATATATAGTGAAAGAAGGAGTAATTTAGATGCTACCAATGTAACTAAACTTCTTTTTTTATATAATATTAAATTATTTAATTTTGAATATTAGCGAGTAAGGTACGAAAGGGTGATTTTTTCATGTTTATGTTTTTAAAAAATGAATAAATAGTTTTTATTAATAAGTATTTATTTATTTATGTTATGTTTGTTTGTTTGTTCTTTATTTACTTAATGTAAAATTGGTTTTTGAAAAAAATGCTTGATATGGTGATTTTTATTTAAACTAGAAAGTTACGGGTTCGGTTTCGGCCGAATATAAAAAAAACCGAATTACGGTTTCGGCCCAAAAAAGTGGTTTCGGTCGGACACTAGTTTAAATGAATTACAAAGTTTCATGTTCTGTACGCCAGTCTTTTCCCAATCTTTTTATCTTCAATGATGAAACACATTTTTGGTTTAATGGTTTTGTGATTAAACAAAGTTGCCGCATTTGGGAAAAGAGTAAATCGCAGCAGAACTAAAAATATGACATCTTATAAAATACCGGCGAAGGCTAATCGAATTACATCATTCAATCATTAAATGCGCTTTGATTCGGTATAAAGGAATCTTTTATATCCAGTGTCGCACACAAAGAGGGGTTTGGGGGTTCAAACTTTTTAAATACAAAAATTTCTGGTGCAAAATATGATTTCTATTGGAATTGGGCTCAAAATGAAATCTTCTGTGCGCCATTGGTCAGATCTCACATACATCTCTTCATCTCTTTTTACCTAACTTTAAAGTTTAGACACGTTAAATGAAACCGTTCCCCCCCCGAAAGCAAACTGTTACTTCCTTCATCAACTTTAAGTCACCAAAGACCCATGGAATCAACTTAAACCTTAACTATAATATTTGCTTATAAAAATGTTTTTAACTCAAATTTCCTATTGGGTCACCTTTTTGCGTCCATCACTACTCGTTGTCTGTCATGCACATCACTTACAATATAAGTGTGTGTGTTTGTAAATACATTTTAATTACTTTAGTGCCCATCGCTCGCACATCAATTCGACATCAGGCAGTTCATTAAATCAGCCACTGCGTCAAGCACAACTCGGCTGATATTAAATCGAAAATAAATTTAATCCAAAAAACTTTTATGCGAAAGTATGCACGACTACTGGTAGCAAAAATCGAAATTTGTGCAAAATTCGACTAATTTATGCAAATTTTGCGCGCGGCGCAGTTCGAGCGGCCGCAATTGTTTGCACAACTAATGGCGATTTTTGGTGGATTCCATTTTCATATTTTCCGTGCGATTTTGTTTTGGAGTTGGACGACGGGCAGTGCAATTGATCTGCCCGGCAACCTGTTGCAGACAACCAATTTGACAGCGGCCACGCTCGACGACAGCATCGACATGGACCGCCACTGGACAACGGTAGGCGGTGGTGGTGTGGTGAAATCAGATGAGAAGAGCAATTATTGTTGATTTGGAATTTAATTAAAAAATTATAAAATTAGTGCACAACTTTGCACAGACTAATTGAGGCCGTTTTGACAGGAGACGCTAATTGCTCGGCAGCGCTACGCCGTCGAGCTGCACCGAGTGACCACACAGGATGGCTACACGCTGACACTGCATCGGCTGCCACAGCCCGGCCATCAGCCGGTGCTGCTGGTGCATGGCCTCTACGGCTCCGCCAACGACTTTGTCGTCATGGGCCGCAACGTCAGTCTGGGTGAGCGCACCAAGCAACGAGCCGTAGGAACTAATGTCCTCCAACGCCAACGTCCATTGCAGCGTTCGCACTGTGGGACCGCCACTACGACGTGTGGCTGGCTAATTGCCGCGGCAGCTTCAATGCGCAGCAACACGCACACTACACGCGCGACCAGTTGCGCTTTTGGAACTTTAGCTTCCACGAGCTGGGCGTCTACGACCTGCCCGCACTGATCGACTACGTGCGCGACAACACGTCCTTTCATGCTGTGCACTTCGTGGGCTACTCGCAGGGCGCCACGGCGCTGCTGGTGCTGGCCGCGCTGCGACCGTCCTACGTGGACAAGTTGGCGCTGGTGCAGCTGTTGGCGCCGTTAGCGTATTTCCGACACACCAAAGCCGAGCCCAGTTTGCTGCGCTTCGTTGGCAATTTTCTGCAGGTGAGTGCAATTAAATTTAAAAAAAAACACACACGACTTTTAAGACTTTCTTCAGCGACTCTCGCTTTTCAATCGGACGTATGAACTACTAGCGGGGCCCTGCGCCTTTGCGCGAAAGTTTTAAGTCAATGGGGCTAATAAATCAAGTTCTTCTTAACCCTTTATTGATACCGTCAGATTTTTATGAAAAAATACTAATCTAATAATTTATGATTTGGAGTGCTTTCACCACATTTGAAGTGAATTAGTGCATTAAGTCATGTTTCCCCATACAAACACTTAACCCATCGTTGGCCCCGTCAGATTTTTATTTTCGAAAAAATAAAAACACGAGTAAAATTATTTCTCCAATTATTTCCAAGAGTACTTTGACCAAGTTTGAAATCAAAAGGCCCATAAAATCTCTTAACCCATCGTTGACCTTGTTAGATTTCGATTTTCGAAAAAAATAAAAAACACCTACCGAATTATTTCACATTTGAAGTACTTTTACCAAGTTTGAAGTCAAACGGCTTATAAAATCATGTTTCTTCATACAAATTTTTAACCCTTGGTTTACCTTTTATGTTTTGATTTTCAAAAAAATGAACAACACGTGTCGAATTAATTTTCATTAAGAGTACTTTCACCAAGTTTGAAGTTAAAAGGGATCAAAAAAATCAGATTTCTTCATACAAACTTTTAACCTTCGGTTGACCTTCTATGTTTTGATTTTCAAAAAAATGAAAAACACGTGTAAAATTATTTCTCACTAAGAGTACTTTCACTAAGTTTGAAGTTAAAAGGGATCAAAAAATCAGATTTCTTCATACAAACTTTTAACCTTTGGTTGACCTTCTACGTATTGATTTTTAAAAAAATGAAAAACACGTGTAAAATTATTTCTCACTAAGAGTACTTTCACCAAGTTTGAAGTCAAAAGACGTAAAAAATCGTCTTCTTCATTCAAACTTTTAACCCTTGGTTCGCCCTTCTATGTTTTGATTTTCGAAAAAATAAGAATTATTTTTCACTAAGAGTACTTTCACCAAGTTTGATAAAAAATTAAAAGCGATAAAAAATCAGATTTCTTCATACAAACTTTTAACCCTTGGTTCACCCTTCTATGTTTTGATTTTCAGAAAAATTAAAAACACGTGTAAAATTACTTCTCACTAAGAGTACTTTCACCAAGTTCGAAGTAAAAAGGCGTAAAAAATCATATTTCTTCATACTAACTTTAACCCTTGGCTCACCTGTTTATGTTATAATTTTCAAAAAAAAAATAGAAACACGTATCAAATTATTTCCCACTAAGAGTACTTTCACCAAGTTTGAAGTCAAAAGCGATAAAAAATCAGATTTCTTCATACAAACTTTTAACCCTTGGTTCACCCTTCTATGTTTTGATTTTCAAAAAAATGTAAAACACGTGTAAAATTATTTCCCACTAAGAGTACTTTCACACAGTTTGAAGTCAAAAGGCGTAAAAATCATATTTTTCATACAAACTTTTAACCCTTGGTTCGCCTTCTATGTTTTGATTTTCGAAAAAAATAAGAAACACATACCGAATTATTTTTCACTAAGAGTACTTTCACCAAGTTTGAAGTTAAAAGGGATAAAAAATCATACTTCTTCATACAAATGTTTAACCCTTGGTTTACCTTTTATGTTTTGATTTTCAAAAAAATGAACAGCACGTGTCGAATTATTTTTCACTAAGAGTACTTTCACCAAGTTTGAAGTTAAAAGGGGTAAAAAATCCTATTTGTTCATACAAACTTTAACCCTTGGCTCACCTTTTTATGTTATAATTAAAAAAAAAAAATGGGAAACACGTGTCAAATTATTTCTTACTAAGAGTACTTTCACCAAGTTTGAAGTCAAAAAGCGCAAAAAATCATATCTTTTCATACAAACTTTTAACCCTTGGTTCAACCTTTTAAGTTTTAATTAAAAAAAAATTAGAAACCCGTGTCAAATCATTTTTGTTTTCAAGTGTTTTCATCAATTTTGAAGTCAATAGGCCAATCAGTTCAAGATTTTTTCGTAGTCTTTCCATATACGAACCTTAACTGTTCGTTCAATTTTGATTTTCGAAAAACTGAAAAATACGTGTCGAATTATTTTTGATTTCAAGTATTTTCACCAACTTTGAAATCAATAGTCCCATTGAATCAAGTTTCTTCATACAACACCTTAACCCATGTTTTGCTCTTTTAGACCCCGAATTTCAAAATCTCCCGTCTTAGCGGAGGTTCACTTTTCAAGATGTATTTACAGTTTAAATTTCATATTTGTAGCTTTAGTTGCTGCTGGTTTCAAAAGATCAGACAGCCTTATATCGGAAACTTTTTGGCTGATGGAAGCATTTAGACGTTAGGTTTTGTACGAAAAGAGTTGCTCACAAACATCTTTACATCTAAAGCGAAATTATCTGCAACTTTTCCACCAACTCTTAAGAACTGTGCAATTCTTTTCACTAAACGATTAATTTTATATTAAAATCTTTTTTACCTCAATTCAACTCCAACAGAACGCCACCTCGCGTGAGCTGCGCGAGTTCCTTCCTCGCGGCTTCATGCAACAGCTGGGCTGTTTTGCCAGCAAAGTGCAACAGTTGTCCTGCCTTCAGCTGTTTTTTCGCATTGTGGGCACCGATTTGGCACAGTTCGACCATTCGAAATTGTCGCTGCTTTTTAGTCAACTGCCCGCCGGCGGCTCCGTCAAGCAGCTGCGTCACCTCCATCAGCTCTACACAGACGGCCAATTTCGGGCCTACAACTACGGCCTCGAGGGTAATTACGACAAATATGCCGCCGCCACACCGCCACCCTACAACCTGTCGCAGCTGCACGCGCCCACAGTGCTGCACTTTGCGGCCAACGATCACTTGGCCAGCGCCGAGGATGCGCTGCTCCTTGGACGGCAGCTGCCCGCGCTGCGACGACTGCATCTGGTGCGCTATGCGCAGTTCAATCATTTGGACTTTATTTGGGCCCGCGATCTTTCCACCTTGGTGAACGATAAAGTACTGCAGGAGCTGGCAGCTTTGACGCGACGCTCGTAGGTTTGTTATTTGAGATTCTAGTTTCGGGTTCTTTGCAACCATTAATCACAATTAATTAGTTTACATTTGGCACAGCCGCTGTAAAAATCACATCTAAATATAACTATGACTCCGAAATGTTGAGCTCATTAATTTAGGCAATTTTTTGTATTGCTTGTAAATACTGGATTTTCCAAGAATCAAACAAACGATTTACGCATGAAGACAGATTATGTAGATTTGAGGAGAAGATGGAAACCTATCGTTGAGGAGGTAGTTGCTGCTCAAGTACCCAGGTTGGGTAATTAGTTCCTCAAGTATTTGAGTAAGCTTAAAGATCAAGAAGAGGAAACATTACCACAGGACGGGTAACAAAAATAAAAAGAGAAATCTAGAGAAATAAGAAGCTAAGAGAATATGGACCGCGTTCAAAACAGAGCTATTAGGCTTATTGGGGACTGTAAGGCATCCAGCACTATTGACACCTTGGAACATCGTCGAAACGTGGCATACGTTGCCTCATTTTATAGATAACTTTTCGGTAATTGTTCAGAGGCGATAAACAGTCTGATTCCATCACTCAGGGTATGTCTCCGGGAACTCGTTCGAACACTGGCACCCATGCATTCAACATTGAAACAATGTTCCAGTCCCCTTCGCATTACAGAGAGAGCTCGTTTCTGGCGTGTACTGCGTGATTATGGAATGGACTCCTTGCAGATATTTTCCCCAGCACCTTTGATCTTGATGCAAGGCAAGGAAGTCTGAAGAACGAAGACTTCACTACATATTAACCCCTATATAGACAGTCAAGCTGCAATCAAGGCTTCTAACCTCTAAACGTAGTTCTTCCAGCTGTCTTTCTTTAAGTTGTACTATCAGCTGTTAAAAGGTTTTGAAGCTGGGGTTTGTTAACCGAAGCTACGTATTGATTACCCGTCCCAGTTACCCAATCACAGTAGCACTTTCCAAGCTTACCTGCATTGGAATTACCAAAAACTTTTCTATTTACTTCGACATAGACAGTCAAGCAGCAATCAAGGCAATAACCTCTAAATGTATTTCTTCCAAGAATATCCTGCAGTGCCTGGTCACAATAGGGAAGGCTGGCTGCAAATCACAAGCTGCATATCTATAGGGTACCCGGTCACAAGAGCATTTAAAGGAATGAGGCAGTGAATGTTTTCGCCAAAAGTGGAGTTCACCTGCCAGCTGAGCAGGTCAGCAATGATGCCTCTGCAAACTCTCAACAAGGATCTCGATGGCAGCATGAAAAATGAGATGGAAGCGAGGTGGAACAATTTTGCTACCTGCGACGCGGGAAAAATATATACTGAACCACACTGTTTAGCGGCAGCTCGGTGATTATGCGAAGACAACATAACCTCAACCTTGCCTTGCTACGCCAATGACATTGGCGTCATCGGGCATTGTAAGCGAGATGTCACCGGTGCCTTTGCGGCAAGCGAAAGAGAATCTGCCAAAATGGGCCTGGTGGTAAATGAGGGCAAGACGAGTCTCTGAGGGACTCGCAGCGGCAAGGGTCTCACATCGAGGCTGACAGGTATACTTCTGAAATTGTCAAGGAATTCGTATACCTTGGCACCGCCATAAACGGCAGCAATGATGTCAGCCCGGAGATAAAGCGAAGGATTACTCTTGCCAATAGGTGTTCTGACGGTCTCGGTAGGCAATTGGGTAGTAGAGACCTCTCTCGACCGACAAAACTTGCACTCTATAGGACGTTTATCCTACCCGTGCTCCTCTATGGCGCAGAAGTATGGACACTGTCGCTTAACGACACAGCGCCCCTTGGGGTGTTCAAGAGGACGGTACTTCGCAAAATCTTCGGCCCTGTTCGTATTGGCGACGACTATCGTATACGAACCAATAATGAGCTGTATAAAGACTTGGACGTAGAGCAGCGAATTAACATTCAGCGGCTTCGCTGGCTTGGCCATATCTGCCGTATTGACGATGAAGCTCCGGCGAAAAAAGTGTTCGATGCAGTAGTTGGAGGTCGACGTCGAAGAGGGAGGCCGTGTCTCCGGTGGAAGGACCAAGTTGGAGACCCTATCTTTTCTTGGTTTAAGTAAGGAAATAAGAAAGTTGCATGACTTCAAACTGAGTAAAAGTTACTGAGTTCCTTACTTACTTACTTAACGGGCCATAACAACCCGTTACCGGGTTACGGCCTGCCGCAAAACTTCTCTCCAGGCGCCTCTGCTTTGTGCGCTCCTTCTTCAGTTGGTCACACCAAGAGATGACAGGTCCTCCAGGTAAAAGTTAGTCAAATAAAATACTAACTTGGCGACTCATTGTACTCGTTTGGTAGGAGGAGTTTTGACTCATTGGGAGTAAACATTTTGAATCTGCAAATGCCGAACGAGTACAGCACCGATATGGTTCCATGAATCAAATAAAAACACTGAATTCAACAATTAAATGAAGAGGTCATGTGGGGCAAACGTGGTACGACGATGAATTATTAGAATAGGTGAGGTTCACACATAAAGGCATCCAGTGGCAAGACTCACAGCAGTTCTTACGGGTCAGTGGCCGCTAGGGGAACACGCGTCCCGGTTGCATATACTCTTCAACAATTAGAGGGAGATACTGACCCACTTTCTGTGTGCATGCCCGGATGTAGCTCGCTCGCTCGAGACTCCCTTCCCCGATGACTTCAGAACAATTTCAGCTATGAGTATGGAGATCAGGAAGCTTCTAGACTTTCTGGATGTCACAAAAAAGGATTCAAAATACCATAACCATTCAACCAACCGAAGCCTGTTGTGATGCCAAGTTCTACTTGATGAGGATGAGCTTTCCGCTTTCCTCTCTACGTGAAACAGTTGGAGCGGTTGATGAAACTTGGCGTAATTTAAAAATAAGAAGAAGTAAAGTAACTTTGATAATCTGAATCTTTCCCTCATCTCTGCAGATTCTACAAATGTGAATCGAAAGTAGACCCAGTAGTCTGACATGGCTACTAGTAAGACAAGGTCCTGTGGGAACCCAACTAATTTTTTATTATTAAAGTGTAGGAAGCGTCCAGAAACGCAGGCATGTTTGTGCTCTGGCTTGCACCTTACTCCTTGGAAAGCACGTAACGACTCATATCACCCAGTCAGAAGAGAGCTGCTTCTACGAAACACTCAACTGCGCCCCTACAATTTGCAGGTCCCGAGGCAGGACCAGTTTAGAGTGACTGTTGCAGAAGAAAGTTCCCATGGGCTCTGAATCTCGGTTAGCCGGAGCTAAGCCGAGGTTAAGCTAAGCTTACGTCCCCTAACTTAAGTTCCAGGAGCTCTCCCCCCCGAGAGATAAAAAGGAAGAGCTCCTGGACCCAAATAGCAGTTTCATTATTAGATTTCTTTGAGTCACTCAGTAAATGATTTATTATTTTGTTAGTTGTTGCTGTAAGAAAAATTATCCTTTCTAAAAACACCACACCACAGAAAATGAAAATTCTGTTTCGCCATTTCCAATGTTCCTCTTCCCGTTTCTTGCGCGTAGCACAACTTATGTTCCAACAATGTTGTGATAGTTCTGGCCTTTGTTGTTGTTTTATGTCTTATTTATTTATTTATTTGGCAATTTGCTTTGCTGCTTCAGTTTCTTATTGTGCTCATTTTATTGCCTCGTAAATTTTAGAAGAAAAGCTCGCTGCAAAAAAAATCACGAAGCCAAATGCCATTTGCCTTTGTCGGCTGCCAATTCGAAGAAACAGCGGAAAAGGACAAGAAGCAACTGTGCAACATTCGTTGGCTGTCTGCAGCAGTGGCTGCAACAACAGTAACCACTGCATGCGCTGGTCCCACTATTTGCCCAGGACAACTGTTCTGCCAGCCGTTCTCGGTTCAATGGCCGTTTGCGTGCTGCAGGACTCGGCGCGCGGACCGAATTGCTGCTGCCATGGTAATTGTTGCTCATAAAGCGCATTTTGTCGCTGTTTACTTAAGCATTCAATTTGTGCTGAATTTATTGCCAATTCGAGGCAAAGTAGGCGTGGGAAGCAAGAAGGAAATAAATACAATTTGCCCGCATTGCTCGATTTTAAACGACAACAAGAATGCGAATCATTCAGCTGTGTTGAGAAATGTTTCCACAAAAGAGTTATTTACTGATTTTTATTGCAAAAAATGAACATTTTTGCTTTTTCTCTTTTAATGTTACAAAAGAGAAGAGTGTTTGAGTTTATGGAAGAGCAGACAAATTGGTTTCATTCTACTCTCAGAGATCACTTTGTGTGGATATCCATATTATGAATATTTATATATATCTGGGTATTGTTTTACTCTTTCAATGACTGGTTACAGCATCACAATGGATCAAGTGATCATACTTGAACTGTGTTCCTAACCTGACTCAACATCACCTAATCTTTTATCTGCGTATTTCGTTTGTGTTCTTCCGTCACTCTCTAATCTAGTTAAGTGTTTCTCATTAGCAGCGGACTTTACAAATTATCTCTTTGAGAATAAGATTGCAGTTTTCTTGTTTCGGGTCTCAGAGGTCGTCAGCAATCTTCAAAATATATGTGGACACAGTGCATTATTTACTTTGATTTAATAGAAGCAGATACCTGAAATAGGTCCTTGAACTTGAACATCAGAGCCCAATGACGGCGCAGATGGGTCAAGTCAATATTGTCAAACTCCTTCGACGTGATCCTGTTATGGCACTGAATGAACCCAGAATTGATGTGATTAAAAATCAAATTCTGAATAAACCCAGAGTTGCTGTGATTAAAAACAAAATTCGTTTTTTAATCAGAGAAAGTCTCTTTAGTCTTTAAAAAAACGCATTTCATTCAAATTCATTGGTTTTCTATTTCACAGTAAACAAAATCGTAGGTTATCGAATAACAATTTGTATATATCACAGCTTCAAGCGTGTTGTTGTTCAACGTCCAAAGCCGCCGCCTTTAGCGGCAGCGTTGGCGCTGGCGCTGGCACTAGCACCGGCAAAACCGCCACCGCCACCGCCACCATGGCCGCCAAGACCGCCGCCACCGAGGCCGCCGCCACCACAACCACCGCCGCAACCGCCGCCTCCAAGGCCGCCACCGCCATAACCGCCGCCTCCAAGGCCGCCACCGCCTAGACCGCCACCGCCTAGACCGCCTCCGCCGAAACCGCCGTGGCCGCCGCCTAAACCTCCGCCATGGCCTCCGCCTAGACCTCCGCCCAGACCGCCTCCGCCTAGACCGCCGCCGCCGTAACCGCCTCCGCCAAGGCCACCGCCATGTCCTCCGCCTAAGCCTCCGCCCAGACCGCCGCCGCCGAAACCGCCGTGGCCTCCGCCTAGTCCTCCGCCAAGGCCACCGCCATGTCCTCCGCCTAGACCGCCGCCGCCGAAGCCGCCATGTCCTCCGCCTAGACCGCCACCGCCGAAGCCGCCATGTCCTCCGCCTAGACCGCCACCGCCGAAACCGCCATGTCCTCCGCCAAGGCCGCCATGACCTAAGCCATGACCTCGGCGACCGCCGCCACCAAAGCCGCCACCAAAGCCGCCGGCGCCAGCGCTCGCACTCGCACTCGCACCCGAATGGGCACCGCCGAATCCGCCGCCAAGGCCGCCAAATCCGCCTCCTCCGGCGCTCACAGCCGCCACACACAAACTAAACACGAAAACCGCTCTCATCGTTGCGATTCAGTTGATTTTCAACTGTCCCGCATCCAGCCGCTGCATTGACTTTTATAGCAAACCAACTTTGCGCCAACAAAAAACCAAAAAAATCCCACCTGGCAAAATCCGAGGCGCAAATAATGCTCCAGCAGTTTTTCTGCACCACAGATCAGCTGAAACATGGCACCGACCATTCCCCGTCGCCGCCAATCGCCGCACTCGTGAAGCATCAATTGGCATTATCTCAGCAGCCATTTCCGTTGCCCGAGCGAACGGGCCGATGGAACTGTGCGATCAACCGGTACATCAGGTTGGCGTCGCAGAGGGAAAAACACACGAACCAAAGAGCTGTCAACGTCACGCAATAAGTACCGCCGTGCGCCTAACTACGCTCGCCCGAATCATGAAATCGACCCGACTATGGCCGGAGCGGAGCAGCAGCCAACAACAAAACAAAAACAATTAAAATAAATGTGAGCACATGGCGCGGCACGCGAATTCCTGCTCAGAGCAATCGATAAAACAATGGAAAATAGTAGCGAAACTATTAAGAGTTCTGTATGCAAATCCCAAAATATTATTTAATACGACTTAAGTAGATTGCGCGACGTCGCGACAAAGCGCCGCTTAATTTGCCTATCAATTAAAATTTGCTGCGCCATACGGCCAACAAAAACGGCATCTTTCGTTTCGACCAACAACTCTCTGATAGTAAATACAACATTCGATGTTTACTTGGTTTAAAGTTAGTTCACAAAAATATATAAACCGCGCACATTCTGGTGGAAACTATGCGGAGTTTTCAAGCTAAAGGAAGAACAAAAAAGGCCCAATTAAGTGACACAATTAAGGGGGTAATTTCCTGGGATAATTTCCTGGGGGGTAAAGTCCTGGCAGAACGAGGAAATATTCAAGTATCTTCCTTAATTCTCTTCTTCTTCTTTAATTACGTAACTCGTTCACAGAATCATGAAATCGCTCCGACTGTGGCCAGAGTGGAGCAGCGGCCACTAGAATGCCGGCCAATCCAATCCTTCTTTCATGCCCATGTGAAATCGTGATACAAAATAGAGATACACATTTTTCAAACCATATTTCTATATAAATTTTATATATTTTAATTATTTATTTAATTATTTTATTATATATTTTTATTTAATTTGACTAAAAAGAAAAATAAATAAAATAAGTAAATCAAAAATTATAAAAGTAAAAACAATTATTTTTACAAATCGTTTTTATAAATAACTATCTGCCCCGTTTCTCGTTAATTTTTAAATGAATTACCTTAAAGTTTCTGAAAATTCCAAAAGTTTAAAAGTATTCCACAATTGAATTAGATTTTTTTCTGTGTAAGGTATTTATTTATGCCGATAACTTATCCAACACTCATTCAATTCTTGCACTAGAAAAGCTCTTCGAAATGAATATCAAGCTGTGCTACCTACAATTCTAAAGAAATATCGAAGATAACAGTTTTGGTTATGTAAAGGTGTCCATCACATTTTTCTAATAAAAGGGAACCACTAACCACTCTTGAAATATCAAAACCAAATAAAATGCATCACTCATTTTCCAAAAAAATTTTAAGATGCGGCAGAAATTTCAAAAATATTGGTTCAAATATATAATGACAGACAATTTTAGTTACTACAGTGGATGTGTCAGGTGTCAGAAAGCCAATGCTTGCCTTAATGAAACATTAGGTCTGTTTGGCAGAGAATAATTTGTACGAATTTGTACAAATTTGTACAAATTTTTACTGGATCCTGTTTGTTCACGCCAAATCTCCAGTAACGAGAGAGAAACTGAGAGCGTAAAGTGACAGTTCATTTCGTGAGAACTTGCAAGTTTTTACTGGAGAAATTTTGTCCAGTAACTTTTTGCCAGTAAGAAGAAGAACAAGAAAAACATATGACTGGCTGCCATATGATCCACTGCAAAGAAAAATAAATTTTGTAAACATTGGGAGGAAAATGCAACCGGCAAAGAAATTGTGCGTTCGCGAGTCTGCTGACCAACAACCGTCTTGCTCAGTTTTACTTGCTGCAGCTGAAAGGGAAGAATCGTAGATTGAGCCCAACGAACCATTTGCCTTTTGCATTAAATTTCTATTTGAACTCAATTTTTCCTACCGCTTCAAACCTCAAATGAAACTTTTAGATCAGCTGTTTCGTTCTTTAACCCCCCTGTTTACACCCGTTTTACTGAGTATTGTGAGTGGGCCAAGTCCCAATGGTGTAACCAAGAGTTAAAACTTGCAAATTCTTACAAATTGCTGTTTGTTCACATTTTTTGATAGTTTCATTTTTGGGAGCGTAAGCTCGCTTACTCTCCTGATATTTTTTATTGGATAATTTTTACTGGAAATCTGGCCAAACAGACCTATTGCAAACGCATGACACGCAAATTGTCAAAAATTGTATATATATTATTTTACACTAAGTAGGCGTGATAGGAGGGCGTGAGCAATGTCGTATAGCTTATGCTGCTCACCTTATGGAAACGCTGATTCTCTTTATACCCACTAGGCCTTGACAAAATATAGCATATCTGCTTTCTGTCATTATAGTGGATCGGGCACGAAGGTGTATCAGATGGGCGTGGTCAATCTTATATAGCCTATGTTTACCTCAATGAAACACAGAATCATTTGATATCAATAAAGATTTACAGACACGATTGTAGCTTCATTTTGATAGTTTATTGAGTGCTGAAAGTGGGCATGGTCGATTCTATATAACCCATAGTTGCCACATTGGCACGCTGAATCGTTTGATACCCAAATCGCCATACCAAGGTGCGTTTTGTTACCATAGTGGGCGTGGCTCATCTCATATAGCCTTTGTACTATGCCCCCACATAAGAAATATTTTGGTGTTTATTTCACCTAAATCGGTTCAGTGATTTTTGTCTGATTGTGGCTCAAAAAGAAAACGTCAAAATAGTTTTTATAAAACACCGATTTATTTATATAATGACAGGCACATACAATTTTACATACGAAAAAAAATCAATATACTGGCAAAACTAGAAGCCAGTTATAGTAAAACTGCATTTTTAGTTTTTCTCTTGACGTCAGGTTTGTTTGTAAAACGACTTTGAAATTTCAAGGTTATGAGTATTTCAAAAAATTAGTTTAAAAATTGAGCACCCTGTAGAATAATAATATGGGCATCAAAAAAAAGAAAAACCTCCTTAGAAATAAAAATTAATATTTTGGTGCACAAAAGCAAATAGGTTTCGAAAATAGTGTTTTAAAACTTTATCCTTGAACTTCCTTAAAAAAATTCTCTAATTTTTTTTGAAATTTCAATGTTATGAATATTTAAAAAAATTATTTTAAAAATTGAGCACCCTGTAGAATAATAATATGGGCATCAAAAAAAAGAAAAACCTCCTTAGAATTCAAAAAATAATAATATTTTGGTGCACAAAAGCAAATAGATTTCGAAAATAGTCTTTTAAAACTTTATCCTTGAATATCCTTAAAAAAATCTAAGTTTTTTTTTTGGGAAAAATGTGTACTAATATGTACGTCCTTCTAACTTCACTACTTTAGGATACAGAAAAAATAATAGTATAGATAAAACAAAAACCCCAAGTCCCCTAGTCCTCCCAGTCATTTTGACACTGTTGGTCATTAGCTCCTTAAAATATTGTCGCAGTTTCTTTTACGTATCTTGACAGCTTTGTACTGAGTTATGACCGGAAATTTTGAACGCATTATATCAATCAGATTATTGACATCAATCAGCTGTTAACCCATTCGATCTATTTGGTAGTTCTGGGTTTAAAACTTCTGACATTATTATTTAATGACAGATACTTGTCATAAAAGTGATCAAATTAAATTTTATCAGTATACAGTTTTTTGATGAAAAGTCTTTTAAAATTATAACATGCAAAATTTTAAAAATTGTTTTTTGAGCCACTAAAAATCTGGCTGTCATATGACATTAAAAAAGCAAAAAGCACTTTTAAAAGTGCTTAAAAACTTTTATGTTTCATTAAAGAATAAATTTTGGTGTAAAACTGTTTTCCTAGAAACTCAATGAGACATCGATTAATCTGATAGAAACTGCTTTAACTGACTTTTTCTTTTACCTTAAATTGCCAGCTCGTGTAAAGTATAATGTTTCAATTCGTTTGAAGCAATGCAAAAAATCTGAACACTGAACACTGAAAAAGTTGATGGATCTTTGAAGTAAGTGCTATAGTAAATTGTTGTGTTAAGCTCGTTGGAACAAAAGAATAACACACAAAAAAATATACATATTTGTAAAATATATTGTTGAATTGACTGAAAGTAAACAAATCAACATTGATGCATAAATCAAGTTTTGGATTTGGTACTTTTTGGTGAGAGGTTTATTACAATAACATGACTTTTAATTTTTCTCGCAGAATAAATCTTTATTAATCGATCAAAATCTATTCTAACCCCTTCGAAGCATTTCGGATACGCACTTTTTGTATGGCCTTGAAATCTTCCAGCGATGCGGTCTCTGCTTTAACAATGTGTCGATTCTTTCGATAGCAAAAAAAACCTCAAGCATACCAATTCCTATTAGATCCATTCGACTCTCTTCAAAATTCTTATTATCGAGGTCAGGATCGAGAATTTGTTTATCACAAGTTCGCTACTTTTACAAATAAGATATTCAATATCGATTGGGTAAAGTAAACCACCGCTTTAAATGTGATGAAGTCATAACTGGAAGATGTTTGTATATTGTTTGCATTCATATTAAAAAATTAAGCAATCGAATAAAAAGTAAAAATATTAAAGTATCAGAATTGAAAACGGGTTCAATTCAAAACAAACAGCAGGTAATAGTGAAGTCAGTTGAATTGTTTTGTCTTTTTTAGGTTCTGCCAAAAAGCTACACTTTTTTGTTAGCTCAGTTTGAATCGTAAACACAAAAATGGGCAATAACTCACATTATATCATTAATCGAAATTGTGTAATATGAATCATGAACGTTTGAATCTTAAATCGTGAGATATTTTTTGTTAGTCTAATAAAAAAGTTGCTTTTTCTTAACCCTTTCGCTATTTTGTTGCCATATGGCAACATGCTACTTTGTGGACGTCTGCATCGTCTATGGTTGCAGAAAACATTTTTTTGTTGGTCTTCAGAATAGTTTGAAGTTTTAGGAAAAATACGAAATTAATAAACTGAATATTTATGTTTAAAGAAAAGAAGTATACACGTTTTTTTAATGGTATATCTTGACATAGTAAAGGAAGAAGAAGCAGACAAAATTAGAGAACTTTTTAATTTGACGTTTTCTTTCAATTTATACACTTCTTTTTTTTATATTTGGCTGAAGTAAATGCAGAAATATTCAAATTTTCGTTATGCATAAAAAGTTTTATCTTTATGTAATTATTACAGCCATAACGATGTGGTTGCTCTCATAGAAAAACACTCTAAAATACAGGGTCCGAGTATAAAAATAAAAAAATTTCTTATGGAATGTTGCTAATATAACCACATAGAAGCCTAAGACGTAAAATTTAAAATTTTAACTTTTCCCAGTAAAAACCTGTAGCGAAAGGGTTAATACAAGTAACCAGAAATTTACTTTGATTAAAATGTCTATTAACTTACTTAACTGGCCATAACAACCGGTTACCGGGTTACGGTCTGCTGCTTTCTTCTCCAGTTGGTTACACTAAGAGACGATGGGGTGTCCTCAACTTGGTTCTTCCACCGGAGACACGGCCTTCCTCTTCGACGTGGACCTTCAACTACCGCATCAAACATCTTCTCTTCTCTCTTCTCTCTCTTGGTCACACCAAGAGATGAAGATGGGGTGTCCTCAACTTGATCCTTCTTTCAGAGAAACGGTCTGCCTTTTCGACGTCGACCTTCAACTACCACATCAAACATCGTTTTGCCGGAGCTTCATTGTCCATTCGGGAGACATGATCAAGCCAAGTCATATTGATTTACCGATATCTATAAAAAATAGATGAATTTAGTTGCCGTTTCAAGAGGATATAGAGGGATTACAGAGGGATTTAATTTGAAGATATGTACGTATATGCCACCCCACCTTGAAGCGGACCTACTCATTCGGGGTTAAGAATGTACACCACCACATGCATTTCGATTCCTATTTGCCCATTATTGCCAGATTCAAAATTTTGAAGGGGATACAAAATAAAAAAATATGAAAATACTTAACCTCGTTAGAATAAGGCGATATGTATATTAAATGAAAGAGGAAAGGCTCAAGAATTTAAATAAAACTAATTTTTTATTTTTTTGGAAAAAAAGGATATGAAAAAAGTGTTTTGAAAATTTTAATCCTTTATATCCTTGAATATTTTTATAGAATTTTCATGAAAAGTAAGTATGTTAAAACCCCAAATCTCGTTGATCACGTATCAAAATTTCATTATTCTCGCTTCATTGATTTTGTATCTTTTTATTATTTAAAATACCGATACTCAAATAAATTAGAATTTTTGTACTTCATTAGAATTGCACCTTCCGCCTTTTTTCAATAACTTTCGAACCAATAAAGTTAGAGTAATGAAATTTTGACACGTGATCAAGGAGATTTTAGGTTTTAACATACTTACTTTTCAAGAAAATTATATATAAATTTTCAAGGATATAAAGGATTAAAATTTTCAAAAGACTTTTTCATATCCTTTTTTTACAAATAGATAAAAAATCAATTTTATTTAAATTTTTGAGCCTGTCCTCTTTTATTTTATATACATATCGCCATATTCTAACAAGGTTAAGTATATTTTATGTTTTTTTTATTTTTTATCCCCTTCAAATTTTTGAAGTCCATTTTAAAGGACAAAGGATGTAGAAATGAAAAACTGAGTACGCAGTAATACTATTATTATTATTAGACATGTTTTTTTAAAACAATCCTGTGCACAATTAGAAAGATTTCATCCATTTTCGAATTAGTTTTTAATAGGATATCAATTAAATTCTGTACCGAATTTCGTGTGCATCAGACAAATGGACGAATATTGCTTAACCAATTCTACGAATGATCTCAATCCCATAAATATCTACATATATCTTTCGCTATTTGCCATTTCTTTACGTAAATAATTTATCTTTCCGCACCGATATGTGCAACAACCTCAACTCCCCGTCAAAGTTAGCTTTTCAATATCTGAATGTTGTAAATATTTAAAAAAGAAAACACCATCACAGCAATTTTGCATAAAGTAATTAGAAAAATCATTTTTAATCAAACTTTTGCAAAACATCAAATTAACACTGCACCCCCGATGTCAGCAAAGTTGCACAATTTGTGGCACTGTCGAAGTTGTTTTTTTTTTTTAATTTTTGAGCTATTCACAGCAACGCTGTCGACAGCTCATGGAATGAAGGGCCATGAATTGATGACTCAATTGTTGTGGCTGCTGTAAGACAGAGAACGCAGCGGCAACAGAGAGAGTCAGAGCGAATGTGGACAAAGCGTAGCGCAATTCACTGTAATTAATGTGAAAATGAAAAAAGTGCAGGCAGCGGCAGCATTTTGTTTTTTATGACAATCCCTGATTTTATACAACTTTGACTGTAGGTCTATGAATTTGTGAGCAGCCAGCGAGCGCATGTGGCAACATGGGTGCACATGATAAAAATGTCATTACTTCAGCTTGAATGCAAAAAAACAAAAACAAAAAAATTAATTCTACGAGACATTTGCACCAACGATTTTACGACGGTTTCGCTGAGGTTCCTGTCGCCTGAGATGGCAGCCACATTGTAATTAATTTCAGCAAGGACAAAGTTTCGTTTCATTGTCAACGTTGCAGCCGAGAAAAGTTGGCATCTGCACATCATTTCGAATACGAATAGGAAAATTAGCAAGTGACAACACTTCAGCAAGTCGAGTGCTGGCAGATTTTGAGAGTCTGGCTGTGTGGCTTCTCAGTGTTATTGGCTTTTAAGTAATTAAGAGAAATTCTTGGGGAAATAAGCTAAGAAAACAAGAGATTTTTTTTAATAGGATCGAGTTTCGGGTATAAGAAAATCGTGGGCTCGAATTCTTCCTAAACATTTAATGTTATACCTTTACATAGTAAAAAAAGATGAAGCAGAAAACAATAAGAGAAAATTTTAATTTAACTTTTAAATTTAATTCAGATACATTTTTTAAATAATTTTAGCTTTAGATTTCTAATTATGCGTCGAAAATGTATGTTTAAGTAATTATTATAGCCAGAACGATATGGTTGCATTCATATCACAACACACTAAAAAACAGGGTTTGATAACAAATATTAAAAAAAAAAAGTTAATATGGAATGCTGTTGATATAACCACACAGAAGACTAAATCGATAAATTTCAGATTCTAACTTTCTTCAGTAAAAACCTGTAGCGAAAGGGTTAACGAAAAAATCAATTTTTTAGAAGCCAAGAAGAAGCGATAGAACAACTTTTTTTGCGAAAATGCCACTCATAAAAAATTGAATGGATTGAAATCTACCTGAGATTTCATTCACATGAAGGGAAGAATAACCTTTTTAGAGGCCAAGAAGAAACTATCCGGCACCTTTTCTGTAAGAATATCATATATAAAGTACTCAAACCTTAACATAACTGAAAAAAACATTTACACTAACGGAAGAATAACATTTCCTGGGGCCAAGAACAGGCTGGCTCCTTTTTTGTAAAAAAAAACGCTTATATAGGGTTTTCAATTAATTGAAGCTTAATTGATTGATTGATTACGTTAATTGAGATTAAATTAAAAAAAACATTTACACTAACGGAAGAAGAACTTTTCCTGGAGCCAAGGAAAAGTTCTTCTGGCTCGTTTTATGTAAAAAACGCTTATATAAGGTGTTCAATTAATTGAAACTCAATGGATTGATTAAATCCGTTAATTGAAATTAAGCTCACACTAACGAAAGCATAAATTTTTTAAGGGCCATAACAAAACATTCCGATGCATTGGATTAAAACGTAACTGAGCTTTAATTTACTGAAACGGAACAATAAATTTTTTAATCGATTTATCTTTTGTCGTTCTATTATTTCCGTAGAAGCTCAACCTGCATCCACCATCAATGGATTCAATGGAACTTCAATTGTTTTCAGTTGGCTGCGAATTGTCCTCTCGTTCATGTCCTTCGCAACAATATCGCTGTTTGCTGTTGTCGTTCTCTTTGTTATGAATCAAAAGTTCAATACATTTAATGAATATTTAGATAAAACTCAAATGCATTCCGCACTTCAGGTTCAATGCTCATTATGAGATTTTGAGTGCTCACAACAATATCAAAATAATCCATTCAGGACACGCAGTTGCTGCACAGATTAAAACAGCACCAACCATAATGGCAGTAATAAAACAACAAAAACAATAATAATAATAAAATCACGAACAACAACAACTGCGATTCACAATGAGGAAATCCTTTTATCGGCCGACATAATGCTCGCTCCTCCTTGTTGCCCTTCGATGTTGTCTCTCTCACCCACCGAAACGGTGAGTGCCATAAAAAATGGAATCATCAATTGTGATTGTCAGCAAAATGAAATCACACAGCAGCAACAACAACAACAACAATAATAATAAGAACCGCACGCCAAAAGCCACATTCACGCAAAGACAAGAACAACAACAACAACAATGACGTTGGCTATAAAATCGATGACAGCGCGAATTGCGATGGCATTGAATGGCGCCGCGGCGTGTGACGTTGATGTTGCTTTTGTTCGATGCCGAAAGCAACAAAAACCATTCTTGACAACATTGACCGTAAACCGTTAAAGGGCGCTTATCGCAATGGCCAGCCAGAAGCGACGGCCAGAACAAAAATAAAAAACCAAAAAAAATATAAAGAAATTGCATGAAAAGCGCCACTTGACCACCGCAATGCGCGCGGATTGTTGGTTTGTTAAGTGAAATCGCGTTGCACACAAACACACATACACACACACATACAGAACAGCTTTCTCACTTAAATATCCGTCAATATTTTAGTTTTTTTTTTTCTTTTGTTTTGGCTTTGATTTTTACTTTGCGCGCCACTTCATTGCTGTTGATTTTGTATATCGTTCAGCGAGCAGCTGAAATGCACTTTGCTACATTTTGTTGTTGTTGGTGTTGTTGCTGTTTCTTATTGTCTTTTTGTTTATATATTTTCCGCTCCATCGGCGGAAGTGGAATCACGCAGAATTGAGTGCAAAGAAATCAAATGTTTGTCTTTCGACTTCAGCGGCCAGCAACCACGAAGTGGTCCAACAGTGATGCCAATAAATTTAAAAATCGCTACCGCATCTCAAGAAAATCCCTATTTTTCCTTAAGCAAATATAAATTTTCCCTACAAGTGTCCCTACATATATTTTCAAACATCGAAATCAAACGTCGCAAGCTGCACACTTGCAATTAAAATTATTCGTTTCGATTTTTTCAAGCCATCCCTTGAATTCTTCCATTTCCAGCCAGCTGTCGCTAAATTTTTGCTTTCGATACTTAACTTTTACTCGCTTCGTAGAACCCGTTTCCAAAAAAAGGATGAATTGGAAGAACTGCTCATTGTTCTATAAACAATTTTAAGTATTGAAAATTAAAAAAAAGTACAACATTTGAAGAAACTTACGATTTTCTCTCCTTAATTCAGAATCTGGTTAATAAATAAATTGAAAAATGTACTCGAAAACGCGGCAAAAGTGAAATTAAGCAAATACAAGCACAGACAAAATACGTGAAAATCCTTGCTAGCCAGTGGGTTTGTTCAAGGATATATAAAGATTTTACACATTGAAAAAATTTCAACGCCTTAATCATAAAAATAAATTATATGCGAACAGAAAAATAAAATTTTTTTTTAAATATAGAGACAAATTTCAGATTTTTAAAATTCCCTACATTTAAGAAAATATTAAAAATCTGTCCTTTTTCCCCTACATCGCAAATTTAAGGCTGAATTTCCCTACATGTAGCCTCTTTTCCCTACGGTTGGCATCACTGTGGTCCAACAACCCTCACACGTTTCGATTTCTTTTGTTGGCAGGCCTTCAGTTTTATGTGTGGTCCTTCTGAAACTGCGGTCCTTCTTCCATTTCGCTGAAATATTTAATATCCTAAGTCAGTGTGTCCCACTCATTTATTTGCTTTTGCTTTCGCCCAAAATTAGTTGTTGTTGCTTTCGTCCTCGCTTTCATTGTTCTGCTGATTGCTGTCTTTATTGTGGTTATTGTTGTTATTGTCATTGTTGACTCATTTTAATGCAACTTATGGCAAACAATAACGATTTTTTATTGACTTCACATTTTAGGGGAGAAGTGCGCCAATACTTTTGATCGCCATTCGTCTAATGCGTTGATTGTTGTTGTTGGTTTGGTTGTTGGTATTTGTGCTTTTTTGTGACCTCATTTAGTTGTTCGCTACACTCGTTATCAAACGCAACTCATCACTTGTCATCAGCAGCAGCAGCAGCAGCAACAATAATACCAACAACAACAATGGCAACGCCACAATTCCATTGTTGTCATAATCATCACCGTTCAGCACGTTTTCATAGTCGCCAGTCGGCCGCGCCGCATTGTTCAGCGCCAATCGTTTGACGTCGTCATGACTGAACTCGGACATTTGTCAAACGTCAGACGTGTCATGTGCCTTGACAGTTGAACTCCCGCGCTTTTACCTTCGCTAGCGGCATTTCCGTGCTTTGTGAAGCGTTAGCAGTGGTCATTAAAAGATAATTGAGCAATTTAATTATAATAGAAACGAAAGAGATCACACGATTTGCTCAAGTTTGCAACATTCCCAGTGTTCTATGATTCATTCTATTCCATTGTTTGTATATATTTTCACTACATTGAAACCTAACCCAACTTTGGACGAAGGAAAGTTGCTCACTCCGAGTTCAGAAGAATGGTTTCCATGGCGATTCTTTCTTTAACTCAATAACAAATATGCTGACGTGTAGTTTGTCGAATACAGATCGAGTGTGATGACCAAAAGTAAGCAAAGCTTTCTTGTCTAGTTTGGTCCTGGGGTGATTTAAAATTAAACCATCTTACTTACAAAACTGGCCATAACGACCCTTGGTCTCCCCAAGAGAAGATAGGGCCTTCTCAACTCGGACCAAAGACACGGCCTCCTCCCTCTTTGCCGTCGACCTCCAACTATCGCATCGAACACCTTTTTTCCCGGAGTTTCATCGTCCATAAGGGAGACATGGCCAAGCCAGAGTAGTCCCTGGCTGTCGATTCACTATGCTACGTCCATATTTTCTAACAGCTCATACAGCTCGTTGTTCATTTGCATTAGACGGTCTTCAGCAATATAAACAAGGACGAAGCACCTTCATCTAGAACGTCCCAAGGGCCGCTTGAAAACCATCGTGAGCTTCAAATAAATCTGACCATTTAATTCATTTTCATATTGGTCCTTGGTAGTCTGGACCTCAAATGTTCTTTTATCAGGTGAGCAATAACAAATCTACGGTTTTATGAAAATAAATGAATATTTCGCAGGCCAAAGTCAGCATTCGATGCTTCTCCTCTCTCGTCCACGAATTTGACTTTGCACAATAACAACTTTCGCCGCACATTTGGATGTTTTAACCACACGTTTCACCACAAAATTCAGCGCCATGCAATGCGTTGAAAAGTATCCATCCTTTGCTCCACTTGTCAGCCAAGCAATGTTTTGCATCATGTTGTCATTTCCAGCAGACACATTTGCAACGCTCACGTGCCGCATAATTAAAAAGGGGACGAAATGGCAATGCCGAAATGTTTAAAATTAATTCAATTTGGCAATGCCAAAGAAATGTGTTAGTAAGACTCGGAATTGACTCAAAAACATATCAATCAAGTACATATCGAAGAATTTTATTAGTTTAGTTAGTTATTATTTGTTTTATTTTATTTTAATTTATTTTATTTTATTTTATTTTAGTTTATTTTATTTTATGTTATTTTATTTTATTTTACTTTATTTTATTTTATGTTATTTTATTTCATTTTATTTTTTTATTTTATTTTTTTTTTGTTTTTTTATTTTATTTTTTTTTAATTTAATTTAATTTTACATTTTTTAATTTTAATTTTAATTTACATTATTTCATTTTATTTTATTTTATTTTATTTTATTTTATTTTATTGTAATTTATTTTATTTTATTTTATTTTTTGTTATTTTTTTACTTTTTTAATTTTTTTAATTTAACTTTATTTTATGTTATTTTATTTTATTTCATTTTCTTTTTTTTATTTTTTATTTTAATTTTTTTTAATTTAATTTAATTTTACATTATTTTATGTTGTTTTATTTTATTTTATTTTATTTTATTTTATTTTATTTTATTTTATTTTATTTTATTTTATTTTACTTTATTTTATGTTATTTTATTTTATTTTATTTTTTCATTTTATTTTTTTTTAATTTTTTTTTATTTTAATTTTTTTTAATTTAATTTAATTTTACATTATTTTATTTTAATTTTAATTTACATTATTTCATTTTATTTTATTTTATTTTATTTTATTTTATTTTATTGTAATTTATTTTATTTTATTTTTTGTTATTTTTTTACTTTTTTAATTTTTTTAATTTAACTTTATTTTATGTTATTTTATTTTATTTCATTTTATTTTTTTTATTTTTTTTGTTTTTTATTTTAATTTTTTTTAATTTAATTTAATTTTACATTATTTTATGTTGTTTTATTTTATTTTATTTTGTTTTATTTTATTTTATTTTATTTTATTTTATTTTATTTTATTTTATTTTATTTTATTTTATTTTATTTTATTTCAATTTATTTTATTTTATTTTATTTTATTTTATTTTATTTTTTGTTTATTTTTTAATTTTTTAAAATTTATTTTATTTTATTTTTTGGAATTTCAAACTTTAAACTCCTCACCCAACATTTTCGTTTGACCATAAAATCAGCTACCAAAATTTTCGTTTTATACTTTCCCGCCTTGTTTGTTTGTGTATGTGTGCCATTTTTGAAATTCAATTTATTTGCATTTCGCCACACAACCACAACAAACCCCACACCCAAACGGCGTCCAGCGGACATATGTGCAAACGCGCCGCTCACCTCAGCCCACCGATGCGACACCCACACACGCAACACACACACACACATTGCCATTGCAAATGCAAATTGCACCTGGCAGTGCCACTGTGTCGCGTTGGCACGCACACGATTTTCCGATATGCGGCGCAACTAATTATTATGCGCAGTTTTTGTTGGCTTTTGCAGCTGGCGCCGGCGCTGGCCACATTCCGCCGCATTTTATTACGCATTCATTACGCTCGACTGGCGCAAGGATACCTCCGAGCAGTGCACAAAAATTATGCAAAACACATTTCATGCAAACCACCAAAATTTTAGCAGTTGATGCCACAAATTAATTGTTCAAAAGTTATTTTTTTCGAGTTGTCGCTGTCATTCTTTGGCAGCCATTAAGTGCAGCTGCAAGGTGCAATGTTTGTGCGTGTAAATTTGTGTGTGTGTGTGTGAGTATACATTTGTAAATAGCCAGCAGATGGCAATACTTCAAGCATGATATTTGCCGCATTATGTCAAGCCAAGGCCAATCGATGCATTTGTCTGTAGGCGATCATAATTAACAACATAAATCATGCAACGCACTGCCAGCGCATTGGTGGAGCTCGCATGGAATTTCATTGTGCTGAATCGCGACAGCTTCAGCAGTGATTGTAGAAGCTATTTCGAAGCAATTTTCACTCTCTTGTTGCTATCAATTAAATTAAGGAATTTCGTAAAGCAAAGCTATGTCTTCATTTAATGGTAAGCAGAATCACTTGAATACTTTTAAAAGGCTGGCGTTGGGCTTTCAAAAGCACACTTAAATTTCATTTTAAATATAACTGAAATCTCTCACATCAATGAATATTGGGAGATACAAATAAGTTTTGAGCGTTTTCTTGTAACTTTGGAGCACTGTTCAGAGAAATTGGTACAATGCATTTTTAACTATATAAGTAAATCTATAGTAAGTAATAAGAAAGAGTTTCTAACTAAATAACTATTCTACATGTATGATGTCTACTATTCATCAATCATGGTCTTTCCTGTAGGACTCACACCAAGGACTCAGTAAGCAACTGAGTAGTAAGCAACTGAGTAGTCTTTTATTGTCAGATAATGAAATTTGAAAAACCTCAATCAAACAAGGCACAATCTGATTTGATATTTGTAATATACATATATGAACTTTTTCAAGCACCTGAATAGGGAAAAATGTTTTCAAGAGTTTTAAGTACAAGAAAAATATAATAGAAAAATGTTTAATAAAAAATAATAATAATAAAAAATACAATAGAAATTAAAATGTTGTATTTTTTGTCTAATTGAACTATTATATACATTTGGTTGAATTATTCAAATTTTAACTATTGAACTATTTTTGACATCTCCGTCTTTTTCCACGTTTTCTTCTCTCTCTATCTGCAGAACAAGTTTCCTTTAGGAAAATTCTACCTGAAATGCCAGTTACCTTTTGTTTCTTAATGAATGACTGCAAAGCTTTCCATCAATCTTCATCACTCTTCGCTTTATTTTCAAACGCACAAGAAACCTCGAACTGTTAAAAAAACATTGTTAGGTGATTTAACTGCAGATATTTTTTATAGATAATTTTTTAATTTACAAACTTTGTGTCATAAACTACCAAAAGCTTGAGGCAAATTTAAACAATTCAAATTCTAAAAAAAAATCCACAAATTATGACAAATTGTATCTTTAATTTAGCAGATTTTTTTAAATTATGTATATAATCAAGTTTTCAAAATCAGTACAGAAAATTGGAATAATTCAACTATAAATAGTTCAATTATACAAAACAAAAACAAAGTTTTTATTTTTATTACATTTTTTATTATTATTTTTATTAATTATAATTTTTTTACTATAATATTTTTTTTATTTAAACTTCTTGAAAACATTTTGACCTATTCATGTGCTTCAAAAATTCATATACTATTTTACAAAGATGAAATTTGTGCCTTGTTTGATGAAGATTTTTCTAAAATTTTGAAATCATTGCCAAAAACACATCCATGGACAAACCTCTTACAAGAAGTTCAACAATTTAATGCCCAACTGATAAATACATAATTCCTCCAAGTTTGAAACTGAAAATAGTAATGAATTTTCTTAAATCAAATCGATCGCCATGCTGCAAGTTTTATTAGTTCCTCAAATTTATGTTATAAATACTCATCCCATCACAATAAGTTGGAACATTTGCAACAAAATCTAAAAACTCATAATTCTTCTACTCTTAAAACAAGAACAAATTAAAGTGATGAAGTTTCACAAGCCAAATCAAATCATCAATTATCTTGTTTGATAGAAAATTTTGTTACTCTTTATTGTAATATATTTGGTTTGTTTGATACTTTTTATTTTGGTATAAAAGTATTGCAATAGTAGAAGTAAAAGTATAAAAAAGTATAAGAAAAATATAAAAAATTATTGTTTGATACTCTTTATTGTAGCATAAAAATATCCAACAAACAAAAGTTTCCAATATTAAAATTAAATAAACGAATATATTACAAGTTTCTCAAACTACTACTAAAAATATCCATAATCCCGTAAGAAGTTGATACATATTTGATACATATTAAAAATTTGATACATATTAAAAAAAAAATTATACATATTTATAAAAACTACAACAAATATCCCAAACAATCAAAACAAACAAAATCTTTCTTTGTCCTGTTTGACAATCAATTTCATGGATCTTTCAAATCTGTGTCAAAAGGAATTTCGCCATAAGGAGCAAACATTTCTTACAGAATGGAAAACCTTAACTACAACATCCCAAATAACTCATTAAAGGTCATAAAATTTCACATATTTCAAACACAACGGTGTTACAGTTTGATGTCAAATTTTATATGGTTTTCAAATATATACCAGAACTACGAACAAACAACAATATACCAACAAACGCACATTAACAACTTTGTTTACAATTAAATCGCTTTAGTAATTTAAAAGATTGTAATAACCAAATCAATCTGTGTCCTGTTTGATGGCAAAATGTATGAATTTTCCATATAAATATGTTACAAAAATATCTTCAATTTCAGAGGAAGGGAAAAAATGTACTTCATTATCAAAAAATTCTATATTTTCCCATGTTGAAGTCCTTAAAAAAAACTCAAAACTAGCATAAACCACATCAAATTTCATTTGTTTGACGGAAAATTTTATGAGCTCTTCAAATTGGTACCAAAAGCCCTTATAGATCTGATAAATTCAAAATTTTTCACACGTCTCAACTTCACAAAAGTAAAAAAAAATCGCTTACTACTATCGCTCATTTCTTCTTCTTCGACATTCTAGGGATCTATCTGAAAGAACGATCTTGATCAAAGTACCTTCCTAAGCCAAATCAAACTAAGTTTTGTTTGATGATAAGATTTTTCATAATTCAATCAGTGTGATACTTTTCTGTTGAACTCAAAAATTTTAAGCTTTTCCCATATTTAAATAACTATAACTATAATTCAAAACTTTTGCAAATCAAATCAACCTGTGCACTGTAAAAATATTTTTTTCAAATATTCGAAATTGGTGAGACAAATTATAAAAAATAATTCCTTGTTGTCCAAACCACTGGAATCAAAACTAAGTTAAGTTAAAATCAATTGGTTAAATTTTAACTAATTCACTTCAAGAGCCAAGAGCTAAGTTCTTCTTTCATTATTCATGAAAATTTAATAAGTACTTTCCAAAAAAAAATTTCCAATAATTCTTAAAGACTGTCAAGCCTTTGTTGTCGAACTGCTGGATTAAAGGGGAATTTTTAATGATTTACAAAATTATTTATTTTTCAGCTCCTTTATTATCAATCTTTTTGAAAATTTTTTTACAATATATTGAAGGTTTAAGGAATACAAACAAAATTTTCTTTTTTGTTTTGTTTAGCATATTGTCTCTTATATAGGTGGAGCTGAAGTCGCGTAGAAAAAAAAACACATCCCCCATTACGGACACTTAATCTCCGGATTGGCTCGACCGATTTAAAATAAATTTTTTTAGTTCTTTTTACTAACTTATTTTATACAAGAATCCACCACAATATTTATGAAAATTTTTTATTTAAAGTACTTTTTCTGGGGAAAAAAGGTGAAAAACGCAGTAAATTTTTGACACTTTTTTTCAAAAAGCTCCTATCCTTTTATGTTTAGCGTTTTTTTTATTTATCTGGTGAATTCCTGTGTCCGAAAGCTTAATAACTATGAATCTTTTTTGGTTTTTTGTTTCAGATTAGCAAATCTGGAGATTAAGTGTAATGGAGGATGTTTTTTTTTTTCTACGCGGTTTCAGCTCCACCTATATAAGAGACAATATGCTAAACAAAACAAAAAAGAAAATTTTGTTTGTATTCCTTAAACCTTCAATATATTGTAAAAAAATTTTCAAAAAGATTGATAATAAAGGAGCTAAAAAATAAATAATTTTGTAAATCATTAAAAATTCCCCTTTCTAACGTGCCATGATACCTTAAATTAATGAGTTAAATTGAAATGAAATTACACTAAAGTTTTTTTAGTATTCATAAAAGATTTTATTTTATTTATATTATTTTTTTTACTGTCACAACAAATTTCAATAATTCGAATTAATTTTTAATTTTGCTTTCATTATTCATGACATATTTTACATTAATTAATTTCATTTAATTTCTTTAATTTAATTTTTTTTAATTTAATTTTATAATTTCTATGCTAACCAATGTAAAGTAATTCCCTCACATTGCAAGTTAATCGTTGCACTACTAATTGCATTCCTAAAAAATTATATAAATGTTAAATAAATGTTATTACTTCACATTTAAAAGCGCAAAGCTTAAAGCTTACATTCAAACTTAAAGTTGTGAGCAACTGCAATGTGTGCGACTTGCAACCGTGAGTGAGTTTTATTGCCACTTGGTAAGCGATGCCGCGCTGTGCACGAACTGCAGCACTCACACACACACACGCAAACATGCATTAACCCGTTGGCATGCGATGCTGCACCTTGCGGCTGTCATCCTTTAGCATTTTGTACCAATTAAATAAAAATTAAAAGCCAAAAAAAGCCATAACAAAAACGTCCAGCGGTAAATGCAGAAATATTTGCACTCAAGAATATTATCACCGTTACGGTTATTGTCGCTGCCATTGCTCGCGCTGCATAATTTTCATATTTTCCATGCCATTCATTCACTTATCAGGATTACAATTGACTGTGGCCGGCCGCAGGACAATATGCCAGCGTTGCGCCACGCCACGCCACGCCACTTTGCTTGCCACATTTTTACACATTACACACGCCGTCTGCGTGCAGTGAATTAATAACGTCACAGCGAAAAACGCACAGACCGCCGCGAAAACAGCACAAAACGAATCACAAATTAAATGCGAACTCGTGATTTTCCACCTGCCCACCATCGCCAATATGCGGCCACGCCGTCATACGTGGCGTATGCGTATCTTTATTTCGTATTTGCCTGCGCAGACAATGTTGAAAGCGACACATGAACTCGAACAGAATGTGAAGTGCTGCGTGCAGTGCTTCAATATGTTGGAAGTACAAATAAGCGGCTGGAGAATGCAAAGTTGCGTCCGTAGTTGAAGCGCAAAGTAGGAACTTTTCTACTTCGCAGCACCTCAACTCACTGCCAGACGTCGAAATAGTTGCTTCTGACAGTTAGTTAGGGTTGTCCAAAGATTTTGCGGGAGTGTTAAATACAGTTATCACTCTTGTCATGGAAACATTGCTAGTACGTGTATAGTTGAAAGGCAGTAATGCCTGTTACGAAGCACAGACCGTCAAATAAATCTGGCTGGAATATTGATATTGATTTTTCAAGATCAATAAGTCCATTGATGATATTGAATAACAATTACCAAGGAGAGAAAAGATCTTTTGTTATGTAGTGATTTCAAGTTCAAAAGCTGTCAACGTGAGTCATAAAAAGAAATCGGATCGGCAAAATTCAAGAGCAAAATATCAAAGCTAATGAATACGTTTTGAATATTAGTTCGATTCGTGCGGTCAATTTATACCAAAATCATCAAAAGACATCAGTATGAAGGCATCATTTTCAAAATACGTAAAGTAAGTTCAGGGTATAAGTATAGTTCTGTGTTATATAGTTCTGAGACGGAAGAACAATTGCGACGAACGAAAGCTAACATGAATTACTTAATTAAACATTGAATTAATTAATTATGAATTAATAATTGGAGAAAGTAAAATCAAAATAGACAACAAAAGAATATTTAGAATCGAAAGGGATACCTAAATTTTAAATAACATTGACCTTTTTGAGACAATAGTTAAAGATTAAGAAGGAGGAAAGAAAATGATTGAAATTTCTTGCAAAAGTAAGTCGATAACATTTTTGTGGTGTTAAGAAACAAGCGATTACTGACGCATCAATAACTAAAGATTTTAACCTTGAATTGAAGCTCAGAAGAATTTAACCTTTTCCGGTAAATTTACACATTTCTTGAGATAAAAATTTTTCCTTCAAAATATTGACTCTTATTGAACATTTTAGCAATTAAATACAAAAAAATTTCAAAAAAATCATTTTGGTTGAGAATTACAGCTTCATCAATTTTTTACGATATATCGTACAATGGTCCGCAAATGAGTAAAAATTCATGATTTTTTGGTTTCGGTTTTTTAAGTTTTATCAACAATTCATTGATTTTTTTTATAAAAACTAATTTATGTTTTATCAACGAAAAATCAAAACGTTTCGGTTTTTTTAATTTTGTGAACAATTTATTGATTTTTTTTATAAAAAACATAAATTACATCAACGAAAAATCAAAACGTGATTTCATTTTGATCGAAAGTTATATAAATTATATATATAAACAATCGATTCACATTTATTCGGCCTATATAACCGTTGTTGTTGGTGCAAAGCCCTTATCCTTTCAATAAAACACAGAATCAATTAAAATTCGTACAGTTTTACAGAAAGGCACTGAATATAGCCCATTCTTATTATCGTAGTGGGAGTGGAAAGTACGCATGTCTAACCTTACATAACCTGTGTCTGCCCAGTAAAACAGAAACTCGTCTAGTAATTCTTACTTTCAATCGAAAATTGGGGAATAGTCAAATTTTATTAGTCACGTGGTTTACAGATGGGCGTGGCAGGCAAACAAACGCAAAAAATCTGTTACCAAACGTATAACTTAAAAAAAATTCAAACATAACTTGCAACCTTTGCTTTCCATTTGTACGATATATCGTACAAAGCTTTGCAAAGCTTGTGGTCATTTGTACGATATATCGTACAATTTTTTTAAAGACTCGGGAAAAATATTTAGACGCAAAAAATTTAAATTTTAAATTTGTAAGTTCTATAAATCAACTGAGATTCAAACTTTGAAATTGTTTCGCTTTTTGGTACCAAAAAGTATTACATATTTAACAATTCCTACGCAGAAGTACCGTCATTTGCTGGTTTTTCAAATTCTTGCAAAAAGCTGCTTACAAAACGCACTCATACTGTGTAGCCACGGCTATTATGATTTATATTAGATAGATAGATAGATAGATAGATAGATAGATAGATAGATAGATAGATAGATAGATAGATATATAGATAGAGATAGATAGATAGATAGATTCTTTTATTTAATTAGAAATTTCCTGTTAACAAAAAATATCCTTAAAACTAATTTTCGTCTGTCGGAAGATACACTCAACGGAAACATTAAGACACTTAAAACATTAAAGTTACAACAAAAGTTTCTCAAAAACTAGTTATATTCATTTAAGATCAGTTTTCTATATTTTAAAGCACTCGCGACAAACCACACTACACTATTCCAACCACCAGAACCAATACCATTTAATCTGTTAATCACTTCGTCCTGGCCTAAATAAAACTGTCCAAAATACCTATATCTCATTTCTTTCAGTATTGGACATCTTCCTAAAAAGTGTGTCAAGTCTTCCAATTCATTTAAGTTACAGAGAGTGCAGTTAAGTTTCTTGTATACTCCAAGATAAATAAGGTCGCATCAGGTCTTCAGAATCCAAGATATCTTATAATTTTCAGTTGTGTTGTTAATATAGCTTTTTCCAATATTGTGATCGAGGTACTTGTACAACCGGGAGCTGTTCATAGCTCTTTCCCATGTTTTTTGTTTGTTCGTCCGATTCACACTTGAGAGTAATAAGTCTATATTTGCACTCCATAGCCTCCTATCAGAATTGTCAAAAACTAGATTGATGTTTAACTTGCTTCCTAAGTCCTTAACTGCCGTTGCCCAAAAGATTTGTCTCTGTAGAATTATTTTTGTAAGTCTATATGGTAGTCTGTTTGAATCGTAGTCAAATATGGTTTTGTAGATATATCTAAGGTGGAGTTCAAGTGTATATAAATGACAGTTTGCAAAGTCAGTTTCCAACAGAATACAATACGAGGGTGTATTGGTGGGTAGACGCAAAATTCTTTTTAAAAAATAGAATTGCGTTTTATCGACTTCGTCAAACAGTTCATAGCCCCAAACTTGTGCAGCGTAGCTTTGAATCGCTCTTGTTACTGCCAAGAATAAATTATATTTTGCCGATAATTTTATTTTGTCTTTGGTAAGAAACGATCTCCAGGTAGCGTTTATGCTGTTCTTCGCTAAACTACTTCTATTCTGAACATGTTTCTTAAAACTTAATTTTGGGGTCATCGTAACACCTAAATAATTGTATTCTGTCGTAATTGGTATTTGTTCTCCTTTAAACGTCCATTTCTCCCTTTCTGCCAGTCTACCACCTTGTCTAAAAACCATAATAGCTGACTTCGCTAAATTTACTTGCATATTCCACCATATATATATATATTGCATATTCCATATTATGATTTATATTTTTAAACAGAATGATACAACACAGCCTACTTAATGAAAATTAAAAATCTGTTCCATAAAAAGTGCTTTCGCTGTCAAATAAAAAATCGTCGAAAAAATTGTACGATATATCGTACAAATTTCCGGAAAGGGTAAACGATTACTGACACAGCAATCATTGAAGTGGTTAAGTTGGGATTGAAGCTCAGAGAAACCTAAAGGATCACGTAATTCTGTTATAAAGTGAACGATTACTGACGCATCAATCACTAAAGTTGTTAAGCTGAGATTGTAGCCCAGAAAAATCTAAATCTCTGAAATCTCTGTTCAGAAACAAACGATTACTGACGCTTCAATCACTAAAGTTGTTAAAATGGGATTGAAGCTCAGATGATCACTAATCTTTGTTCAGAAACAAACGATTACTGACGCTTCCATGAAGTTTTAAGCTCGAATTGAAGCTCGGAGGAATCTTAAGGGGGAAAGCCACTGTGACGGGTAAAAAAAAAATTTTTTCTTTTGTTTTAAATCAAAGCTTATATATTCACAAATATGTGTACAAAATTTCAAGTCATAATTTCAAAAATTGACTAAGTGACAACGATTTTAGTGAGAGCAAGTAGGCCGACTGCAAGTAGGACTCAAAACTTTAAACGCGTTTTTCTCGAAACGACTTTTTTTGAACTGGCGGCATCAATAACTCGAACAATTATGAACCGATTTCTAATTTTATTTTTGTTTTGTTCGTCTTAGTAGTGGTTAAGGTTAAGCGTAGCCGATTTGGAAAATTTTGTTTTTTACTATTTTTTAAAACTGTCTCAAAACCAAAAAAACAAGGTCGAAAACATGGAAATATTTTCAATCGGTCGCCATTTTGTGAAAAATCAAAATTAAAAAAAAACGGCTACGTACAAAGATAGCTAAATTCATACAGATTACAATAAAATTTTATTTTTTTTTTTCTGAGTACGGGTTTTTGAGAAATCGATGCCGCCACGGAGGGGGAATTTTTTTCAAGCGCTACGGGATCATCTCTATTGTTTAAACTATTTAATATTTTTTAATAAAAATTTGTGGAAATATTATTAGATGTCTGCTTAATAAAATAAAAAAACCCGATCCAAAAATTCCTATATTTACTCGGTCAAAAAAAATGTTTAAAATCACTAATTTTTTGACCCGTCACAGTGGCTTTCCCCCTTAAGGGTTATATCTCTCACATTAATTTCTTAAATCATATGCATATAACAAATATTTGGAAAAACAAGAACTAATATCATTAATAAAAAGTGGAAATAACACAATGCTCCCAATTTTTATTTGTTGCACTACAACGATTAATGCTTCAGCTACACACTACAGCTTCACATTCTGTTCCAGTTCTGTGTGGCAGCACAGCTTTGAGCGATCGCTGAAAAGCGGCCTTACGATGCGCAATGGTATTAAATTTCACTATTAAAGACGCAAAAGGCGTGCAGCGACTGACCAACGACCACTGCCGAACACCAACGCGCGCACGAACAGCGCCGACAGAGGATAAGCAACGACCCCGACATGAAGCCGGAAACGCAGTTGAAAAGTGCGCTGCAGGGATGCATTCCTACATGCACACGTACATATATATATGTACATATGTGTGTGTGTATTGTATGTGCAATGACTGCATTATTACTTAATAAAGCAAACACGCACACAAAATTATTGCAAGCGAATGCGATAAAACGCGCACAATGCTTGTAGCAACTTTTTGTGCGAATTCGTGTGGCGTTTGGTGTGATTTTTATTTGTACAAAATTAAATAAACTACCAGTGTAAATAAAATCCAGCATTTACTTTAAATATGCGCGCCACAATTGAGCACTGAACAAGTGCACTGAACAGTGGAGTCCAGTCGGTCGACAACGACCTCTTCATTTTTACAGTCTACATTTGGGTTGTTTTTGTGTTCATACAAACCTGAAATTTGAAAATAAATCATTACAAATCACTAACCGAAATATCGTGATGACAAGGTCCAATTCCAGAGATTGGACCTTTACTTCTTATTCCTTTTGTCGAAGACCCGATTCCATTTTTAAACAAATTAACACTGATTTGTAGGGATTTGAACTCTAATCTCTACAAATCAGTGATGGCTATTCAGCTACTCGCGAGTAGTTGAATGGTAATCACTGATATGCATCATTGCGTTGGTTTCAGAAAAAAAGTAGGGTTAGGAACGTTCAACAAAGAACTTATTAAAAACTGCCTAAAAGCGAGATTTGTTTGAGGTTTTAAAGAATGATAAATGTTCTTTTGGCAAATTGAGTTTTTTTCGTAAACTTCTCTCATATGCTTTGTTGTCCGATCGCATCGATTTGCTCATCACTTCAAACGGCTGAGATCCAATGTGTTCAGTACAAAGTTTCATTCTCTCTAGAGATATTTTTTTTACAAATTATGTGCGCATCAGTAGGTAAAGAGTCTAATGGATGACATTCAAACAACTAGAATGTGGCATCGAATCGAAAGAGCTTTGGCCAAACTTCATCCATACTACAATTTTCAATTATTTCTCCAGCTATGCCGATTTCATACAAACATTTGAAAATTTACCATAACCAACGACTCCATTATGCTTTCACAGATTGCCAGTTCAATATCTGCTGTCTTCATTTGTTGCTGATTAAGTTGCGAATCGAACCCACTACCCCAAAGCTTGCAATTCAACGCACGACCCACTGAGCTGCAACCGCCGTGCAGTGTCCAAAACAATTTCGCTCAAATGAAAACAACAAATTCGTGCAAGTTATTCAACTATGCCTCTCATTTTTTTCCCCATTATCGACTGTTAAGGACGCGCAACCAACACCAACACCAACACATAGACTCACTGATTCACCGCAGCCAGGTGCACACTTTTAGGCGCACAGCGAATGCATTTTCATATTCTCACTTTGTCTGCAGTCTGCTGCTGAGTAAATACGCGCATTCATAAAAAAATAAATTCATAAAAAAAAACAAATTGTATTCATATTAATAAAAGCCGCAAAAATGTTGAAGCTTCACGCTGCACGTCTCGCATTTTCATTAACCGACAGCAGCGGCGGCCACTTTATTGATGCTTGTCGGCACTTTAGCGGCCATTCAAATCGAATTGCCATAAAGTTGTGTTGCCCACTTTTAATTTATTGCAATGCATATGTTTTTTTTAATTTTAAACAAAAAAAATAGCATACGCTCAGCAAGCAGATGAATTTATTTCAATTGCATTTATTTTAAAGAATATGTTTATTTAAATTTTTGGAGCATTTGGAGTAAAACTTACAGCTCATATGACGAAAAAAGTTTATAGGACAAACAAAACTTTGTATTTTTCACAAAACTACAATTAAAATTTTTACTGCATGGCAATGCTTATGCATTCAAAAGAAAACTTGTGCGATTCAAATAAGATTAACAAAAGTAGCGCCAAAAGCTTGAAATAAGACCGCAACAATTTCAAAGCTTTTAAATTTGTTAATGACATTTTGAATCGTTATGCACCGAACACATAGACAACGGAACGGTACTGAACGGCAGCATCTGTCAAAATTTAGAATCAGAACGTTCGTACGGGGACGATTATTTTGAAAACTGCAGCTGTCGCCAAACATAGAACTATTCTCTTTTTCGTTGGCGACAAAACCAAAGCAATTGACATCACTGTTTCAAAACAGATATTTTTAATAGAATTTTTTGTCACTTTTTCGGTGTTCTTTGAACAACAATAATTGTGATAAAGTTCTTGCCGCTTTTATTATAATCACATAGTTGACTACACGGCGACGATCGAAGCCGCCGCCATCTTGAAGTTGTTTAGCCGTGCCGCTGTCGTATTGAATGTGTTTGGGCCATTAATCGTTACTAAATTATAGTGCAACTTGAGGCGTTGCTACAAAAGGACGCCTAAAAGTATACGCAAACTTTTTTATTAAACGTTTCTCTATGCGCAAACTTTTGTATGGAACATTTCTCTATACGTTCAATACAAAAGTTTGGGTATACTTTAGCTTAACTAAGCTTCAACTTAATTTGAAGCAAATTAATAAGTTACTGCTAGTGTTCGACCTACAACCATATTTTGACATATGCGGACTGGGTAGACTTATGAGGAACGTCCAAAAGTGGTGTTGTCATTAAAATAAGAAGGCTTTTATTCACAATGCAAATTATAGATGTCTTTAAAATTGTCTCCGCATCAATAATGGTCGAATTTCCCACAGCGAAGGCGCACAAAACCAGAAAATCATTTCATTACACCATGCAACACAAAATCACTTTTGCCGGGACACATCCAAAAGTTTATATAGGCGCGAAACTAGAGGTCCGTTATAGTCACCTGGCATACTTAGTTTTTCATTTTCTGATTCGTTGTCCTTTTAAAAGGACTTTAAAGTTGTAAGAACATACACATTTCAACGATTTCATTTAAATATTTGCGCTTGTGCAATGATGAAGATATGAATCTCAAATGAAAGAGAAAACTCGTCGCCTTTTGGCTAAATTATCCATTTTGAGGATCAAAATGTGTCATTAAAGCCATTTGAAAAGAGTACCCTTCAATATCCTTGAAGATTTTGAACGAATGCTTTTGAAAAAATTATATGTTTTGGGTCTCTGTCTTTAGTAGTGTACGACCGAAGGTATATTTTTGGCCGAAGCCAATAATATTCGGCATAACTAAAATATTAGGCCGAAGCTGAAGCTAATATTCGGCATAACTCAAATATTAGGCCGAAGGCCGAGGTTGAATACTAAAAAAAATCTTTTAAGGAAACAAAATTGATCACATTCTTTTTTATTTATTAATTTCTTTGTTTTACCTTATTTTAGTAAAATAAAACAGTCTTACAGTTCAGTTTCTAACAAAAACAAAAAACTTAAAATTCAATTGACATAAATAGCTGATTAAAGATCATTTTTATTAATCGCAATCTTAATGTCCGAAATATCGATAAACCCAAAAACGAAATTTCAAAGCAAAGAAATGTGAACACACTTCTTTGCTTTTGTCAGTTTCTTATTTTTTTTGATTCCGTCTGTTGTGATGGGAAATTGCTTAGCGAATCGAGCTCAATTTATGGGAGATTTTTGTAGGATAAATTGAAGAAATAAAATTGAAGAAATTTCATAATTGCACAATTAAGCTGGCTATCTGAATGGGACATTACGAAGCGAAAACCTTCTGCTAAAGTACTTATTCGGCTATTTTGGCCGAAGCCGATGATTTAAAATTGGTCGAAAAGGCCGAATACCCAAGCCGAAGACGAATATTCGGTCGGACATAAGTCTTTAATATCATATGTATTTCCTAATTTTATGCTTCTAGCTTTATTGATCAGAAAAAAATTATCAAAAATTGTTTGAATTTTGATTTTAAAAATTTTTTTATTTTTTATTTTTATTTTGTAGGTACTACACTCTTCAATTTTTGTTTAAAGTGACTGAAAGAATTAAAAAAATATACTGAATAAGAAGTCTTTAGTATCATATTTCCAAATTTTTTGCTTTTAGCTTTATTGATCAGAAAAAAATAATCAAAACATTTTTTTTATTTTGATTTCAAACCATTTTTTTATTTAAGTTTGTACTACACTCTTCTATTTTTGTATAAAATAACTGAAAAATTAAAAAAATAGACTGAATAAGAAGTCTTTACTATTATATTTCCAAATTTTATGCTTCTAGCTTTATTGATCAAAAAAAAAAATAATCCAAACAAAATTTTTTTATTTTGATTTCAAACAATTTTTTTATTTAAGTTTGTACTACACTCTTCAATTTTTGTATAAAGTGACTGAAAAATTAAAAAAATATACTGAATAAGAATTCTTTAGTATCATATTTCCAAATTTGATGCTTCTAGCTTTATTGATAAAAAAAAACTAATCCAAAAAAATTTTTTTTATTTTGATTTCAAACAATTTTTGTATTTAAGTTTGTACTACACTCTTCAATTTTTGTATAAAGTGACTGAAAAATTAAAAAAATATACTGAATAAGAAGTCTTTGGTATCATATTTCCAAATTTTATGCTTCTAGCTTTATTGATCAGAAAAAAAGAATCAAAAATTTTTTTGTTTGAATTTTGGTTTAAAAATTTTTTTTTGAAAAAATGAAAAAGATATACTGATTAAGAACTGAGCCAAATTTTTTTAAAGATCTACTAACATTCTTATAAAACTTTTCATCACAACTTTCTGACTTTTTCGCATTTTGCCTCACATTTTCATTGCACCACTCCACAGTGCAGCCTCGAAACGAAATTCATAGATTAATGTCCAGCGATAGAAAACCCATTAGCGCCATCAAAACACCGAGAAACACAACTAAGCACGCCACAGTCGATTGGCGCATCGCATCGCTGCGCAACCGTTGCCAAATGAACTTGAACGACACGCGAACGCTGCTCGCGCTCCTCACGCTTCTGACACTCGGCGACCGCCGGCAGCCAAGGACACTTGTGCCAGCGGCGCAGGCCTGCGGGCCGCGCGTCTTCATGCAAATGGACCGGCCCTTTCGATGGGCCCTGTTTGGTCAAGGCGCCAACGACGACGACAACAATGCGCCCGCGGTCAAGGAAGCCGAACGACGTTCGCACTGGACAACGGTAAGTGGGCAGCCAAACAATGCCATTGCTGGCCGCATCTTGATGCCATTTTGCACACAGTCCGACTGGATTGAAAAGCATAAATACGCACTGGAACTGCACTCGGTGCACACCGCTGACGGCTTTCAGCTGTCCCTGCACCGGCTGCCGCGTCCGGGCCGCAGGCCCATACTGCTCGTGCACGGGCTGGCCATGTCGTCGCTCAGTTGGGTGCTAATGGGCCCTGGCCGCAGTTTGGGTAAGTTGACAGCGCGCAGCGTGTTGCTGTCGTTTTGTTGTGTTGTTGTTGTTGTTGTGCTAAGCAGCTTATGAGCGACACACTGTGACTGTGTTTCGGCCCTTAAGCGTTCCTGCTGTACGACAAACGCTACGACGTCTGGCTGGCGAATTTGCGCGGCTCGGCCTATGGACGCACGCACACCTACTTCAATGCGTCGGATGCGAACTTCTGGAGCTACAGTTTTCACGAGGCGGGCGTGTACGACCTGCCGGCCATCATCGATCACATTCGCAACGAGTCGTCGTTCCATCAGGTGTCGCTCGTTGGACACTCGCAGGTGCGGTTTGCCTCGTAATGCGATGCGTAGTTGCTGAGTGTTTTTGCTTTCAGGCCTTCAACGCCTTCCTGGCCATGTGCACCATGCATCCCGAGTACAACGAGCGCGTGCAGATGATGCAAGCACTGGCGCCCGTCGTCGCGCTGCACAACAACGTCCAATTCGGCACGGACGATGTGCGACGCGCCATGCGATTTGCAAAGGTCAGTTCGGAGTTGTGGAAAAACACCTTCCAAACAGCAACAACAACAACTTTATGTACTGTTACCATTTGTGTTTTTTTTTTGTGTTGCATGCAGTCCAAAGCGAAGCGACAGTCGTTCGAGCTGTTTCCCGTTGATTACCTGAGAGGAAAATGCCTGCGACGCAACTCCGATGAGCGTCGCGAATGCCTCAAGCTGATGCAAACGTTCGCCGGCAGCGGACAATATGAAAAGGTAAATGCTTTCACCCTCTTCTAACTCCACAACAATTTCACCCCGTTCACAGTCTGTGGAGCCCATTTTGTACGGTCAACTGTTGCGCGGCGGCTCGCTGAAGGAGATCAAACATTTGCAGCAACTCTGGGACTCGGGCGATTTTGTCGCCTTCGATTACGGTGTCGCCGGCAACAGGCAGCACTACAACTCTGTCGAGCCGCACAACTATGCGCTGCGTCTGGTCACCGTGCCGCTGATACTGCACTTCGGGCCAAGCGATGCCATTGCCACGCCGGCGGGCGTGCACCGCATCTACGCGCGACTGCTGAACTCTGTGATGGGCGTTCATCGCGTTGCCGCCAACAAATTCAATCACTTTGACTTTCTGTGCGCGAACGATGTGAAAACGCTGCTCAACGACAAACTAATCGACCTAATGGAAAAGTACTTTGCCGGCAAGCTGCCGTACGTAATCGAATGACTGACCGAAGTAAGTGAGTGTGAGTGTGTGTGTGCGAGTGTGTAGCCGAAAGCGGCAATAAAAGACGCGCTCACGCACTCATATTTTTCAAAGCACTGCTCGGTTGACTGTTGTTGACGATTATACAATTTGTAGTAGCACACACACACACACACACATAAACACACACAAAACGAAGCCAACAAAAAACAGAAGCAGTCTTACTTTCTTTTAACGCCGCTTGGCCGTTTGTCAAACTGTATGCGTGGGCCGCTACCGTCGTTTGCCGGCAATTTTCTCAGCTTTTATCGGGCTCGTTCTCATTTGCATATTGGCTAAAATATTGACAGTGTTGTCTACTATTTACAACAACAATGAACCCAAAAAGCTGAAAAGCTGTGCGCTCATCCATTGTCATTGTTTGTTGTTGTTTATATTTGCGGCTTTTTAGCAGTTTTTGCCCATTTCTCACCGACTTAATGGTTTGTGCAAGCCGCAACAAACTATCAGAGAAATTCTTGAGCTTCTTCTAAACTGAATTGAGCTGTCAATAACAGAGAGAGCAATGGTTTAATTTTAGATGAATGAATTAGTGATGAGGGTTGAAAGTAACCATTTTTCGGGTATTTTAAAGTGAAAAATAAAAATTTAAATATAATAGAAATGTACGAAATATATAAAATGCATAATGAAGAGTCGTTCCTTTTTGTATTTTGCAGCAAATCATAAAAATTTCGTATTCATTGTTAATCTCCAAATTGTTTATTTTGCCTACAAATAACAAATATTCTTTAAATTTAAATGTTCGCTCCTAAAAAAACATGATTACACTATACAAAAGTAATAAAACCACACAAAATATAACAACGATTAGCTAAAGTTATAGGTTTATCCAACGGCCCATAATTCATGTTACTCTTAAACCTTTCATAGTTTTAGCATATAAAGGGTGATTTTTCAGCAACTTTCTTTCTGGCAACACTGTTTTTGGCAGCTCCGCTGTTTTCGTGTAACATGTTACTGTCAAACATGTTCAGTCTGGTCTATAATTTAACCATGAATCGACTTACAAACGAACAACGCTTGCAGAATATTGAATCACTCTCTTAAAAAATCACCCTTTAAAAACCTAAACCCATTTTTGATCCATTAGATTTTGAATAAAAATCAGAATTATTTTTCATTTAAAGTATCTTCACCAAGTTTGAAATCAATAGTCCCATTAACCGTAGACCTACGTTGAGGTCGTTTTCGACCAAATTTTTTTTTGTACTTCTAATATTTTTGAAGTTTGTTATTATTTTTAGCTGTTTTTTCATGACTTTCTTACTTAGATATTATCTACCGAAATCAAACCGTTTTATATTTTAAAAACTAAGTTGGCTTTGCATTTTTTGTAATTTGTGTGTGTGATTTTAATCTGGGCCGTTTTCGATCCGTTTTTTAACGTAGGTCTACGGTTACGTTACGTTTCTTCATACAACACCTTAACACTAGAAAGACCGCAAATTTTCCATAGCTAAGTATAGCTAAGAAAAGTATACATCGGATTTGGCTAATTGTAATTGTAGAACCCTACTTATTAAACTAATTGTAGAACCAGAAAATAATTAAAATTCATCAAAGCAAAAGTTGATAGAAATACTAAAGAAAATAAATAAGAAAATACTAAAGAAAATATTTAAAAATGAGAAACCGTCAAAATCACCGCAATGGTATTTCTAGTGTTAAGCCATGTTTTGCCGCTTTAGAACCCGAATTAAAAAAAAATAAATCTGTTCCTAGCGAACGTTTATTTTCTAAAATCAACCACAGTCATTCCAATCTAGATTCCATACTTGTAGCATTAGTGATTTAGGATGGACAATGGTGAATCAATCAGTCAGTAATTCAGTACAGACAAACAATTATTTGTATACATATACGAGTAGAATACGCAATTAACTGCTTAAAGCTTATTTTAAAGTCAAATTTGGTATCAAATAAAAAAGAGAAATGCTTCAAATTCAAAGCAAATTTTTCGCGTATCCTATACACCAACCCATTGTAGCGTGGTTCCCATCCATCAGCATTCTTCTTCACTTAGCATTAGCTGAGTGCACAGGTAGTTATGTATGGCAGGTCCGTTATAATACATGTTTAAATAGAACAGAACCATACAGAACCCATCCACATTTCATAAAAAAGAGGGCCATGCTGTAAATGTTAATCTTTGATACTTTCATCAAGTTGTCAATGAATGGCGCATTCAATCTGGTTCTGCAAAGTCTTTTCTTGGGTATGGTTGACTGTTGTCCAGTTTCAGCGAGGATCGACTGCTTATTTCTTATTTTTCACTTCGCTTGGGTAGAAAGGGCCTCAACAAGACTGATGCCTATGTAACCGCATTAACCGATTAGAGTTCTGGTGATTGATTAGCCTATCAGCAGAAGTTCGATCTATAAGTAGAGAAGTGATGGCGTAGAGTAGAAGTGATGGGGCTGCCATCTGCCATTTCTGTAGGAGCGACGCCTGCGTATGTGAAAGTTCATTACTGGGTTGTGTAGAGTTCTGTGCATTCAATGCTGCTGGGTGGGAAGTGTGGTTGAAAAACGCATAGGTTGGTGTCTTTGATGAGCTAATTTTGGATGATTAATCCAAATCGTTAGTCCGAATTGGCACTGCTAGTGGTGTTGTTGTTGCGCTCCTACGGCTACTGGATATTCAAATCTACTGCGAGCAGCTCATTACAAATTCTTGGAGTGGGAAGGATTGGAACTTGTCACAAGGTAAAGAATTTGACTAGGTAATGCTGAAGGATTTGAATTAGAGAGAAGAAATTATTTGAAATATAGGAAGGTTAGGTTCCAAGCTAAATAGGAATTGAACCCACGTCCTATGAAATACGAGTCCAGTGTACACACACGTTTACACGTGTGCAGTTCACACTTTACTACCGCGACAAAAGGATTTTAAATTCGACTCAGGAATCTTTTAGCATATTTTAAGCATTTAATTTGATTTAATTAACTGCTTTCAAAGTCACCTTTTAACTTCTTTAACCTTTCAATTTCCGAGCAAATATTTGGATAGTTAAAGAGTTCTACTACCAGATAGGCTGCATTACAGTTTGTGAATTCTGCTGGTTAAGGAGCTTCAGACTGTTGAATTATATTTATAGAAGTTTTCTCTCTCATTTGCCCATAACACTAGATACTCGACACGAAAAATGCACCTAAAAGTAAAAGTGTTTTCTAGACTAATTTTGGGCCGCTGAACACTAAACTGAAAATCTAAAAATTTTTTTAAGAAGCGTTTTCGAAAAATCTTCGAAAACCCAGTTTTTTCCCTATTATTTCAGTTATGAGCACATATCTCGTAAACGAATCATCCGACTAACACAAATTGTCCGTCGGTCAGAAGATAATACCTCAGCCTTTCCAGCGATATACAGATTGTCCAAATCAGATGAGATTTGAGGAAGTTACTGACGGGAAAGTTGTAAAATAGTGAATTTTTCGACCAATTTAAAAAATCATAAATTTTCGAATGTTTTTTATAGATAAAATAAATTGTCTCCTCTGGTTTTAAAATCTAAGACAAAATATATATTATTTGAGCAAATATTAAGACTAACATCAATAGAATTGAAGAAAAATTACAAAGTTATGATGCACGGAGTGAAAACACCAACTTTTCATTTATTACACCGTGCGAAACAATTTTTTTTTGCCGAGACCCTTCCAAAATTTTGATATAGACGTGAAACTAGAGGTCATTTATAGTATCCTGGCATGGTCAGTTTTTCGTTTTCTTACCCAAAGTCCTTTTTAACGGACTTTAAAATTTAAAGGACATACACATTTCCAATATTTTTCTAAATATTTGCGATTGTGCAATGATGAAGATATGGATATCAAATGAAAGAGGTAAATTGTCTCCTTTTAACTAAATTTTCTATTTTGAACTTTCAGGACCAAAATATGTCAGGTATGGAAAACATACATGTTTTGGATCTCAGTCTGTAGATTCATACATCTAAATTGTATTCTATTTCAAAGTTCTGAAAGTTCAAAATAGAAAATTAAGTAAAAAGGAGGCAATTTTCGTCTTTCATTTGATACCCATATCTTCATAATTGCACCATCGTGAAATTGTTGCACTGGTTCCGAATGAAATATACTCGTATTTAATAACAAACAGATTTTTGGGATGTTTTAATACCGAAATACTCTCCGTGTCACTGTCCAATTTAAACAAAAATTGTCTTCCTCATTGTTCTTCATGACGTTAAAGTGACGTTAGATGACTTGTTTTCCCAATGTTTCCCCGTTATTCTTCAAAATTTCTTTTAAACATAGGAATTATAAGAAACAATGATTTAATACTATCAAAGCCCTAAAATGTTGCGCACTTTTTAGTCTATGTGACTGACAAATTAAACCACAGCGTCATACAAAAATTGGCACAAACGTTTCGTTCGCTGACATAACAAGCATCAACTTTTCTCTTACTTTCTCTGCTCTTTCGATGCGGTCGCTCTTTCTCAGCGCTCTTTCACCAACCATAATTGATGTTTACTAATGTTACGGCCAACGGCCAATTGACCAGGCCAAATTGCCGTCGCAATGAAAGCGACCAAAATCAAACAGAACAGCAACAAAATGAAATGCGCGCAACAATGAAAATATAAAAAAAAGCGACAGCCGGCAGAACGAGCTAACAATTCAATTAAACGGCGGCAGACGCACCAACGCAACGCCGCATTGCAGCGAACTAAAACGCAGCCAATCGAATCGAATATCGAATTGAAAGCGTTCAACATGCTCAGCGTGTTGTGTGCCCTAGCAACAACAATAACGACAATATTAATGAATTTGCATACTTATTAAAAAGCCGCAAACGCGTCTTAGCGCCCAACGTGCAGTCGAAAAGTTGAACGAAGCGAAAAAAAATTGCTGCCAACTGACAGCGAAAAGTGACATTTTTGGCTGCGCGACAACAAGAGCGCAAATTGTTTGTGGTCGTTGGTAGTGTTGTTGTTATTGTTGTATTATTGTTGTTGTTGTTGTTATTATTATTTTTGTTGTTGTTATGGCTCTTGTTCAATCGACAGCTAACGAAGAAGCTGAAGTTAAAAAGGTAAGCACCGAAAATGTTTTTCTGTTGTTTTTTTATTTTGGTTTATTTTTTTTTATTTTTTCGCTCTCATTAGTCGCCAGCACTGGCCCGCGGACAGTCAGCAAACAGTGGACGGCATTCAAAAAACTCCAGCTGATCGAAACACAACGCAACGCGGCAGAAATCAAATCAAAACGACACAACGGCAAACGTAGTAAATTTCACTTTCATGGTGGCGGCGACAATTTCGTTAAATTAAATACATACAACAACAAAAGCAAGAAAACGAGCGCAATAAAAATTAAAGTAAACGGCAAAATTTTATACAATATTTTGGATAAAATTATAAACCCAAAATTTAAAACTCTTTTCATTGCAATTTAAAAAGAAAATAATAAAAAATATTTTATAAGTTACAACAACAAAAAACGGTTTTTAGTGCATAAAATTTATAAAATTATAAACCCAAAATTTAAATCTCTTTTCATTGCAATTTAAAAAGAAAATAATTTTAAAAAATTGAATAAGTTACAGCAACAAAAAACGGCTTTTAGTGCATAAAATTTATAAAATTATAAACCCAAAATTTAAAACTCTCTTCATTGCAATTTAAAAATAAAATAATAAAAAGTATTTAATAAGTTACAACAACAAAAAACCGTTTTTAGTGCATAAAATAAAAGAAAGTTTTCAGTGGCAGCTTATAAATAAAAACCACTGCAACCGCAACACCCACAATCACACACACAAACGAACGTTTAGACATACACAGAGTCATTTGTCAAACACACACACACACACACACACACACACACATACACGCACCGCGAACGTCTTTTGGCACACAGATGCAGTCGTTGCTTAGCGCTCGGCCGCATGGTCCTTCAGTTCAGCTGCTGTCGTTGTTGTTGCTGTGCATAATTGTCTGCCACACCATTGGCCGCTCGCAGGCGCAACTAATCGACGACACCGATCTGGACACCGACGAGGAGGACGAAAGCGCCGAAGATGAAACACCCGACGAGAAGGCCACACGCAGAAGCATCAAAGAGGATTCCAATCTCTCCGTGGTGAGTTACAAATGAGCCGAATTGTCGAACGGTCGAACGGCCGTTGGGTCAAGATTAATTGCCTGCTTGTGTCGACGTCATTGCGAATTTATTTCAAAATTACTTACCATTGCCCAACCATTCTGCATTCCTTCACTTCCATATGGACAATGGGTGCTGTTTCTTCTTATGCTGCCGCTGTTGCTCATTCGCCAAAACAACAACAACAACGATATGTTGTCTTGACAACGCTGCTGCTGTTGCCGCCGCTTTCATTAATGCTCCATCCACCACAATCGTTGCTGTCATGGCTGTTGTTGTTGCCGCTTTCGTCATGGATGGTATTACTGTTATTGTCCGCGTTGTTGTTGCTTGCCCATCAACAGGATAAATTAATTGCTAAATACGGCTACCAGTCGGAAGTGCATCATGTCACCACCGAGGACGGCTACATCCTCACCATGCATCGCATTCGCAAGACGGGCGCGCAGCCGTTCTTCCTGCAGCACGGACTCGTTGATAGCTCGGCGGGTTATGTCATCATGGGACCCAATGTCAGTCTGGGTAAGTTGCCAACACACTCGCCGCTGCTTTGCATGCTAACTTGCCACTCTATTGTTATTGTTGTTGTTGTTTTTGCTGTACAGCCAGCTGCTGTTTGGCTCAGTTTGCGGCACAGCGTGCACTCGCATAAGTTATGACTAAATTCATAAAATCCTTGCCAATGCACGCGCCGCGCCGGACAATGCTGAGTAATTGCCGACGTTATGTAATTAATTAAAGCGAAATCATTGCCATGAGCCGGCAGTGGCAATATTTGATTTAATATTTGAATAACACATAAAATCCAGTGCGGCGTGTGAACGTGCGGACAGATAATTTTCCATAGATTGCATTAAAATGCGCGATTATGATGTCGCCATGATGTGATGAAGTTGTATTTGTTGCCATTTTCAATTTGTGCAAATAGTTAATATAAAACTAGTGTACATAATTCTAGATCAAAGCAAACAAAACATGTTTTTGAAATGATTTTTGTTGTAGAACTCTTCAGATTTCTAAAAGTAGATTGGAAGTTCCCTTCATTTCCATCAGAACGCTGAAACACTAAGTTTAAGGGTGATTTTGGAAAAGTAATGTTTTTTCAAAATCCTTCAACTTCTGAATTACTGTTCATTTTGTAATAGATCCCTGCAACTTTCTAAAACTGGAAAGTTTCCATTTAAAATTTAAAGTTTCCGATATCTCACCAAAGAACAGAAAGATCTAAGTTGAAAAAATTATCTTTAGAAATATTCAATTTTTGATTATTGTTCAACTACTCAAATATCGTTCATCTTAGAGGTGAACTATCTAGCTTTTCAAAAAGAGACCAAAAGTTTCCAATAAACCATCGAAAAACCGAAAAAATCTTAGTTGAAGTGTAACCTTGCGAAAAGTATATTTTTCCAAAATCGTTGCAATACTTAATTATGGCTCACTTTGTATTAAACTTTTCAGCTTTCAAAAAATGAGAAAACTCCCTGAGATTCCATTAAAAACCAAAAAGAATTTAAGTTGAAATACAAAACTTTGAAACACGTCGATCGATCGATCGAAATCGTAAAACTGCTGGGCCATTTTGTAGTAAAATTCGCACATACAAATAATTTGTTGCACCCTCATCTATAAATTCTTGGCAGCATGTCTTGATTTTTTTTAACCAGTGGTGCACGCAAGGGGGTTTTTGGGAGTTCACACCCAGTAATTTTTTTGTTACAAAAATTTTAGGTGTCAAATATGGTTTCAAATGGTATTGGGCTCAAAAGTTGTGTACCGAACCTATCTTCAAAATTAAATCCTATGTGCACCACTGTACAAAAATGGATTTTTCTCTTAGTTTTTAAGGTTTTTATAGACAAAAATTTCATGTCAAAATTCCTTGAACCAACTTTCAATTCTCAACAAATTCTAAAATGAATTTTTTTTCTCGTTTCAAAGAGTTTATGTCAACAAACATTTCATTTTCAAATCCTTGGAACCATCTTTTTACTGTCAATAAATTCTAAATTTTCTCCTCGTTCCAAATGGTTTAAATCAATCAATCATCTTAAAATTTCTTGCATTAAATTTTGTCTCCTCGTTTCAAAAAGTCTTTGTCAACAAACGTTTTATCTTTAAATTCATCGAACCATTTCTTTATTTGTAACCAATTTTTTCAACCATTGTCTCTCGTTGTTCTAAAAGTTTAAGATGAGATTTCCTTCATCTTAAAATTTTTGAGTCATCTTTTGATTCTCAACAATTTCCGAAATTGAGCTTTTTTATGTGAGTAAAAATTTCACCTTAAAATTCCTTTAACCAACTTTCGAACCTCAACAAATTCTAAAATGTATTCTTCCCACATCGTTCCAAAGGGTTTATGTCAACAAACAATTCATCTTTAAATCGTTAAAACCATCCATCATTATCAACAAATTGTAAAATTGATTTTTTTCCATGCACCAAAGGATAAAGGGAACATTTTGTGTGTACCACAAATCAAGAAGAATTATTCCGAAATTATTCTGCCAGACTGTCACCAAAAACATTTTTATGTCGAACATAGCATAAACACAAATCAATCTTTTTAACAAGTTGGCGTAACACTAAAAATTACATTACTAAAAATTTAATTACTAAACACTTTATTACAGCTTATCTTCTGTCGGACTATCGGTACGACGTTTGGCTGGGCAATGCGCGCGGCAATCGCTACTCGCGCAATCACACCACACTCGACCCGGATGGCAAAAAGTTTTGGGACTTTAGTTGGCACGAAATCGGCATGTACGATTTGCCAGCCATGATCGACTATGTGCTGAAGACAACCGGATTCAAGAGAATTCAATACGCTGGTCACTCACAGGTTGGTCGAAACGAGTTCGAAATGCGATTTCATTACTTACTGTTTATTATTTCTTTTAAAGGGTTGTACGGCCTTTTTTGTGATGTGCTCAATGCGGCCGGAGTACAATAAGAAAGTGATTATGATGCAAGCCATGGCGCCAGCAGTCTATGCCAGCGAAACCGAAGAACATCCCTACATACGGGCGATTAATTTGTACTTTCGTGTAAGTTCAACACAGCAACCCTGACACAGACTTGTAGCAGTTGTCAGTGGTAAATTTTGTCTTTGGTTAATTTTAAGACTGTTTAGGTGAGATATTTGGTTAGTCGGTAAGTCAAGGGAGCTTAAAATTGTTAATCTTACCAAAGAGTCAACAAAGTGCTGGTTCATGCTAATTTATAGATACTTAGATAACTGGAAATAATAAACCATTACGGGATTATGGCTTGTCGCAAAAATTATCTCCAGGCTCCTCTGTTGTGAGGGGGAATTGTACAGTAGATCACAACACGAGATCAGAGGGCAACTTCAACTTGATCCTTCAACCGGAAATACGCTCTGCCTCTTTGTCGTCGACCTCCAACTACGGCATCGAACAACTTTTTCGCCGGAGCTTCGTCTTCCATAGAGGAAACACGACCAAGTCAGCGTAGCCACTGAATGTCGATTCACTTTGTTACGTCCATGTTTTTAAAAAGCTCAGACTCATAGATTAAACAATAATATTAGAGTGCCAAGTTTGAAATGTTAAATACAAAAGATTAACTTTGGTCTTCTGAACTAGTTTTAGTCTTCAAAGTTTCAAATGTTAAATACAAAAAAACAACTTTGGTCTTCTAGTCTACTTTAGTTCAGTTCTACTTTTAGTCTTCTAAGTCTAAAAAAAAGATTATCTTTAGTTTTCTATGCTAATTTAGTATTACTTTTAGTCTTCTAGGTTTGAAATGTTTAATACGAAAGATTAACTTTGGTCTTCTAGTCTAGTTTAGTTCTAATTGTACTCTTCTAGATTTGAAATGTTTAATACAAAAGATTAATTTTAGTCTTCTAGTTTAGTTTAGTTCTACTTTTAGTCTTCCAAATTTTAAATGTTTAATATAAAAAATAACTTAGGTCTTCTAGTCTATTTTAGTTTTTTTTTTAATCTTCAAAGTTTTAAATGTTGCATAGGAAAGACTAACTTTGGTCTTCTAGTCTAATTTAGTTCTACTTTTAGTCTTCAATTTTTTTAATGTTAAATACGAAGGAACAGCTATGGTTTTCTAGTTTAACTTAGTTCTACTTTTAGTCTTCTAAACTTCAAATGTTTGATTCGAAAGACTAACTTTGGTCTTCTAGTCTAAATTAGTTCTACTTTTGTTCTTCTAGGTTCGAAATGTTTAATATAAAAGAATAACTTTGGTGTTCTAATCTAGTTTAGTTCTACTTTTAGTCTTCTATGTTTCAAATTTTAAATAGAAAAGAACAACTTTAGTCTTAATTTAGTTTAATTCTACTTTTCGTCTTCAAAGTTTTAAGTGTTTATTAATAATAATTAATTATAGTGTTCTAATCTAATTAAGTTCTACTTCTAGTAGTATATTTTATTCTAGTATATTTTAGTTCTACATTTCGTCTTCTAAGTTTTAAATTTTTAATACAAAAGAATAATTTTGGTTTTCTAGTCTAATTTAGTTCTGCTTTTAGTCTTTAACGTTTATGTTAAAGTTTTATGTTAAATATAGAAGAATATCTTTGGTGTTCTAGTCAAATTTAGTTCCACTTTTAGTCTTTAAGTTAGTTTTAAATGAATAACTTTAGTCTTCTAAACTAGCTTAGTTCTCTTTTAAACTTCAACGTCTTAAATGTTTAATTAATACCTCGTTGTTTTTAATTGTTTTTTTTTTTACATCTGATACATTCAATTTGAACCCTCAACCCTAACAAACAGTTGTCAGTTGTTGTGCATTCGTACTTATGAGTTACTTAGATCCTACTTACATATTTAATCGCTTTACTTTGTACTCCACACAGAGTTTGGTTGGCAGCTCGGTGACGGAAATGTTCAATGGTGAGTTTCGCTTTCTCTGCCGCATGACGGAGGAAACCGAACGGCTGTGCATCGAAGCGGTCTTCGGCATAGTGGGTCGTAATTGGGCTGAATTCAATAGGGTAAGTCGCTTGAATATATCTCCAAAATTATTCAACACTAAAATTACATTTTGATTTAAGTTCAAATTTGAATTTAAGTTATTTTTAAATCAATTCAAATGTCTTCCCATTCAATTGCAGAAAATGTTTCCCGTCATTCTGGGTCACTATCCGGCCGGCGTGGCTGCCAAACAGGTGAAGCACTACATACAAATCATCAAGAACGATCGCTTTGCACCCTACAGCTACAGCACCAACAAGAATCTGGCGGTCTATCGCGAACACGTGCCGCCACGCTACAATCTGTCGCTGGTCAAGGTGCCCACCTATGTTTACTACTCGAGCAACGACTTGCTCTGCCATCCGGCCGACGTGGAGGCCATGTACAGGGACCTGGGCCGGCCCGTGGGCAAGTACCTGGTGCCGATGAAGGAGTTCAACCACATGGACTTCCTGTGGGCCATGAACGTGCGCAAGCTGGTCTACGTGCGCATGCTGAAGGTGCTCGGCAAGCTGAAGGACAAGAAGGACGCCACCGGCACCGGCAAAGGCAACAGCACAGCGAGCGCGAATAGCGTTGCGGCCTTAAAGCCCAAGTAGCACAAATCTCGTAGAATAGTAAAATTTGATTTTAAGTTTTAAGTAGTTTAATCTATTTATGAATGTTGCATATTTATTTTAAAAAAATAAATTATTATAAATAAATTATTATAAATTATTTTTAATTGAGATTGTTTTCACTTTTGCTGTGTTGGTTCCAAGTAAAAGGAAACGAAATAAAACGAAATTACAAGAAATAGAGAGAAGTTTTTTGTGCTGATTTTGAAAAGCTTGCTAATGTATTTTTGTTGTTTTTTGGTGTTTTTGTGTTTTGATTTTGGTCTAAATATTTCACCAACATGCGGCAATCGTGCTGAAGCCATACACCGGAAACGGAAATGGCACTGCTGCATAATGTGCAACTCAATAGAATTGGAGGGCGAAAGTGGAAGCAGATTTTATCCTAAGTTGATTTTCTGCTACTAAAAACAACAACAAAAATAATAGTAGTAGCAACAAAAGCATCAAATACAAGAAACAGCATCATTGCAAACACTCTGATACTTTATTTACATTAATGCAGCGAATGGCAAACTTTTCTGAACGTAGCTTTTAGTTGTCGTATTTAAGATGAAGTTAAAATTATAGATTATGTCTCACACATACATAGCGTTTAGATGAAGAGGAGGAGATTGGATATGTTTTTACTCTGGCATGAAAGTTTCAGAGGTTCGGGTTTGACCATTGAATGTAATTTTTTTAATACTTAATATGACCTTTTAAGAACTAGGTTAAGTGGCCGCCTCAAGGGCATCACTTAAGAACTAAGATCATTAGAAAAATCTTAAGAGGACCTTAGAAGGACCTTTTTTAGACTTAAGGACCTTAGAAAGGTCTTCAGAGAACCAAAGAACGAGAGCCCGGATTTTTTTACCGGCCTTAAACTACATAAAGGTTTATAAATGGATGTTTTAAGACTTAAGAACCTTAGAAGAATCTTTAGAGGCCCTTAGATGGACCTTTTTTAGACTTAAGGACCTTAAAAAGGTCTTCAGAGGAACTTCGAAGGAGAGCCCGGACTTTTTTCCGGACCTTGAACTACAGAAAGGACTATAGAAGGATGTTTAAAGACTTAAGCACCTTAGAAGAACCCATAGAGGCCCTTCGAAGGACCTTTTAAGATTTAAGGACCTTAGAAAAATCTTCAGAGAACCTTAGAGCCCGAATTTTTTCCCCTAAAAAAGGACTATAGTTCGACTGTTTAAGACTTAAGACCCTTAGAAGGAACTTTTAAGACTAAAAATCCTTTTAAGACCTTTGAAGAACCTTTAGAGGCCCATCGGGGGACCTTTTAAGACTTAAGGACCATAGACAAATCTTTAGAAGACCTTAAAAGGAGAGCCCGGACTTTTTCCCGGTCATGTCATTATACAGTTTCGCCTTTAGACAAACATACATACATATATATGAACAGTGGCGCACACAGAAAATAATTCTTGGGTGCTCCGCATACAACTTTTAGACCAAATACCATTCTTATTTGTACTCAAAGTTTTTGTAAGAAATAAATATTTCGGGGGTTTGAAAACCCCCTGTGTATAAAAAATAATACTTAACAAGAAACGTTATATGTAACAAGAACAATTTTATTCTTCAAGTTTAATGACTTTTCGTTTTCCATTTCCATAAAGATTTTCCCATTCACTGTTTGAGAACCACTGCATTGATGCATTGTTGCTGCTGCTGTGCTATTGTTGGCATTATTGTTACCATTGTTGGTTATGCAGCTTTGTTGCCACTATCACAGTGTCAGTGCCACAGCTGATGTTGTTGTTTGTGTATTGTGAGATTTCTTTGTTATTTCGCCAACGTGTGTATGTTTAACTGCGGTTGTTGTTGTTGTTTTGCTGTTGCCGTCACCACTCAACACTTAAATACATTTGCATTTGAAATATATGCGTTGCGAGTGGCGTCTTTGGGATCCTTCGGCACGATGGCAGACGTCTCCATCTGCCACATTTGCATCCACATTCAATGGAATAATGCAAAATGGTGTCACACACTCACACACACACACACACAAACGTACAGACAAATGTCATTTGCAAGCGCAACCAACAACCAATTCCATTTCAACAAACCACTGCAACAACAATAAACCAAACCACTCTCACCTCTTTCACCGTCCCGCACGTCTCGCGGTCACCAATTTTGTGTACATTTCAGTTCGACTCCAACGTCTGACTGACTGCATTTGAGCCGCTCTGAGTGCGGCTGTGTATGTGTGTTTTTGTTTCTTATTTTTGCATTCGTATATTTCAGTTGTATTTCACTTTCTGAAGAACATTTCCTTTCGTTGAAAATTCACACAAAATTTTATGCATTTAGCCGAAAAATTTATGCAAGGCTACACTTTGATTTGTTTTAAATGTTTCACATTGCCATTTATATATGTGCGAAAGTGTGTGTGTGTGTCCGGATAAGGAAGGGCAAAGTGCCCCCGGAAAATTTTGATTGTTATTTTTTTTTTGTTATTTTTTAATACTAGCATTAATATGGGTAACTATTTCCCAGAGTTTTACTACTAAAACGATCTGCCAGAATTAATTAATTAGAGTACACTACTCTGGGTTCTTGCGCACTGTGGACACGATGGTAATAAGAAAGCAGACAGATTGGCAAAGATAGGGCCGCAAGACGACCCTATGGTCTCGAATCGATCATCTGCAAGAATCGATCAGTGTCAACAAGACTCATTAGAGACATTGTGTCAAACAGTAATTTATACCTCGGGCAAACTATAAATGGTCCCACACAGTGGCTATTTTTTCCATCCTATTCTGTAAGATAATCAAAGTACCATCTGGATCTAAGCAGAACATATTCTCATCTAAGTGCAGCATGCCAACAGACGCAGGTTCATTAATATACTCGTATATGAAGATATCCATCTCTTGCGAAAGAAAATTCAAATTCAGTTATGAATCCGGTATGAAAGCGGCAGCTACGTCATTACAATCATATTTTTGAGCTCCTAAATATAAATTTTAATTGGACATTAACTGCCCTGCAAAACTGTCCATTTTTATTATTTTCATTATATCATATTTTCATTAATTTAATATTTGCACTAAAGAAACCTTGTGACTGTAAATTAAAAAACAAACAAATTAAAACGAATCTGCATTAAATTAAAAAAAATCGGCAAAGGAAAAAATCATTGCAGATTTGAATAGTTGCTTTAAATTTGTTGGACAAATTAAGTTACGAGTCATGGGACTAATTTAACCAGATGAAAAATTATGGCTACATTTAAGAATTTTATTTTTTTTATTTATTTATAAATTTTTTCTATTTTTTCATAGTATTAGGTGCACTCTGAATCTAGAGTTATTATTGAAAAAAATAATAATACACATACATAATAATACAAATATCAATTTAGCAGGCAACACTTTTAAGCCAAAAAAAATCACATCGGACCAACCATCCAGCAAACGATGCCAAACCAACCACAGCAAACTAGAATTTCGCTTATTGATGTTATACCGTTTTACTGCCTGGCTGTTGCTCTTAATGTGCATACAGCTTATGTACACACACACATATACGATCAAGTAGAGACGCCAGCGCCATTGCAATATTCGCAACGTTCAAATGTTAATCTTGGCTAATAACACTTGAGCGCCGTTTGCACCAGTGTCGAGCGCAACATTTTCAATGCGGTTTATTTATTAAACATGTACACAAACACTCACACACACACATGCAAACATACAAACACACTCACTCGCTCGCTTAGTTCGGTGTGTATACAATGTTGCATAGAAATGAGTATTCGGAGTATGGCATTTGAGTCTGAAGATGTGTTTGGTAGCTCTGTATGTATGTATTTATGTATGTCTATGTGTGTGTATGTGTACAAGGTGTGTTGTGCTGTTAGCTGTGTTGCCGTGGCGCTTTGCACATTTCTTTCATACTCTACCGTTGCCGTTAAGGACGGTGTTGGGGTTAATAAATCAGACGGAATTAAGTCATCAATAACGAGAACAAAACAAAATGCCAAACCTCCCAATGCACGGAGCACACAAACACACTTATATACGAGTAAGTGGGAGTTCTAACAGACCTATAGACTGCAATGGTGAAAAAGAAATAAAAATCTAGAGCCAATGAGCGCATTAAAGATTTAAAGGTACAATTTTGTACGAACAAGTTTTGGCAGCATTACGGTATTTTTATATACATTGCATACTCGTATATATATTTTTTCAGAAAATGCTTACTTGCGGCAAATTAACCCATCAAATGCAGATACCTTTTTGCACTGCTTTGTATTTACTACAACGACGACCACAATGACTCAGCCAACAACAACAATTATTCTTAGATTTTGTGTCGAAACAATGCATTAAATCAATTTGACCTTCGTAGAAGTCTGAGTAGATAAATCCTGTCTGAGTTGATTGTCTCAGATCTGAAAGAAGCACAAAGAAAGTTATTCACCATCTCAACATTCTCCCCTCAGACTGGACACAGTGCAGTGTTTTATATGCCCAACTCAAAAGGAAGTGGCAGCATAGGTTGAAGGCTTTTTTAATGCAGCTTCAGAATCCAATCTGACTAAATAGTCAGAGACTTCGTTAACCGCAGTTCCTGCATGTCCTGGGACCTAAGTTAGCCTCAGACTGTTATACCATCTGATCAAAAAAACACTTTTCCCATTCAAACAAACCACTTTTGAGATACTGTCAACATTTTTCTTTTTCTTTCTACATCCGTCATCCGGTGCTCCAAAATCGATTTGAGCGATATCTGTCCAGAGTTTAAGCTTTGTAAATAAGTCAGTTTTTGTTGTTTTCTGCGAATTTCGCTATGTCGAATTTAGTTGAGCAAAGAGTTAATCTCAAATTTTGTGTTTCCAACAATCCATTTAAGCATTACAGAGAAAATGTTCATCGTAAGAGGACCGAATTATGAAGAATAGTTAAAAATTGAAGAGGCTTCGTATTTATCCGACATTTTGATAAGACTTTGGTAAGACTTCTTACATACTCGTAATACAGTCATTTAAAACCATTAAAAGCATTCACGAGTCTGTAAAGTAGTCAAATAGTTAAGGTAGAATAGAATAAATACGAGGAAGGATCCACTTTCACTCGAAGGCGAAAATTGTTCATTGTAAAGTTTTGCTTGTATTCTTGTGGAACTTACCAACAGTATCAATCTGGATCAAGTTTGACCTTCCAATGAAGAAGAACAGATTTGAGAGAACAGATTAGAGATTTAGACTTTTACTGCGCTGGCCCGGTCTGTCAGAAATCTTAACTCCAATGCATGGGGTCGGACCATTCCTACAGGGTCGGGCAATGGCACAAAATGTGTGGTATCGTTTTGACCTCTGCTTCATCTTCACAGTTTCTGTGAACATCTCTGGACGAGAGGCGCCATTTGATGAGCATAGATCCAATGGTGCAGTGACCGGTGATGACTTCAATGAGCTGCCAAATGAATGTTCGACACAAGGGCAGTACAAATCGGCTTTTTCTCAAGGAAAGAGAAGGCGATAGTGCCCGGCAACTCTCAAAGACAGCACCTGATTTTTTACAGGAACCCCAGTTAGAGCGATGTGTCTCCTCCTGGCAGTCATAGAGGGTACTCACAATAGGCACTGATGCCTCAGAATAAAATTACGGGTTTTCCATACACGCCCTCTGAAGCTAATCAAACCTAACACTAATCTAAAGTTACAATTATATTTGAAATGGGGAGGTTAATGGGGTTTCGACAATACATTTTGATTTTTGCTTTGTAGAAACCCAAAAGTTGACAACCTCACAACTCCGATCATATGGGAGACGCCCTCTGGTGGTGAACTTTAAAACCTTAATTAATTTTGTATTTTTTGTACTCAAGAATGTTGGCGATCGCTGAATAACTCATTTTAATCGGTTAAGTAGTTTCCAAGATACGATGTTTTCTCGCTTACTTAACTACTACATTTACAAGTGGGGAGCCAATGGCATAGAAAATGGCCAATTTTGTATGGCAGCCCCCTTAAGACTTGAAGATAGCGTATAGGTATGTTTGGAAAAAACATTCGGAAGAGAAAATAAATGGGTGTCAGTCATACATTTGACACGTGTGGGGGGGCAACCTGGGAGCAGTGGGAGCCTATTTTGTAAAAACGACCATTTTGTATGGGAGCCCCATTAAGGGTTAGAGATGGGGTATAAATATGTTTGAAAGAAATGTTCAGTAGAGAAAACTACGGTTAGTCTTAGATTTTAACCCTCTAAGAGCAACTTCTGACCAGCTGTGGCGCAATTTGTCGAATTTCCCAGCTTTTATGTGAACTTTTACCTCGATGCGACGCCATTTAGCCCCACTCTATCCCCAAAATTTGTTTGCCTCATGCACTTTTTCACGTAACCGCATAAAATGAGAGGTTGCGGAGCATCGAAATCAAAAAATCTTGCACTAAATCATGTCTAATGGGAATTTTTAAATGCATTTTTACTATTTATGCAAATATTTTAAGTCCATAGAAATCATTTTAGGTGTGTAAAATTGTAAAATAAAATAGTAAAAAAAACAGTAAACAGTAAAATAGTTTAAAAATCATTATTGGACATTTTTAAATGCATTTTTACTATTTATGCAAATATTTCAAGTCCATAGAAATCATTTTAGGGGTGTAAAAGGTAGCGGAACTATAATCCTAATTGTAATGAAAATCATGAAGAGGTTTACTTTTTACTTTCTCATAAAAAAGGTGAAGTAATTTCTAACTCCAAAACCTCTGTCAACTAATCGAAACTATTTAGCTTCGAGGCAGTGTGGTCAAAGTCTCAAAGCTAATAGAAGAGATCAGTGGCGCACAGAGGACTTTTTTTAAACCATATTTTGATATATTTGAAACCATATTTTGTACCAGCAATTTTTGTATTTGGGCGGATTTGAACCACCAAAGCCCCCCTGTGTGCGCCATTGGAAGACACACAGCAGGTTACAAGAGTCTCATTGAACCATGTTTTATCTTCCTACTCTGAACCCATTCTTTGTAAACTAATGAAATTTTGACACGTGATCAAGGAGATTTGGGGTTTTAACATGCTTACTTTTCAAGAAAATTTGATGTAAATTTTCAAGGATATAAAGGACTAAAATTTTCAAAGGACGTTTTCCATATCCCTTTTTTGCAAACAGATACAAAATTAATTTTATTTAAATTCTTGAGCCTTTCCTCTTTCATTTGATATACATATCGCCATATTCTAACCAGGTTAAGTATTTTTTATATTTTTTATATTTTGTATCCCCTTCAAAATTTTGAAGTCCTTTTAAAAGAGCAAAGGATGTAAAAATAAAAAACTAACTACGCAGTATTACTATGTTTGGTCTCTAGTTTCACGCCCATATAGATTTTTCCGGTGCGAAAAATTTTTTTAATTTTTGTCGCACGGTGTTTCACGTCGGAACAAATTTCACTGTTTCTGGGTTTCACATCGATTCTAAGGTCCCTGATTTCGTTACGTAAACTATTGTTCAAAATTAGTTCGAAATGAGCTTTTCATTTTTTCAGGATTTCCTTGACATTTACCATTTTAGTAAAGTCAATGGGTCATGTTTCTTTACATATCCTCTCAAAAAATTGTTAACCACTTTAAAGACTAACTTTTTAAAAACTACTTTCTTCGTGTATGTCCGCTTTCTGAAATAAAATTACTCTCAAATGGTCTCATTTTCAGATTCAGCGGCAGATACAACACTGCGTATACGTAACATTCCTTTCGAATGGCTCGACGCCACCAGCGCGTTGTCATACTTGTATGCACAAGCAAGTCATTGTTACTGGTTTACATGGTTTTTCATTTTGGTCTTTTCGCGCACGTTTCAGCCCAAATTGTGCCGCATTGAAGCTGCGCACGCAAAGCAAATCGCAACAAATAAATTTTAGGAAAATAAAACCAAAATGCAGCACAAAGCCACAGCAAGCACTACGTTGTTGCTACTTGTATTGCAAGTAGTTCGTTGCTGTTTCGACAAGAAAAGCAGCTGACGTTCAGGAACGCGCAAGCCAAGTCGAGTGAATGAATAAAGCCGCAGCCGTGTTTTAAGTGTTGCAGCTGTTTGTAATTCGTTGCATGTTGCATTCGGCAGCTGCTTGCATATGTATGTATATGTGTAAGTGCATCTGTGTACGTATGTGTGTGTGTGTGTATGTGTGGCATAATGCTGTGCTTGTTTCTGTTGCCAGTCCTTGTTGTTGCTTCTTCGCTCGAAGCACCACTGAAAGTTTTTGTTGTTATTCTTCGAGTAGCCGCTTCTGTTGTTGTTTGTCGTAATTTTTTAGTAGTTTAAGTTTACATTTTTCTTTTTTATGCTTCTCTTAGTTTTGCTATACTTTTACTAGGTTTCCTGCTTCGAGTTACAACGATTTGGTTTTTTTTATTTTGTTATTGTTGTTGTTGTTGAGCAAGAAAACGCGTGTAAGCCGCCTCACTCTGCCCAGTTCGCTTCTCAAACTCCTCAACAAGCCTTCGTTGGTACTCTTCCGCTCTCTCTCTCTCTCTTCCTCCTTTTCCCATCCCATACTTTTGCATACTTTTAGCCTTTTTAACTTGATTTGTTGACTCCGTTTTTTTTTCGACTTCACTTTGCGCTGACTTCATATTCTTCCATTTAACATGCCATGGCCTCGTTCACTCAACGCGCGCCCAAGGAGCAAGTTTTTGCAATATTTTGCATTTTACTTGTTAATTTTCCGGTTGTGCAAAAAAGTTCAACAGCAGTGACGACAGTAGATGGCAACCACATTGTCAACTCGTCATGTTTGGCTGTGTGTTCGTGTATGTGTGTGTGTGTGTGTGTGTGTGTAGATTTCCTGGTGTGGACAATAAGAAAAATGTCTCAACGTTGAAATTCGAATGAATTGTGTGAAATGCCGACAAATTACAACAGACGCATGAAAATGCCAACGTCTGCCTTAACTCTAAACCAACTCGAACACAAAAAGAAACAACTACAACAAAGTGCTTTTCGACCACAAACAACTACAAACCTTTCAACACGCAAGCATCAAATCATTGCATACTTTAAGGCAACATGTGTTCCATCGAAACTTGAAGACTGACTGCCCCTTTTGGCAAACAACTTGCTCGATCGACCTAATTAAGGCAAACGCTTTCTTCTGCTGATTGCCCCTGAAACTATGCTAAACAAATGCGCTACTCACAATCAACCACAAATCGCCATTAGTCAACGCTAATTAATGAACTGACGAATGGTGAATTGCAAAAAATGAAAAAAATTAAAATAAACATAAAAGCCGCCTACAGCAACAACAACAACACCAAACAGCGCGCACTCGCCATATGCAAATGTTATAAAGTTAATTGCTTTCGGGCAACGACGTACGAACGCGTCATTTCACATGCATACAAAATGTATTTGTGTGTATATTTGCAGCCCCCAACCAGCGCGGCGCATTGCAAGTGGCCGCACGCTTAATCGGCTATCGAGCTACATGCAATAAGTAATATCGCGCGCCGGCCAGCTGACCATTAGCAATCGATTCCCTGTTAATGAACTCCGGCAGCGGCGTCCAGTGGTTGTCTGGTGCCGCCCGCTGTAGCCGCATGCGGCTGTGTAGGTATTGTCTGCTTTGTTACTGTATTCGTGGATGGTTGTTGTGGCTTGTTTGTGCTCCATACACGAGAATCACACAAATAGAAATTAATTTGCCGCTAGTGATGCTGAAACTTTAACTGACATCAGTGAATTGCCTGTTGGTCGAGTACTTTATTTGTTTTATATTGGGATGCAAATAATTCTTAAGAAATTAAAGCATTAAATTGCGTAGTGACATTTTGTAACTTATTCAGGTTCATGTGCCTTCATTTCTCTCTAAAAGTCAGTCTTTATCATTTCGTTAAAATGTAATGTTGTTGTTTGCACTTTTTTGTGCCAAACAAAAAAACCACAAAACACAATTTGCTGGAAGTGCCATTCTTTCTGCTTTACACTACTCGACCACATGTTGCGAAAGTCGTCAAAGAGACTTTGGAGGCGCTTAAATGGGATGTCGTACCTCATCCATCGTATTCATCATATTTCACCATTATTCCTTCCAACCAGTGGCGCACACAGGGGAGGGTTTTTGGGGTTTAAACCCCCCCGAAATATTTTTAAGTTAGTACAGAAATTTAATTTATAACCGAGATCAAAAAATTTCTTTAAGAAGCGTTTTCGAAAAATCTTCGAAAAACCAGATTTTCCCCTGTTGTTATGAGCACATATCTCGTAAATGAATCATCCGACTAACACAAGCTGTCCGTCGGTCAGAAGATAATACCTTAGCCTTTCCAGAGATATACAGATTATCCAGATTTGGAGAAATTACTGACGGTGAAAGTTGTAAAAAAGTGAATTTTTTGACCATTTTCAAAAATCATAAATTTTCGAATGTTTTTTATAGATAAAATAAATTTCCTTTGGTTTTAGAATCTAAGATGAAAACTATATTATTTGTGCAAATATTAAGCCTAACATCAATAGAATCGAAAGAAAAATGACAAAGTTATGATGCACTGAGTGAAAACACCAACTTTACATTGGCGAAACAAAAAATTTTTTTTGCCGAGACCCATCCTAATGTTGATATAGACGTGAAACTAGAGGTAATTTATAGTAACCTGGCATAGTCAGTATTTCATTTTCTGACCCAAAGTCCTTTTTAAAGGACTATAAAATTTTAAGGACATACACATTTCAAATATTTTTTTAAATAAAAAATTTTCTATTTTGAACGTTCAGGACCAAAATATGTCAGGTACGAAAAACATACATGTTTTGGATCTCAGTCTGTAGATTCATACATCTTAATTTTATTCTATTTCAAAGTTCTCAAAAAAGTTACACAAACCCCCCCGAAACAAAATCATGCGTGCGCCACTGCTTCCAACTATCACTTTTTCTGATCGATGACTCTTTTTTATCACTTTTGTGAAAAAGCCAAAAATTGAGTTGATTCTTGGATCGCTTAAAAAGACGAACTTTTTCAAAACAAAATTCGAATGCTCTCTGAAATACGGAAAAAAGTCGCAACTAACATTTAACAAAACAGTGAGTAAAATAAATTGCACTAATTTCTTCGAATAATTATCATTAGTTCGAAAGTTATTTAAAAAAAAGCGGAAGCTGCAATTCTAATGAAGTATAAAAATTCTAATTTATTTGATTATCAGTATTTTAAATAATAAAAAATTACAAAATCAATGAAGCGAGAATAATGAAATTTTGACACGTGATCAAGGAGATTTTGGATTTTAGCATACTTACTTTTCATGAAAATTCGATATAAATTTTCAAGGATATAAAGGATTAAAATTTTCAAAGGACCTGTTTCATATCCTTTTTTACAAATAGATAAAAACTCAATTTTATTTAAATTCTTGAGCCTTTCCTTTTTCATTTGATATACATATCGCCATATTCTAATGAGGTTAAGTATTTTTTATAATTTTTTAATTTTTTATCCCCTTCAAAATTTTGAAGTCCTTTTTATTTATTTATTTAACAGATAATAGAGGCATATAAGATACAATCTTTTGCATGCCAATTAGGAACACATTCGTTTTAAGCATTACACAATAAATACAATATTATTACAATGTTTAATAATTTACAAAGAAAAATCTTAACTATGAGTAAGTGAAAGTAGAGAAGTAGGGTAAAGAGTGAGAGAAAAGTTTGAATTGTTATGAGAAATGTTTGAAGAGTAGATGCTTAAAGTTACCACTACCCGAAATACATTTGATGGCACTAGGAAGCGAGTTCCAAGACCTTATGGCGCTAACGAAAAATAGCCTACTGGAATTTTTGAAATTATGGTTAGGAATTAGGAGATTGTAGTTTCGACTTGACTTGCAAAACAAAAGTTTTTCAAAAAGGTAGCAGGGACGCTTCGTATGTATAAGTTTATGTAAAAACATACAGTTCCGTGCTTCTAAGTAGCTTTTGAGGTCAAGACCAAGCAACTGTCTACTATAAGAAGAAACGTGATCCCCTTTCTTTAAGCCATAGACGTAACGTGCAGCATTGTTGTAGGCAATAAGCAGTTTATGTTCCGACCTAGAATCAAGTTTGCTGTAAACAACTTCTGAATATGTAATTATGGGTAAAATTAGCTGTAAAACCAATTTTCGTCTTGTCTCACATGGTACGAATGCAGCAGTCATTCTAAGATTTCGTAACGTTAGGTATATTTTGCTAACGACCGAGTTTATGTGGTCCTCACAAGACAACGAGGAATTGATCCTGAAGCCAAGATTAGTGATCCGATCCACGAACTGCAGCTGAGATCCATTGAGATAAATTTGAGGAACATCACAAAAGGAGAGCGGTGATTTGGAGATCGGGAGAACATAGGACTTTAGTGGATTAAGCTTGAGTTGGTTCTTGCAGGCCCATCTATAAATGGCACATAGGTCTTCATTTACCCTCACACATAAGTCCTCAACAAGACCTACAGGCCTAGACAGATAAAGTTGGATGTCATCCGCATATGCATGCATAGACACATGGCTACAAACACTGAAAATGTCATTTATAAACATAGTGAAAAGGAGCGGACCAAGTACTGAGCCTTGAGGGACCCCTGTATTCACTAAATTATAAGAGGAAAAGTTACACCCAACCCTAACCCTCTGAGATCGGCCATGTAGATAACTTTCCAAAAGTTTTACCGCACTATCCGCAAACCCAAAGTAACATTTGAGCTTTTGACACAAAATTGAATGATTTACGCAGTCAAATGCCTTAGAAAAATCCAACAAACACAGTAAGGTAACTTTACCAAGGTCGTAAGGTATTCTTATGTCATCCAGGACTTTAATAATAGCTGTGGAACAACTATGCGCCGGACGGAAACCGGATTGATGGGGTGACATTAGTGCAAACATGTCAATGTGACTAGAGATCTGCTCGGCCATGAGAGATTCGAAGACTTTGGAGAGTGAGGACAATATGCTGATAGGTCGGAAGTCACCCGGATGTGAAGCCACTGATTTCTTTGCTACAGGAACAATTGTAGCCACCTTCCAAATATCCGGGAAACACGAACTTGTGAAGCAGTGATTTATTATATGCGTGAGGGGACCAAGCACATAGGGAAGAATAAGCTTAATAAATTTGATGGCAATCCCATCCTCACCAACAGCATTTGATTTTATTTTACTGATGCAGCGAATCACATCAAGTTCACTAACAGTTTCAAACTGAAAACTACAAGGGGAGACGGCAAGTCTATCTAACGAACACAGGTTGGGCGTGCAAGACGAGCTAGACACAGAACTGGCAACAAAGTAATCATTTAGTACATCAGGGTCAAGACAACAGGTATCCGAATTTTTACTGCACACTCCGACACTTTTCAGGTTATTCCAAAGCTGCTTGGGCGGTAGAGAAGGACGTAGCTTAGAGCTAAAGAAATTCTTTTTGGACTTTCTGAATATAGAAACAGCTTCATTCCTAGCCCTACGGTGCATCTCCCAATTGTAGTCAGTTGGATTTCTCTTCCATTTGCTATAGGTTTTATGACGCTTCTTGAGGGCCAGTTTCACTGCAGCAGTAAACCAAGGACAGCTGCTATTGATGACGCGACGTGTACGTATTGGCACATGAGTGTCAAACAATTTGGAAATCTTATCAATCAGGATATTCAATTTATCATCAACTGAAGAGTACCACCAGCATTCAGACCAATTTACAAGTGACAAGTCATTCAACAAACAAACAGGATCAACGGACCTATAATCACGGAAGGAGAGAGTATTTTCAACAGTAACAGTATTAAACATAATATTCAGAGTACAGAAAATTAAATCATGATCCGAGATAAATGATATTTGGTCGAACAACAACAGCGAAGAAGTATCAGAGACAACAAACATATCCAACAGGCTAGGACAGGCATTGGCCGCAAACCTGGTTGGCATCATAGTATTAACTACACTAAGGCCTACTTCAGCCACGCTATCAAGAAACTTGCAGGCAAGGCTGTCATTGGCAAGAGTATTAACATTAAAATCACCACATAAAACAAAATGATCATAGTCAATCGCATAACAGGATAATGAAGCAAACAAAGGGTCCAAGCTACAGTTACGGCTAGGATTGTAGACACAAGAAAGAAACACTTTAGTTTTATTGTCAAAGATTTCAATGTTCAAAAACTCCACCTCCGATCCAGAAGACTTACTCAGTACATTGACCTTCAAGTCAGTTTTGCAATATATGGCAACTCCTCCTCCTCTCTTGGCAGATCTATCATTGCGAAAAAGTTTAAAATTTTTTAACATTAGGTAAGAATCATTCACATCATTCTGAAACCAAGTTTCGGAGACACAAATAACATCAACAGAGGAGTTCTCAAAGGTGTACCTAACGCAGTCAAGTTTGAAATCGTTTAAACTGCGTGCATTAAAATGAACGATTTTTAGGCCCGAATGCTGCTTGCACAAAACATTGATTAACGTTTTATAATTATCGCTTGCGCCAGAGTCGGAACTATTAATATTAAGCATAATAATAATAAATATAAGTTGCACAACAGGTGATTGAACTAAAAGCATCCAGATTGGGAAATATAGACAGCTCTAAGATTGTAGAGAAGGAAAGGTGTACAAATAGGTTGAAAAAGAAAAAGAGAAAGACGAAGAGAGTATGAGAGAGAGCAAAAAAGAGATAGACAGTAAGAGTAGGCAGAATTAAGGTTAAAATTACAACTAAAGTAGAGTGCAATAATAAATAAATATAATATATGTTTAATTGTAAGGCACATCTCGACCAAAAAGTACCCATGTTTAACAACGCGTAGTCCCACATTTCTATAATCGGTACCCTATCTTCCGTTTTCTCGCCTCTAGCTGATTAAGATACACAGGGCATTCTCTACTTGTTGAAGAGTGATTTTCATCAAGACCTAAGCGCCGAGTTTGATTCGCGCGAATACAATTAATGCATTTATTAATCGCCTCTTTACTGCAATCACTAGTTTTGTGTTCACCCAAGCATTTAAAAGGACAAAAGATGTAGAAATGAAAAACTGAGTACGCAGTTTTACTATGTTTGGTCTCTAGTTTCACGCCCAAATGGATTTTGTCCGGTGTGAAAAATTTTTTAATTTTTGCCCCACGGTGTTATGTATATAAAATTGTTTATCCTGACTGACTGGCTGTTTCATCACCGCCCAACCCAAACCGCTGAACCTCCGCTGGGATGATTTTTTTTTTTAATTCTGTGTAAGTGGGCAAACATGAGCGAAGGTGTTATATGAAGAATTTAAAATTAATGAGTTTATTGATTTCAAACTTGGTGAATATGTATATTCCAAATCAAAAATAATTCAACACTTATATTTCAATATTTCGAAAATTAAATTTTAACCGGGTCAGTAATGAGTTAAGCTTCGTACACGGCAAGATTATGAAACAAATTTTAACCGACTTCAAAATTTGTTAAACCACAGATTTACAATCGTCAGCGGAGCGGAGAAAGTAAAAACACGGTAGAAGTTCGGGTTTAATTGTGTTTATTCGCTGGAGTACGGTTAAAGAATGACATAGAACAAAAAAAGAACATTTGGTGGTACGAACGGCCGAGGCAGGGGAGGAAATAGAGGAAACATGAGTACAAAAGGAAACGAAAAGGATGGAATTAGAGATGGGATTGACAGATCAATTGACACAACACTCATTTAGCCAACAGAAAATAAAAAATAATTAGACACGTCTTTTATTTTTTTGGCAAAATAAAATCTAAAGGGGTCAACGATGGATTAAAACTTTATTCGCCTCAATTCACATTTCAAATATGGAGAAAACATTTCAAATGGAAAATAATTAGACAAGTATTTTTAATTAAAATCTGACGGGGTCAACAAAGTGTTAAGAGAATCGTGATTTATTGGACCCAATGACTTTAGACTTGGAGAAAACATTCAAGATCAAAAATAATTCAACGCATCTTTTTCAGTGTTTGAAAATCAACATCATGCGAGGTAAAAATTTTGTTCGAAATTTATGTGAAGAAACATAACATTAGATAAAACCATAAAGTGAGTAAAACTTTCTTCGATAAAATCATTAAATCCATGCGTGCAAAGCCGTCAGATCCTACTTGAATTCCGGTAAAATTATTAGTGGACAACAACATATGGAACAAAAATTAAAAGGATCAAAAAGATTATAATCTAATTAATCATAATTAAACTTCTGTAAAAAGGTATTCGATATGGCAATTAGTGGACAAATAGATAAAGTTTTGAGATAAAGTTTAATGAACCAAATAGATAAAGTTTTCTCATCGCCAGTTTCATCATCGGGCGAGATTAGCTGGAGAAAACGTCTGCAAGGCAGACCGAAATCCTGTAATGGGTTTACTATAGCCCACTAAATATCTAGTTTGGGTCTTTGACCTCGACTTGGTGACATTACTAGGAATTTAAACACCTGCGGAACTAAAAGATCACTCAGCTGCATCAACTTCGAGACTATCTGGTTCAGACTACAGAACTGTCATAAGGATATTAACGGGACACTGCCTCATAGGATGGGTTTGACAGACAATGAAAGTTGCAGAATATGCGAAGAACATGAAGCTTCGGAGATTTTAGATCATGTCCTCTGCTTCTGCCTTGCCATCTCAAAACAATTCTTGGAGGCATATGAGTTCGCGAGACTAGAAGATGTGACGACACTAGGCCCAAAGCCTTTGCTGAAGTTTCATTCACTACTATAACTCATCCCGTCTAATATTGCTAAGGACCCAAAATGGGTCTAGGTTAGGTTAGGTAAAAGAGACAGCTTGCTGTTTTTTTCAGCAAGTTCACTCGGATGCCTTAGAATGCCCATTGTGGGGCCCGAAGGGAGTGTGGGCAAGCTCCTGTCAGCCTGTGTTCGGTGTTGGCTGAAACCAACCAGAGCGTCGAACGAACCTTCAACCTTGTAATGTCCTCCAGTGGCGTTGTACAAACCATACCCAAGTCGTCTAGCATATGTGTAGCCATTCGTGGCGAGTCAGCTACCAACAGTTGTCAGGAAAAAGGAAAAATTAAATCTTTGCAACACTTTCTATATGAGTCCGCTGCAATTTGCAATAAATATCACAAATTTCTTATTGATAGGAATTCTAAAGATTTGGACATGATGACTTATATACCAACAAATTCAACTCTCTAAATATATTCATCGCTCAAGATGACCGCTATTGCTCAGTTAGTAACTGACTTGGCCCGCAAGCCGTGCAAACTTGCTACAGAAAAGTTTCACTGTAACTGGTTTGAGTGTTTGTGTCAATGATTTATAGACACAACATCGCACTGGGACTTGGTCGAACCGCCACTAAAATATTGGTTTTAGTTTTTTCCCTTGGACAGCCATAAATGGTCACCGCAGACCGAGTAATCGCCGCACTGTGCAGCACTGCCAACGCACTTGAAACGCCGCATGGCGTTGTAATTTTTGCACACTTGCAATAAATCAACAGCAATCATTGCATGTGGTGGATTGCAGTGCAACTGTGGCGTGCTTAGACACAAAATAACATTGAAACCGTTAATGAAGTGCGTTTGGCAGGCGTTGCCACTTGGCAGCACAGCAGCGAGGCGACCACTGGCATTGACAATGCGCGAGCGATGATCAATTGGCGCGAACGCACACACACACAAACACACTTGGCAAAGCACGCTTGGCGTCATTCAATTCCACTGCAGCGATAACAAATTTACATACATCACTATGTAAAACACACGCACACACACACACACATACGAAATCGTAACAGCAGCTGGTAATTAAAATGTAATCATTATGCATTACGCTTTATGAAAGCTGCGTTGCGCTTAGACGCCATTTGTTGGATTTTTGCGGTCATGTTACGCCTCGTTGCAGCATCAAAGCGAACAATGCAGTCTCTTTCGTTTAGTTTTTGACATATTTTGCCTGTCTGTGCTTTCGTCTTTATTTCGATTTGAATTCACGTCGGCACATTTGTTGCCGTTACTGCTGTACGTGCATTTCATTGCATACGTTGGGGCGCATTTCCGTTTGTGTTTTCCGCCAGTTTGCTAAGGCATTCTAATTTAATTTTTTCACTTGCTGCTGGTGTTTTTTCTGTTATTTTTCAGCTCGTTTTATTTAACTAAATTTTCTCATTTTTATGTTCTGTGAGCTTTAATGTATTTTGTGGTTTCCGCATTTATTTAGTTGGTGAATTTAATTTTACTAGTAAAACTAGCTTACTGTAAAAAAAAATACCCACTAAACCCCAACTAAAATTTATCTCAGAGAGCACATCTTGCATCATTTATTTATTAATGTTCGCCTGTCTGTTCGCCTGTCTGTGCCTACGAAACTACTAAACGAATAAGTGAAAGCATGCAATTAAATGTTGACAGCATGTTCCTATATTCCCGAAGCAATCTATACAACTTGGACAGTGACAGCTTTCATACAACTCAAGTTTATATAATAAGATGTATTTAGAGCCATTTATTAGTCAAATTATCGGACTTAAACTCTGTAAGACGTTGTCACTTAGTTATGTTCTTCTAGCGACAAATCTGTCTTTCTTTCAAAAAAAGGGTCGCGGTGGCTCTCACACAACTCAAATGTCTAACATCGAATAGCGTTGGAATGATGCTGAGAAGAATAACACCGGTTATTGTTCTCATCTCTTTTCATTTTCGCTCTCTTTTCTTTTACTTAATACAAATTTTTATTTTATTTTAACGGTTTTAATGTTTTGCTGACTCTCGCCACTCTCAACTCGAATACGTTGTGCATGCTTTGCACGTACGTCTAGTGAAATTTCCATTTATCGTTCAGCCGTCGCGCACTCAAACAACACTCTCACATGCTTGTCGCACAGCTGTGTATGGATTTTCTTTTAAAGCAATTCAAACGGTTTTGAAATTTCAATCAAAAGCACAAAGACTTCAAGGAATTGTTCAGAGAATTTTTAAGAATTTTTTTTGGTTTTTGAAGAACTTGAAAATAATTGTTTTTATGTAAATCAATTCGATGATGTTCAATACACATATAGACATATGTACATAAAATATTTTGGATGTGTTTGAGTTGATTTACATAAATCAATTCGATTGTGTCCGAAAGCTGTTGAATTGATCTACACATAGACATATAGATTTATTTATATATTTGCATTATAGACAAATATTGTAGAAAAAATTCAATTTATTATTAGGAAAATTTAAAATTTCTGTAAGTTCTTTCTTTCTTTTCACACCACCTTTGATGTCATGAAATCGACTTTAAATTGAAAGTCTAAAGATGCTCATCAAGAAATTATTAGCACCACTTGTCTAACAGCTGTTTTTGTAGGCCACAAGTTCTAGCTAGCTAGATAGAGATAGAGATTGAGATTGAGATAGAGATAGAGATAAAACTAAAGATAAAGATAGAGATAGAGATTGAGATTGAGATTGAGATTAAGATTGAGATAGAGATAAAACTAAAGATAAAGATAGAGATAGAGATAGAGATAGAGATAGAGATAGAGATAGAGATAGAGATAAAGATAGAGATAGAGATAGAGATAGAGATAGAGATAGAGATAGAGATAGAGATAGAGATAGAGATAGAGATAGAGATAGAGATAGAGATAGAGATAGAGATAGAGATAGAGATAGAGATAGAGATAGAGATAGAGATAGAGATAGAGATAGAGATAGAGATAGAGATAGAGATAGAGATAGAGATAGAGATAGAGATAGAGATAGAGATAGAGATAGAGATAGAGATAGAGATAGAGATAGAGATAGAGATAGAGATAGAGATAGAGATAGAGATAGATAGATAGATAGATAGATAGATAGATAGATAGATAGATAGATAGATAGATAGATAGATAGATAGATAGATAGATAGATAGAAATAGAGATAGAGATAGAGATAGAGATAGAGATAGAGATAGAGATAGAGATAGAGATAGAGATAGAGATAGAGATAGAGATAGAGATAGAGATAGAGATAGAGATAGATAGATAGATAGATAGATAGATAGATAGATAGATAGATAGATAGATAGATAGATAGATAGATAGATAGATAGATAGATAGATAGATAGATAGATAGATAGATAGATAGATAGATAGATAGATAGATAGATAGATAGATAGATAGATAGATAGATAGATAGATAGATAGATAGAAATAAAGATAGAGATAGAGATAGAGATAGAGATAGAGATAGAGATAGAGATAGAGATAGAGATAGAGATAGAGATAGAGATAGAGATAGAGATAGAGATAGATAGATAGATAGATAGATAGATAGATAGATAGATAGATAGATAGATAGATAGATAGATAGATAGATAGATAGATAGATAGATAGATAGATAGATAGATAGATAGATAGATAGATAGATAGATAGATAGATAGATAGATAGATAGATAGATAGATAGATAGATAGATAGATAGATAGATAGATAGATAGATAGATGGCATCGTGCCTCGTGATATGTGACTCCGATGTACTGCCGTCTATTTTTCTTGGTTTTTAAGCGCCCTTCACAGAGAGACCAAAGTATATCAAAAAAACTCCAGCCATTTGACTCCGCACGGGCCCTAATTATTCTTGAGTTTCGTAAAATTTCACCACCATTTATGCGGCACGCATTGTGTGTCGAACTTTATTCCAATACTTGCAACGTAAAACCTGCCAACACAGCAAATAGTTTCGCAGCGTACAGTGAGCGTTTATGCAAGTTTACGCTGCAATTAAAACTTCTCTCTCTCGCTCGGCTGAGGCAAATTGAAAAACACCAAAGTCCGCAAAGTTTTACAGTTCGACGAAGAGTGTGCAAAAATTGCGTTTGCTTTAATTGCATTCCGGTTAAGTTTCGCTGTCGTTTCGGTTATTTGCGCCAAGAAATGCTCGCTTGCACTGGAAAACTCGAGACAACGCAGCAACTTTGCGTTCGTACGCAATTAAGTTGATTAGGCGCCCAAACTGCCCAAAACTATTACATGGCGCACTTTAAACTGTTGAAGGAAGCACTGTAAAACAATAATGGAATATGCCTTTAATGCAGTTGTGGGAAATTTCGGCATTCGAAAAGCGGTGAAAATACTTCAAGTATTGCTTTTGTACAAAAGTGCTTTCAACTCTTGTCGACTGTTCGCGACAGCTGACGTTCAAAGATTAGCATTTGAAGGGTAATTCGCGGCGAATTCCGCAAATCATAAATTCAAAAGCATGCCAACAGTCGGTGGCTGCAGTCGCCGAAGCGTCGGGATGTGCGCTGTTTTGCCAGCGTCGGCTGTTTGAAATTCTTAAATTCCTGTGGCGGCAGCCGTTTGCCCCAATTTCTCACTTCAAGTTGATGTGCCCCGTTCGCTGGTCGACCCTTTGGCATATTTTTGCATACCATTCGGCTGTGCGCCTTTGTTATTGCAAGCAATTCGTGCAGTGTTGTTGTTTGAATGTAGTGCGAAAAAATTTACCAACAAAATATTTTGCATACTTGGCGGCGTTTAGCATTTAGCATTGTGTGCATATTCTCGCTGACTGTTGGCAATTTACAAAATTGGCAAGTGGCCGGAATGCGGCACAGAATCGCTTCAGCGCAAATGTTTGGAATGAAGCAGCGAGTGAGATAGAAAATGAGAGACCAAAGTGGCGCCTTTGTGACAGATACACATGACACAAAATGCAAAGGATGTGAACATATAGAAAATTGTAAATTTAAGCAGACACTCATAAGTTGCTCTCACAATATTTGAACCAAAGCTTGGTGCTGTTTGTTTGAAACCAAATTATGTAGATTAAAAATTTAGAAGCATTATCTGACACTATACCGTTGGATGAGAAGTGGCCTCAAACAATGCAGCACGTCCTATCTCACTTTTTAGTGATGCCGACACCCACTGGGGTTCAGATAGATTCATAGAAAGTCGATTTTTGCCAACTAGTTTGCTCCGGATTGATACTTGATGGATAGTTCAAACGATATAACATGTCCTATGCCACTCTTTGGTAACAAAAATTATAGATTTCTGTAACAGGAGGTCAAATTGGTTTGCTTGAGATATAATACTCTAAGGATTTCTACTTTCCAGGAGTAAAAGGTTCAAACGATACAACAGTTAAGATGGAATATGGTTAGGATGGATTCCTGCAATAAGAGATCAAATTGCTGAATAAGGAATTTCTACTTTCCATCTTAAATAATGACAAATGTTGGTGACGGTAAGAAAACATATCGTTACTAACTAAGTTATCTGGTCGATAGTTTAGGGGTAAGAAGGGGTCGGAACTAAAGGTTTTTGAATCCGAGTCAACAATTAAACTATGGAATTTAAGGGTGCAGCTCCGGCGGAAAAGCTGTTCGACGTAGTAGTTGGAGTTCAATGGCGAAGAGGGAGACCGAGTCCCAAGTGAAAGGACCAAGTTGAGGATACCCGTCTGGGTGTGATCAACTAGAGAAAACTTTTGCGGCAGACCATAACCCAGTAAAGAGTTATCATGGCCAGTTAAATAAGCAAGTATTTTAAAGGTCGAAGATCTGGTCGATAGTTGGATGTCCTCGTTGTACCATAATGAGTGGAATAGAATGGCCAATTGTACGCAGTCCAGGGCAGCCTCAAAGTTGCAGGAGTTCTTAGTCATTATTGAAGTGATCTTAGAAAGCTCACCGCAGAGTTTACGGGGCACGATAACTTCCGGAGAGCCCTGGCATCTGGTTTAATCTTATGGAGAGAGTAATGAAAACAAATACACAATGAACAGTCTACATCGACCTTTTGACATGTGAGCTGTACTGCACGCTCAATTCATTGAATTAATGGCCGTTAACATCCCAAAAATAAGTTTTTTCAAAAGATTTTCAGCGACTTTATTCGGTACCAAACCGAACGTAAAAATTTTAACTAAAATTTCATACAACAATAAGACATTAAGGTCCATGAACGTGTAAGTTTTAGTAGTTAAATATATTTCTTTGCAATTTTAATACAAAAATAGTGAAAAAAATTTAAAAAAGAAAAATATTTATTTTTCAATAGAAAAAATAATTGTTTTCAATGGAAAAATAAATAAAATAAAATAAAATAAAATAAAATAAAATAAAATAAAATAAAATAAAATAAAATAAAAGAAAAGAAAATAAAATAAAAAAATAAAATAAAATAAAATAAAATAAATAAATAAAATAAAATAAAATAAAATAAATAAATAATAAAATAAAATAAAATAAAATAAAATAAAAAAATAAAATAAAATATAATAACATCAAATCAAATCAAATAAATAAAATAAAATACAATAAAATAAAATAAAATAAAATAAAATAAAATAAAATAAAATAAAATAAAATAAAATATATTAGAGGTCCTCGATTGATGAGAAAAACGCGGCCTTCTTGTAAGGAGTTCACAAAGCTTCTGTTCTTTATTTCACTGTTTCTTGTTAGTTACAAAGTTCAAAATGGATGTATGGATAAAACAGGGTTGCACAAATTCGCATTGTATAATATAAGTGTCTGGTCATAGATATTTCTAACACCCTTCCTCAATGCGAATATACCACATCTTATACAGTTTGTGTTTATATTATTCATAAACGTATTTCTCTAAGTCCTAGGAGTTCCATAAAGGTTACATGTTTTTCCTTCCCTAAGTTCTTAGTGAAACCATCTGCAATCATACTTTCAGTTGGTACATAGTTCAATTTTACATCACCTTTCTTTACAATTTCTCTTATAAAATGAAATCTTATATCTATGTGTTTACTGCGTGCATGATACATGGGATTCTTCGCTAAGTGTTGTGCGCTAAGATTGTCGCCATGGATCACGATTGCCGTACCCACTTCCTTGTAGCCTATTTCGATTATCAGTCTACGCAAATGAATTGCCTCTTTTACCGCCGTCGAGAGCGCTATATATTCAGATTCAGTAGAACTTAAAGCTACACAGTGTTGCTTTTCTGATTTCCAAGAAATAGGTGCGCCAGCCAAAAAGAAAAACATAGCCCGTGTACGATCTACGATCGGTCTTGTCGCCCCCCCAATCTGCGTCCGCATAGCCCTCCAGTGCTTGCCCAGTTGCCTTGTAGTGTAACTTCTTGTTTATAGTCGCTGCCAAATACCGCAGAACGTGCTTTACACCCGCAAAATGTTCACTGTGAGGATCTGTAGTTCGCTGCGCCAGCTTTGCAACAGTATGTAAGATATCCGGCCTGGTTGTTAGAGCCAGCCACATCAACGCGCCAACTGCCGACTGGTATTGGGTAGAGTCAACCCTTGCACACGACTCATTGTCACATGCCACCTGAAAACCAGCATCAGGCGGCGTAGCTGCACTTCTGCACCTTTCTATGCCATACTGCTTCAGTAGATCTTTGATGTACTGTGCTTGGCCAACAGCTATGTCACCACGGTCGCCATTTCGCTCAACAAGCATCCCCAAGAACAGTTGTAAGGGGCCCTTGTCCACGCAGTCAAACTTCTCGCATATTTCAGCTTTGATACGAATCAAGTCCTTCTTCGACTGGGTAGCTATAATGATATCATCTACGTAAACGAGAATTAAATTGAAATTACCATTCCCCATCTGCTTATACAAGCATGGTTCGTTGGCACAAGCCACAAACCCCATATCTCGTAACACGCCGTCTAGCTTGCAATTCCATTCCCTTCCTGACTGTTTCAGTCCGTATATAGCTTTTTTCAATTTAAGAACTTGGTTCGGATGCTCTTTACAAACAAAACCGTCGGGCTGCTTCATATAAACTGTATCACTAAGCTCGCTGTTAAGGTAAGCTGTAGTCACATCCATTTGGTGCAAATATAACTTCATCTCTACAGCCAACGCCAAAACCAAACGAATTGTCTCGAAGCGGCACACTGGTGAAAATGTTTCTTTATAATTGACACCCCACTTTTAGGAACATCCTTTGGCTACAAGACGGGATTTGTAGCGCTCTACATTTCCGTCCTTGTCTCGTTTTAAAGTGTATACCCATTTACACCCAACAACAGGTTGACCGTCTGGTAAGTCTGTCATTGACCAAGTACCATTTGCGATCAATGAATTATACTCATCGACCATCGATTCTTGCCACTTCGATGTCTGCGCGCTATTTATCGCCTCATCATACGTTTGCGGAACTGCAATCTGGTTTACTTCAGCCATCGAATTTAAAATGTTGTGCGCCTTTTTTGGTCGACCAGGTTTGCCCGTGCGAATGAGCTTAGGCCTGCCACGCCCAACTTTTTCGTCGGCTTCCTCTGCACTTAAAAAGCCATCAGAATCTTCTGCACTACACTCACTCATTTGCTTTCTGCTGTCAATTATCATTCCCGGATTGGTGTCTGCTCCCACTGGAAACTCAAACGATGCCACGTCACTGGTTGATTGCACTGGAAGCGTTGATTCGTCGAAGATAACGTCTCGCTTTTCAACCACCACATGCTTCTCTGCATCATACAGCCGGTATGCCTTTGACGTCCTCGAGTAACCAACCATTCGATATTCTTTGCCTTTGGCTTGAAACTTTTTAAGATGTGTTTTATCTAAGGCTACTGCCAAAGCACCAAACACTTTTAAATGTTTTACAACCGGTGCCTTCCCACACCAAGCCTCATAAGGAGTCATGTTCTCCAATGCTTTAGTGGGTGATCGGTTTCTCAGGTAAACAGCAGTTGCAACAGCTTCTGCCCACAATGTCTCACATAAACCTGAATGCACAAGCATACTCCTTGCAGCCTCAACAATTGTGCGGTTCGCCCTTTCGGCGACTCCGTTTTGTTGAGGTGTATATGGTACTGTAAGCTGCCTTTTTATGCCACGCTCTTCAAAATATTTATTAAAATCACTGTTTAAAAATTCTCGTCCATTGTCGCTACGCACTGCCTTAATTTTGTGCCCCGTTTGGCGTTCGACCATATTACTAAATTCCACGAATTTTGTAAACACCTCATCTTTCGACTTTATAAAGTACACAAATATTTTTCTTGACATATCGTCAATAAATGTCAGGAAATATTTAGCACCACCGATAGATCGTTTTTCGAAAGGTCCGCACACATCTGTGTGTATCAAATTTAACAGCATCAATGAACGACTTTCGCTTTTCTTTGGGAACATTTGCGTTTTTATTTTGCTTTTCATACACGTTATGCACGACATATTTTCTGGGAATTTAACGTTATCTACACCACGAATCAAATTGTTTTTCACTGCCAGCCTTAGGCTATCGTAGTTCAAATGGCCATATCTGTAATGCCATAGCACTGCATCACATTGTGCAAAACCAAAACATTTATTGCATTCTTCTTCGAAAACAAAAAGCTTGTTCGTTTTTTTCACTTTCATAATCAACTTTCCGTTTTTTCTTATTTCTGCAAAGTTATCGTCGAATTTGATTACGCACCCATTTTCAGCTGCTCGGCTCACTGACACAAAATTACCCCTCATTGTCGGCACATAAAGAACATCGCGAAGAGTCAAATCACACAAATCGGTTTTTAAAGTTACTTCCCCTTTGCCTTCAGCAAAAATGAAGTTTTCCCCTGCTAGTTCGATCTTTTCTTTGTACTCGTCGAACTTCGAAAACAGTTCGCGCCTACAACACATGTGCGCCGTCGCACCGCTGTCTAAGCACCACTTCTGCTTATCGAACACACACGAATCGGCCGCTGCCAAAAGCGTAAATGACTGTTGTGATCTCGCTTCCACCTTCGCACTGTTTCCCGCATTGCATTTCGCGGCGAAATGCCCTTGTGCACCACATTTGAAACACGCACCGTCGTTTTTTCTTTTGTTCTTATTTTTTCTGTTCGCACTACCGTTATGATGATTGTTGTTGCTTGCCGCCTTTGCGGCAAACGCGTGATTTTCGCTGCTATTCTTTGCATCCAGAACATTCGATATGTTACCATTCCTCCTCACGCCCTCTTCTAGGAGTTTGACCTTTAGAATGTCAAATGTTGGTAAATTATCCCGTGTTTCCATCGCGATTACGAAATTGTCGAAGCTTTCTGGCAAGCTGGACAATAATACGATGACAAGCAGCTCATCCTTCAAATTGATGCCCACTTCAGCCAACTGATCCACCGTCGCTAGGAACTCATTCAGATATTGGGTGACGTTGTCTCCCGCACTCATTCTCAAACTGAGCAATTTCTTGTAGAGCGATACTTTCCGGACTGGTCCACTGGGCTGGTGAACTTCCTTCAACTTCGCCCACGCTTCCACAGCAGTTTCACAACTTTTAATATAATTTAGTTGCGAGGGCTTCACCGACAGCACGATCATAGCCAAAGCCTTTTGGTTTAAGGCGATCCACTTTTCTGCAACCGCAGCGTCTTTGTCTCCACTTGGTGCAGCATCCGATATGACGCACCACAGGTCCGCGTGCACTAATACACTTCGCATCTGAACGCACCAGACTGCGAAATTGTTTTCGTCCAATTTTTCAATCTGGTATATCGAACTCATTTTGGACACCGGACTTACAAAACGCGATTCGACAAACGATGGGCTAGGCGATGAACTGCGCGATGACCTGGGCGTTGACCTGGGCCCATAACCTATTAGAAGTCCTCGATTGATGAGAAAAACGCGGCCTTCTTGTAAGGAGTTCACAAAGCTTCTGTTCTTTATTTCACTGTTTCTTGTTAGTTACAAAGTTCAAAATGGATGTATGGATAAAACAGGGTTGCACAAATTCGCATTGTATAATATAAGTGTCTGGTCATAGATATTTCTAACAAAATAAAATTAAATTAAATTAAATATCATAAAATAAAATTAAATAAAATTAAATTAAATTAAATGAAATGAAATGAAATAAAATTAAAAAAAAATAAAATAAAATAATATTTCTAAAGGAAAAAATTATATTTTTCAATAGAAAAATATGTTTTTCAATAAAAAATCTAAAAATAAATTATCATAACCTTTTCAATTTGCTTTATTATGAAATTTCGGCTGCGGTTTCGAAAGTCGAAAATCAGGTTTGTTGAGTTTTTCCAAGAATTGTTTGATACCAAAGTCCTTGGAAGTTGATTCCTTAAATAAAATCTAAAAAATTCTTTCGTTCAAGCACTAAAAAGTAAACCTAACCTGAGTCAATGCTTATTTTAAGAACTTATTTCATGTGTCTACATATTTCACACATTCTGCTATATAATTTATTATTTGAACTTAATTTAGTAAAACTAGCAAAAAAACAACAAATTCACCAAAACAACTTGAAAAGTTTACAACCCTTCACCGCAACCATTCAACGACAAACACATAAAAGATAAACATATTTTATGCTCTTTTCCACAGTCCGCTTCGTGCGCACTTCCGCTTGCCGCCATTATTACTTACTATTATTTTTCATGCGCATTCTCCGGAACACCAGTCGACCCCCAGCCGGCAGCCGACAGCCGCCAACCGCAGCGCACAGATACCAAATGTTTGCGCCGCCACTAATCGCCTGTTGATTTATTCAAAGGATTTTCGCTTTAATGTGAAAACAAACCTCAATTGCGACGCTGCTGCTGTCGCGCCCGCCGTCGACACGAAAAAAAACCGAAAAAAGATATTTCATTACTTTTAAAGCGCTCTTTCAATATGGCGTCGGCTGCGGCAGCGCTGATGGCCGCCATTTGTTTTCCTTTGCTGCTGCGGTTGGTTGTCTTTCATGCTTTTGCATTCTCCATTCATATGTGCACGCAGGCCACACATACATACGAATGTATATGTGAATATGTATTATATGTGTGTGTGTGTGTGTGTGTGTGGGGGGGTACTAATGCGTGCAAATGTAGATACGTTACGTGTGTTGATGCGGGCGTCAGTGTATGGTTGCGTGTGGTTTTCGTCGTTAGCATTTCAATCCGACTACATTATCCTTTTTCGTTCACATAAAGCACACGAATCTTTGTGAAAAATATCATACGAATTTTAGGAGAAATGCGGCCAATTGAATGCCTTTGTGAAATGAAAAATTTTTAAATGTTTGGTCAAGTTTAAGGATGACATAAAACAATGTTAAATAGCAAAAATTCTCTAAATTATACAAAAGTCTATTGCAGCCTTAGCAGAGATTTGAGAAGTTCATCGAACATTCTTTCAGGAATTTGGTAAATTCTTCTTTTTTTGCTAATCTACTTTTAGGCATTTAAGGCAGCTAATTGTTCAAAACTTTGAAGTGGTTAACTGCATGTGGCAATTCTTTTTTGACAGAGACGAATTAACTGATTATTTGAGAATTTGAAAATTTGAGATTGAGATAGATGCGTCTTGCTAAAAGTTATTGCAAAGCAAAGATGAGTAAAATTTCAAAAGAAAGTTAGAAAAAACTTTACTAAGCTAAATTAGGTCTTGGTGCAATGCTATCTTCAAAGTGATTTTCTAGGTGTTTTAAATTTCATTTCAGAGACAACAAATGCGAAAATTTGTCTCGCTGTTTCTGGTTTTGGCATCGCTTCTATGGTAATTAATAATCGGCCACTCCGATTCTAAGTTGAACCCTGTTTAAAACTTTTAAGGCCAGCTGGTTTTTCAGATTCTGCTTGACTTATTTAGATCTCATTTTGACCTTAATTTAAATTTAAACCTTTTGCCATATTTTTTGCGTTGTATGACTAACCCTTTCGCTACAGGTTTTTACTGGGGAAAGTTAAAATTTTAAATTTTACGGCTTAGGCTTCTATGTGGTTATATTAGCAACATTCCATAAGAAATTTTTTAATTTTTATACTCGGACCCTGTATTTCAGAGTGTTTTTCTATGAGAGCAACAACATCGTTGTGGCTGTAATAATTACTTAAACATAAAACTTTTTACGCATAACGAAAATTTGAATATTTCTTCATTTACTTCAGCCAAATTAAAAAACAAAAAAGTATCTAAATTGATAGAAAACATCAAATTAAAAAGTTCTCTAATTTTGTCTGCTTCCTTTACTATGTCAAGATATACCATTAAAAAAACGTGTATACTTCTCTTCTTTAAACTTAAATATTCAGTTTATTAATTTCGTATTTTTCCTAAAACTTCAAAATATTTTAAAGACGAACAAAAAAATGTATTCTTCCAACCATAGAGGATGCAGACGTCCACAAAGTAGCATGTTGCCATATGGCAACAAAATAGCGAAAGGGCTAACAACATCTCGCCTCTTCTTTTCTGATACTATTTGTTGATCAATTCTTAAAGTTCAATGAAATGCAAGAAAAGTATGATAAACAAATAACAAAATAAAAGTATAATTCATAAGAAAATTTTCTGATTTTTATTCCTGCAATGCAACAGCTTTCAAAAATCTGTAAAAAAAAAGTAATACTCATAGTCGATTACATCCTGCTCTCCCCTACTTTTATAGGAATAATTGTGCTAAAATGCGATAAAAAATATAAGAAATATTTTATTTTTATATTTTATTTTTTTTAATATTTTATTTTTTCCTCGAATAATTCAGAGGTTGGAATTATCCAACGTCCCGTCTTCTTTTCTGATACTATTTACTGATCAATACTTACAAAAATAACAAAATATAATTTATAAGAAAATTTTCTGAATTTTATTCACGCAATCTGGAATAATTCCAACCTTTCATATTACAGCAGTTTTCAAAAATCTTAAATAAATAATTCCAGTAGTCGATTTCGCCCCACTCTCCCCTACATATATACATATATTGGTTATGCTTGTGTGTCTGTATTTATATATTTTTGCGTGGGTATTTTGCGCGCATAAAAAAGACAAATGAGCTAATTTCAACAATAAATACGGTTGCGTGTGTGTGTGTGTGTGTGTGTGAATGAGTGCGTGTGTAGTAATGTGCGTGCGGACATGAACGGGTTGGCGCGTTAAAAAATATGCTCACTGCTTTGGACAGTTTTTTTTTAATATTTAACGAGGAGGACAGTGAAAATGTGTGAATGTGGCCATAAGCAGCTGCCTAATGTATGCACATGAAAGGGTTAAACGCATCGAGAACCTCAATATTTCAGCATTAAGCTGAGCCGCTAACCCGGACTCACCATGCAGCAGAATGAATGGTGTGACATTTGCCATTGCAGTGAAAATATTTATTGCCATTTTTCAGGCAACTTTAAAACAACCAACCATAAACTGAAATAAAACTTGGCCGTTTAAAAGCATTGAACCCGCCAAGTGCTGCTTTCAAGCGTTTTGCCTGCTTCACTTTAAGTCGACCATAAAGTTGTACAAATGCATTGAATGCCACTGTGGGGCATTAATTTGCGGCAAGCAAGTAACACAACAGCCGCAACAACAACAACGAAAATAAATAAATAATAATGAAATATATAAGCGATGTGAAAAAAACTATGAAATGCAATTATCCAAATGTGAAAAATGAAAAATACATTTCGCATTGTTTGTTTCAGCGTTTCCGTGAATGAATTTTTTTAATTGCGCGCCAGCTCAACTTTTGCCGCTTGGCTGCCAGAAAAAGTATTTTTATTTTTAAATTTTTTTTGCATTTACATTTACCACATTTATGCCATCGTTGGCTTTCTCAGGTGATGCGGCCACAAAAAGCCGGCTCGAAAACTATGGCAACACTGGTCCACCAGGCTAGTAGCACGCCACGGACTAATTGAATGAATCACGAGCACACACAAATACAAGTTGTGCCAATACCCAACACACACACACACACATATTGTTTATTGGTGTGCATTCGTGCAGCACACTAACACATTCAGGTGCACGTATAGGCTCGTCTATAATGAGCCGCTTCCGACCTAAAGTCGCAGCAGACGTGCGCCACACAAAAGGCGCATCCGTTTCCGATTCACTCGGTTTTGTTCAAAATACACTGGTCAAAATTTCTTAATTGTGCTCACTGAATAAAGTGATGAGACATTAATTTAATTATGACTTAAATGGAAGCATGTTTCATCAAAAACTAAACTAATGCTAAGTTTGAAGTAACTTACATGAAGAAAATCTCGAGTTTAATTAAAAAGTGTACTACGAGACAAATCTGAACACACACTCAATACAAACGAGTATCAATAACTTAGTCAAGACAAATCTTTCCATATGGAGGTATCTCTTCTAGGGGCCAATAGACGGCGGCCCCACGATCTGAAAATGCTTGTGATAAGCTAATCATTTTCATGAAAAAAACTTAAATTGATTAATGTAACTATCACATGTGAAGTGAATAAGGACAATTTAATTGAGCAATTCGAAGGTTTAAGGTCTGGTCGACAGTGAGGTAAACTCAATGCCAATACCAAAATCAGTACCAATATAGAACAGGTAATGAAAACAATATCATCGATCCCAGAATTAATTATCCAAAAATTAATTTTTACAGTGTATGTGTAGTAGCACCTCAACAGCAGAAATTGTGTTATTATACCACAAGGCGGTCATTGGCTCCTCCTGAAAGTTGTGCCATACTTTTGTAACGCACATAGCCCAGCGGCTATTCATACCCTGCACTGTCATGTTAGGGTTAATACACTTTTACATGAAGTCGGCAACGCTTACATAATGTAAAGGACAACTAAGAGTGACTAACTAACTAGCAATAACTAACTAACTATAACTAACTGACTAACTAACTATAACTAGCTAACTAACTAACTTAATAACTAACTATAACTAATATAATTAACTAACTAACTAACTATAACTAACTAAATATAACTAACTGACTAACTAACTAACTATAACTAACTGACTAACTAACTAACTATAACTAACCAACTACAACTAACTATAACTAACTAACTATAGCTAACTGACTAACTAACTAGCTATAACTAATAACTATTACTAACTGACTAACTAACTATAACTAACTACAACTAACTATAACTAATTCACTAACTAACTAACTATAACTAACTAAATATAACTAACTGACTAACTAACTATAACTAACTAACTACAACTAACTGACTAACTAACTTACTATAACTAACTAACTACAACTAACTAACTAACTAACTATAACTAACTGACTAACTAACTAACTATAACTAACTAACTACAACTAACTGACTAACTAACTTACTATAACTAAATGACTAACTAACTAACTATTACTAATTGACTAACTAAATAACTATAACTATACTACTATACTACTACTTACTAACTAACTTATTTACTAACTATAACTAACTATAACTAATTATAACTAACTATAACTAACTACAACTAACTATAACTAACTAACTAACTCTAACTAACCAACTATAACTAACTGACTAACTATACTACCACTATACTACTACTTACTAACTAACTTACTAACTCACTTATTTACTAACTATAACTAACTATAACTAATTATAACTAACTATAACTAAATGACTAACTAACTAACTATAACTAATTGACTAACTAAATAACTATAACTAACTAACTATAACTAACTGACTAACTAACTATACTACTACTATACTACTACTTACTAACTAACTTATTTACTAACTATAACTAACTATAATTAATTATAACTAACTACAACTAACTATAATTAACTAGAACTAACTAACTAACTCTAACTATATTAACTAACTATAACTAACTGACTACTAACTATACTACCACTATACTACTACTTACTAACTTACTTATTTAGTAACTATCATATAACTAATTATAACTAACTATAACTAACTATAACTAATTATAACTAACTATAACAAACAGCAACTAACTATAACTAACTATAACAAACTAACTAACTAAACGCATCGCATTCTCTCTGTTACATTTGTATAAATAAATCGTCCAACACCGATCGTAGCATGTTCAATTATTTTGTTTCTTTCTTTTTAATTTGCTGCAGTCAGCTTCATTGTTGTGCGCTTCCTCTTTGTTTAACAACTACTGTACAACTTTTTTACATTGGCATTTAAACTTTTTAGCATTTGCAGCCGACGCAGTGCTTCGCCAGTACACCTGCTGTGCGTCCAGGATGTCTGTGTGTGTGTGTGTGTGTGCGCTCACTATCGATGCACGGAAATCAATAAAATTCCAATTAAAATGCACACAATATTTTCACTCTGCCAACTAGGAGTACAAGTTTTTTAAGCAGGATGCCCGGACCGAGGATTACAGCTGATTTAATTAGCCCGGCCCAGCTGCCGATGGTCGTCTAAGACTTGTTGCCTTAGTTGTACAAAAAGGAAATGGCAGCAAAAAGGCAATGACTTTGCTACAGTTGGTGAGCATAAGGAAGACGGATATGAACGGAAGATAGGAAGAGAAGGAGGCAGTGGCAAAGGAAATTATGATCTTTTTTCATTAGTTAGGTTTCATGGGAAGGACTAAACGATTTTTTCGTACGTATTGTATGGTTACTCAGGGTGTGGTTACATTGTTGGTGTATGGTGTATAAGAAAAATTGGTAAAACAGATGTTCCACACTGTTTTGGTACAAAAAAACATGTTGGGAAGCCCCGTCGTAAAGTAAGAAAAATAGCAGAAGACGTCCTGAGAAAAGTCTTATGAAAGACTAAAGCTCTGTAGCACTTTAATGATTTTGCCATAAGTTAGGTAAGGATCTGGTTATATCTTCAGATATTTCCATAATTTGCAAGTTTACTGTTGAAAGGTCTGTAGTGGGAGGAGTGGTTGGAAAACGTCCAGAAGGAAGTGTAGGAGGACTGGCCCCAGAGGGGGTAAATGAGGCGCTACATTTCCACGAGATGTTCGAGATGGCTCATTGTAATAACAACAGTTCAGTATGGCAGCCATTGGAAACCGTAGTGGCTCGGAGGATACTTAAAGCTTGATAGCGTTGACAGTTCGGTCGGAATGGAAAAAAGTCTGCCTACTTTGTAGTCTTCTCCTTAAACCTAATACTCTCCTTAATCTTTGTTTGACCTATGACGAGTGCTGAGTGTTACTCTTTAATCCACTGAGCCGCAACTACGACACAAATCTTCATATGATAGGTTAAACTTTTTCAAGAATTCCATCGATTGAGATCGTTTCAGTGACTGACTGACTCAGTCAGTGAATCACCAACTGACTGACAACTAGTGGCATTTATAGGGTCTTTGGCTTCAATATCTTTTTGTGAGCGGCAACTACTGACGACACAAATCATTTGAGGACAAACCTAATTTTTCAGCAATTCCAGGTTTTGAGGTCTTTCGGGAAAGGAGTTGCCAGCGAGCGTAGCCTGCTCCTTCAAACATCCAGGCATGTCCACAGTAAGTGGACAAAAGTCTATCTCTGGTCCTCCTCCCACAACTGCGTCAAAGATTGTTGAAGAGTGTTTGCAACCGAGCCAAGTGCTCCCCACCGGCCAAAGACCTGTAAGAACTGCGGTTCTCCAAACAAATTTTTCATCCTGTTCAGGTCGTATCTTAGCCAAGTTTTCTTTGAAGTGCTGCAAGTAGGCAGTTTACCCCATATTTCGTTAGCACGAAACAGAAAGTGGGCGTGAATGTTGCTCCTTACCGGCTCGAAATCGGAAATGTCTATCGTTGTTTAGACAGTTCGTCTGAGATTTAGTTATTGTGTATATACAGGGTGGCGCAAAACTTGTCACCCAGTGCAGTGAGTTGTCTCCCAGTGTTGTTGGCTCTAATTTGTTTATGAATGAATGAATGAATGAATGAATAAGTGAATAAATGAATGAATGAATAAATGAATGAATGAATAAATAAATGAATGAGTGAATGAATGAATGAATGAATGAATGAATAAATGAATGAATGAATGAATGCAGGAATGAATGAATGAATGAATAAATGAATGAATAAATAAATGAATGAATAAATAAATGAATGAATGAATGAATAAATGAATGCATGAATGAATGTCAAAGCAAAATTTACTTTAATTTACTTTAATTAATGAATGAATAAATAAATGAATTAATTAATAAATGAAGAAAGGAATGACTGAATAAATGAATAAATGAATGATTGAATGAATTAATAAATGAATGAATGAATGAATGAAGGAATGAATGAATAAATGAATGAATGAATGAATGAATAAATAAATGAATGAATGAATGAATAAATGAATAAATAAATGAATTAATAAATGAATGAATTAATGAATAAATGAATGAATTAAAGAACGAATAAATGAATGAATAAATGAACGAATAAATGAATGAATGAATGAATGAATTAATTAATGAATGAATGAATAAATGAATGAATAAATGAATGAATGAATGAATAAATATATAAATGAATGAATTAATGAATGAATGAATGAATAAATAAATGAATGAATGAATGAATAAATGAATGAATGAATAAATAAATGAATGAATGAATGCATGAATGAATGAAGGAATGAATGAATAAATGAATGAATGAATGAATGAACAAATAAATGAATCAACGAATGCATGAATGAATAAATGAATGAATGAATGAATGCATGAATGAATGAATGAATGAATAAATATATAAATGAATGAATAAATAAATGAATGAATGAATGAATAAATGAATGAATGAATGAATAAATGAATGAATGAATGCATGAATGAATGAAGGAATGAATGAATAAATGAATGAATGAATGAATGAACAAATAAATGAATCAACGAATGCATGAATGAATAAATGAATGAATGAATGAATGCATGAATGAATGACAAAGCAAAATTTACTTTTGCCGCCATTTGCAAAAGTTATAGCATCTGCCGATAAGTTTATGATCTTTGCGTCACCCTGTATATTTACTGCTGCCAAGAATACAAGTAATGAGTTTAGCAATTTCGAAATATGTCCATAAGTCAAGGAATAAGTCAAACAATAATTCATAATTAATAAGACGTAGATGTTTCACTAAAAAATCAATATTCATTACCAATTTGTAAAAGCCAATTCAATGTAAATATTTAACAAATTCAAACTTTAATCAAATTAAAACATCACCAAACCTATTGGAATTTATTTTCATATTTTTTCTGTACCTCCAACAGATGTTCGTACAGCATCTCCATGGCATCCATGCCGACTTGAGGGTCCAAGTGATTCCAGCGAATGCTGGACACCAGATAATCTTCCACAACATGGGGCAGTTCCCTTGCCAGCCTTCGAACATCTTCGGTGTCCACCAGCAGATCATTGGCGCCGTAGTACAAAGCCACTGCAGCGCTGACTTTGTCCAGCCGATAGGCGGTCGATTGATTGACAGCTTCCCCGTGCCAGAATCCCTCGTCGAGCGGTGCAAAAATATCGGTTTTATAGACCTGATAAAAGTGCGCCAACTGACGCTCACTTAAGCCGGCGGGAAACTTGTAAACCAGCATAGTTTGCACAGTCTACAACACAATGGGTATGGAAGACAGTACTTAAGACAATGTTTGCTTTCTTATTTCTACCTCGTTGATGTTCTCGCGATGAGCGCCAATCACTTCGTCCATCACCTGAAGGCAGTAATCCTGCGTAGCCTTCGAAAGCAGACAACCCTCTCGATATATCCGACCGCTAGTGTGTTCCATGGCGAATGGATATTTAAATTGCTACCAAAAAATACAAACATGGAGTTGAGCAAATTCGAAATGTGCCAACATTTGCTCTCGTTTGTTGCAACCTGAATGTAATGTTGCACCAGACTGAGCATTTTCGTCCTGGCATGGCTCATGTAGACGGCGGGCGCCAGTGCGTGCATTAGTGTGATTTTCCCATTGTACTCGGGTCGCAAGGCGGTCATCACGAAGAAAGCAGTGCAACCCTGAGTTGTAAACACAAAGTGAGACGCGCTCGGTGCAGTTGGCGCCATTCTACCTGTGAGTGTCCCACATAGCTCAGCTGAGTCGCGCCAGTCTCCGACAGAATCGTATCGACTATGGCTGGCAAATCGTAAATGCCAATTTCGTGCCAATCGTAGTTCCAAAACTGCTCGTCGGTGTCGGCGTTCAGCGTTGCATGTTGGCGGCCGTACGTTGTGCCGCGCGCATTGCCCAGCCACACATCGTAGCCGCGATCGTGCAGCAAGTAGGCCAAATCGATGCCGGGTCCATTCATGAGCCAGAAGAAGGCCGAGGCGCCCAAGCCGTGCATCAGCAGCACCGGGTGAGCGCCGGTGTGCGGAATGCGCTGCAATATCAGCCGATAGCCGTCGGCAGTTTGCACGTTGAAGGTGCTTGCCGGATAGTTGTGGTACTCCACCACTTCTTGCTGCATTGGTGCAAAAGTTCCGAGGTCAAATAGAGCAATTCGATTTGGAAGCAACACGATTGGCCACTCACCAGGGTTTTGAGTTTAGCAATCTCCGGCAATACCAACGATTTGGCAGCTTCAAACTTGTATGAAAACAGTGTCAGCGCAACTGAAACTAACTGCATTGAAAAACGTTTTAAACTCCCCATAGCTCCGCGTAGTGTAAGCCGTTTATTGTCTCTGGCCGATGTTGACCCATGGAGCGAGTATATAAAGAGAGTCAGAGCAGCACTTAATGATGCACTAACATGCGATTCTCCTGTTCAGTCTGAACACCACAATGTTTGTTTTGAGCGCACGACCACTATTTGGCGCCTATCAGTTCCACCTATCTGACGCTTATGAACTTTTTATATACTCGTAGAGGTTGACGTGTTCAACATTTCACGGCTCAAAGTGGGGCTGACAGAATATTTTTCGTCGAGAATAACAGTTTTTGCTAACATTTCGAATTTTAATTGATTTATTTGTTACTTAATATTTATTAAAGGTCACATTTCTCATATCTGGAAGTATTTTACAAGTGTTATTTATAATTATTATTCAAAAATTATTTTCAACAACTAAAATTATTTTCCATAAACTTTTATTTGTTTATTTTTTAAGTTTTATTTATAAAACAATAAACATTAGTCAACGACAATAATCACACCAAAAGTTGTAGAAAAGAAATTGGACGCAATGTTTTTGGGAAAAGACTGGAGAAAAAATTGTCCAATGAGGTGGAAGACCATCTTGTCTATCCAGAAAAAACTGCAATCAAATGGATCCACAAATGAAACCACAATCCATAAAAATCCATAAAAATATATGGTACAAACACTTTCTCGAGGTTCAGAAAGAAATCATTTCTAAGATGGTTGAGGCTTTGGGGATGTTATGAAAGAAATTTTCTAAATTTCTAGGTAAGAATTCTTTGTAAAAATGTATAATAAAATCAATTTTGCCTGAGTCATTTTCGATTTGACTTACTATATGTTAACTAAGGACATTTTCAGTCTAGGTCAAAACGCATTTGAGTAATCTTAGTCTTAGTCTTAGTCTTAGTCTTAGTCTTAGTCTTAGTCTTAGTCTTAGTCTTAGTCTTAGTCTTAGTCTTAGTCTTAGTCTTAGTCTTAGTCTTAGTCTTAGTCTTAGTCTTAGTCATTTAGTCTTAGTCTTAGTCTTAGTCTTAGTCTTAGTCTTAGTCTTAGTCTTAGTCATTTAGTCTTAGTCTTAGTCTTAGTCTTAGTCTTAGTCTTAGTCTTAGTCTTAGTCTTAGTCTTAGTCTTAGTCTTAGTCTTAGTCTTAGTCTTAGTCTTAGTCTTAGTCTTAGTCTTAGTCTTAGTCTTAGTCTTAGTCTTAGTCTTAGTCTTAGTCTTAGTCTTAGTCTTAGTCTTAGTCTTAGTCTTAGTCTTAGTCTTAGTCTTAGTCTTAGTCTTAGTCTTAGTCTTAGTCTTAGTCTTAGTCTTAGTCTTAGTCTTAGTCTTAGTCTTAGTCTTAGTCTTAGTCTTAGTCTTAGTCTTAGTCTTAGTCTTAGTCTTAGTCTTAGTCTTAGTCTTAGTCTTAGTCTTAGTCTTAGTCTTAGTCTTAGTCTTAGTCTTAGTCTTAGTCTTAGTCTTAGTCTTAGTCTTAGTCTTAGTCTTAGTCTTAGTCTTAGTCTTAGTCTTAGTCTTAGTCTTAGTCTTAGTCTTAGTCTTAGTCTTAGTCTTAGTCTTAGTCTTAGTCTTAGTCTTAGTCTTAGTCTTAGTCTTAGTCTTAGTCTTAGTCTTAGTCTTAGTCTTAGTCTTAGTCTTAGTCTTAGTCTTAGTCTTAGTCTTAGTCTTAGTCTTAGTCTTAGTCTTAGTCTTAGTCTTAGTCTTAGTCTTAGTCTTAGTCTTAGTCTTAGTCTTAGTCTTAGTCTTAGTCTTAGTCTTAGTCTTAGTCTTAGTCTTAGTCTTAGTCTTAGTCTTAGTCTTAGTCTTAGTCTTAGTCTTAGTCTTAGTCTTAGTCTTAGTCTTAGTCTTGGTCTTAGTCTTAGTTTTAGTTTTAGTCTTAGTCTTAGTTCTTAATCTTACTACATGTCCTGTCAAAACATTTTTAAATATTCGTAATGACATATTACTGGATTATAATTTTTTAATTATTGCAAAAAGTATTGTAAAGAAAATTCCATCAAAGATATTTGCCTCATTCATTAACTTTTATTTAGAAAAATTCAGAAAATCACATAATTTATATAACAATTCGAAAACTTTAAGTAACACATAATTTGCAATTTTTCATCGTAATTCTTCACTCCATTTTCTCTTCGTTCAGCGCATGGACAACTACAACAACCTACAACGTACAACATTCAAGAATATTTTGCTGACAATTATGCGTACGGGAGGCCCACTGAGAATTGCCTACAATTTCCATTTAATTAGCCAAATTTCATGATATGTCAAACCCGTTCGCCAGCCACGCCTAAACTTATGCAATTAACTTAATGTCATTTGTTTCAATTTTCGCAACGTAATTTGTCTCCATTGTTCCTGCAATTAATTTAACCAAAACACAACAAATTGCCAGGACCTGCCCAGCACCCGCAACGCAGCGAAGATGGCGATTCATGCAATTTAATGAAACTTTTGTCGACTTTGACGAGCTAAAAGTTCAGCGAAAGCGTTTAATGAGCCAAACCATACGAAACATCTTTGCAGCATAGTTTTATGTGTCCCAAACGTATTCGTATCTATCATCGTTAGGGGTTAGTGGGCTGCATGTGGTTCGGCTATTTTAACACTGCGCCGAAAATTGGCTTCAACTGGTCAACTTGACAGCTGTACGAGATGATGGATGGCAGGCGAGCGCAGATGTCTTTCGAATAAATTGGACATTGGTCAGCGCCAGCGACAGTCGGGCAAAGAACAAAAACAAAAACTGTCAACACGGTGCAAGTGAGGCAAACATTGAAACATTTACATATGTGGCCTTAGGTGTCGCGGTAATTTTCATAAAAATGTAGGCACTTTTTTTAACCGACAGCATATTTTAATTGAAAAGGAGTACCGACACAAGCCAAGCATATTTTCGCACAAATTTGGCAACATTGTAGCACCGACACACTGCCACCAAAAAACCACTTCGTCAACCATGGTCAGCAGCCATGTTCTGGATATTAAACGGCATTGAAATCCCAAAAAGAATAAAAGCCAAAAACAAAGCAGAAACTGGCGGTGCACAGAGTGAGGAGCGAGCCGACAGCAACAACGGTTTGGCAATTCCCCAAAATGTGTTGGCGTCCATGTGCGCGCCAACGATGTTGCCACCCGGCAGGATTGAGATAATAAAGCGCACACACGCCGGGCGACAATGTTGTCGGAACTGCTGCTGGTTGGCTGTCTGACTGACTGAATAGCAGGTGTCGACGAGTGCCGAGGCAGTGGACGGGGGCGATGGCGTGTGCGTGGGCGATAGGGACACGCGTCGACGTGCGTCAAGTGTGTTTGGGAATTTTAGTTGCACCTTTCGTGGCGTAAAGAAAACAAAAACAAAGCACAACATTTCCAGGTGTGCGTATATGCAACGCAAGTATTTTGGCAAAAATATGCGCTCGAGGTGTCAACGTGGCATGCGAATGTGTCAAGACAAGCTGCAGCGCTCGAATGTCGACAGCTTTTTGCTAGCTGTCGCCTATGAAAATGATAAAGTCGAACTGAGCGAGAAAGTGTTAACGAGTGTGGGGAATAAAAATTGCAGTCATTTTTAATACGTGATGTACGATGAATACTGGTTAAATTTATTGATGCTATAATATTTCGTATTATTAAACGTTGCTTTGGCATTTCATCTGAATTTGTTATATCAAATTTACACAATTTCTTTACTTTAAATGTTGACATTTGGGTAATTTTTTCTCGTTTCGTTTGCATTCGAGACGAGGACTTATAGCTCAGTGAAATGGATGTTGAAATTTCCAGAGACCTAAGGCACGCATAAATTTTATGATTACATTGAAATAACCTTTACTCGCTTCGTGATTTTATCTACTGTTATGTTTCAAATTTTTTACTTCGTCTGATGTTGATTTTCGAACACTGAAAAACATGCGTGAACTTATATCTGCTATTGAATAATTTTTCAAAATACTAAGTCAATGTGGTAGGCCCACAGTTCAGTTAAATTTCTCTTAACCCTTTGTTAACCCCGTCATCGTTGACCCCGTCGTTGACATCGTTTTTTTTAATTAAAAAAAAATGAAAGAATGCGTGAAATTATTTCTCATTTGATGTGGTTTTACTGATTTTGAAGTCAAAGAACACATTTAAGCATGTTTCTCCATACAAACTTTTAAGCCATCGTTGACCCCACATTTGATTTTCAAAAAAAATGAAAAACATGTGTCGAACTATTTTTCATTTAAAGTCGTTTTACTGAGTTTGAAGTCAAAAAACCTATTAAATTATGTTTCTTCATGGAAACTTTTAACCCATCGTTGATCCGGACACATTTTCATTAAAAAAAAAAGAATACATGCGTCAAATTATTTCTCATTTGATGTGGTTTTACTGTTTTTGTAGTCAAAAAACATATTAATTTATTTTTCTCCATAGAAACTCTATAGAAATCGTTGACCCCGTCGGTTATTGGTTTTTTTATGAAAACACGTTTCTAATTATTTTTTACTTTCTGTGTTTTCACTAATTTTGAAGTAAAAAAATCATAATCAGTTATACGAGTAAGTCATAATTTTCCCGTCTTCGAACCTTAACCTATTATTGATTTGTTAAATTTAGACTTGAATTTTGAAAAATTGAAACGAAAATTTCGATTTGTTTTTGATTCGGAGTATTTTTACCAAGTTTGAGATCAATAGGCTCATTAAAAAAAATCACGTTTCTTCATACAAAACCTTAACACATATTTTGTCCTTTTAGATCCCGATTTAAAAAATTTCGTCTTAATAGAGGTTTAGTTCCTAGTTTCCAGTCCTACAACTTTAATGTTCGTAGCTTCAGCGGTTTGGACTGAGCGACAATGAATCAATCAGTTAGTCAGATCAAACCATTTTATGAACATAGATTATTCTGTTGTCTACTTTTCTATACTTAAAATATGCAAGAAGACAAAAAGAATGTAATTTTATAATTATGCCTCATATTAAAATGCTCAAAAAATGGTATAGCAAAATTGTACAGAAAAATAAATCAAGCACATTAGGGTTAATAAAACAAACTTGTAGAATTTCTTTAGAAAAGTCACAAAAAAAGTCCCAATTTATTTTACTTGTAGCTAAATGCGTTCTTTGGTTCTGTAATCTTTAAAATTGTCGACCCCACCACTTAGTTCCATTCTTTTTTTCTCCTTCTAGTTATATTTATGTTCCTTCTATTTCTGTTCCCCGGCCTCAGCCATTTGTTTCATGAAAAGTTTACTTAATGTGCCTTGATGTTCTCTTCATTCATCTGACGAATAAAACACACACCAAACCAACTCCATTCCGCGTTTATATGTTCCACTCTGCCGGCAATAAATTTTATTCAAGTTGACTAGAATATTCAAAATCATCACATTTCTGTGCAAAATTATAGACTTGAAAATAGTAAAAATAAGCTTCTCTTGAGTGAATACCGTTTTAGAAAAAGTATCAAATTTTTTTTTAAATTTTAGCCTTCAATTGCAAAAACTATGGTTCCAGCTGCTCTTTAAAGTCTTCAAACATTTTTTTCCATAAAAACATTTCACATATTGAACAACTCATTTCTCGTCGAGCATCATAAATTTCACTTGTTTTGCTAAATAAAAAAATTCTTTTAAAAAAAAATCATAAAATATTCAGTGGCTACCAACGCCTAAAGCCAAACAAACCGCCCAACAAATTTTAACAATTTTGTTTGTAAAAAAAGCAAAAACTGCTTCCACACTACTCGCCCGCTGGCGACTTCATTAAATTCTGTTAATTAAGTTTGCAACACTTTTACGTTTTATCTATGTATGTGTGTGTGTGTGTATGTGTGTGTGTACATATAATTTATAAAAACCAAAACCCAGCATAAAAAAGTATAAATTGCATTACACTTTTTTATTTAGGGTTACCCAATGTTGCCGCCGTTGGTTGTGTTGATTTCAGTGTTGCTGGTTGATTGCAACTTTTTTATGGCAACAACACTGTCTGTACTCTTTTCACGCTGCCAGCAAAATGAGTTGCAAAGATTTTTACTTTATTTACTTGAAAGCATATTTAAGTTTGTTGTTGATTTAAACAATAGCTGCAACTTATTTTTGGCGCCGTGATCCAAATTTCAGCAGTTTTTGTTTTGTTGGCTTTGATAGTCGTTTGGCTTTAAGTACATAACACGCTCCTGTATATAGGAAGGCAGGAGTATGTAGGTAGGTGAATAAGCAGAAAACAAAACGTATTTATGTGTAACAGTAAATTGTGACAGTCACCTGCTGCCGCTGGCTGTGGCCAGGATAAACAAAACAACAGCGCACAACACAACAAAAACGCGCTGTCAGTCGCCCCTTGGTGGCGTCTGCACAAGAATGGAACTCAATTAAAATTTAACGAGCAATTTTTTGCTGCCCATTTGTGTCGCCCTGTTGTTGTCATCGGTCTGTCCAGTCGACTGGGGAACAGCACAACACACAGCAGACAACAGACAAGTCACTTTCAATGCGCCAAAATCCCCCAAGGAAGTTAATTCGTTTGCGTGTTTATGCAAATGTGGATTTTCTTTAGTCATTTCTTTTGTGCAAACTTTTTTTAAAACTTATTTTCTGCTTCACTTTCGGTTTTCAATGTGTTTTTTAGTAGCTGCATTTAACCATTTTTTTATTGTTGTTGTTATGTTAAGGATTTACAAATACTTTTTGTGCATTAATGTTGTCACTCTCGATCTCTCTCTCTCTCCCTCCTTTTGGTAAACTTATCAAACTTTTTCACCTCATTATCTGTGTTTAGCCAAATTTGTTTTTTAACAGCAATTTGAAATTCTTGTTTACTTTTTATTTTTTAATAAAAAATTGAACTTGAACTAATTATTGTCAGTGGCTGACCTGTAAAACTTTTAAGGTTCCAGTTTAGCATAAATTAGTTGTCAGTACACTGAAGTTTGTTAAAATTGGGCATTATAAATAAGTCAGGAAGTGAGGCCTTAGAATTTAAGGCTTAGATTACACCGTGCGACAGCATTTTTCACACCGGGAAAAATCCATATGTGCGTGAAACTAGAGACTAAATTTAGTAATACTGCGTACTCAGTTTTTCATTTCTACATCCTTTGTCCTTTTAAAAGGACTTCATAATTTGTAGGGCATGAAAAATAAAAAAATATAAAAAATATTTAACCTCGTTAGAATATGGCGATATTTATATCAAATGAAAGAAGAAAGGCTCAAAATTTAAGTAAAATTGATTTTTTATCTATTTGTAAAAAAAAGGATATGAAAAAGGTCCTTTGAAAATTTTAATCCTTTATATTGGTTCGAAAGTTATTAAAAAAAAGCGGACGCTGCAATTCTAATGAAGTAAAAAATTCTAATTTATTTGAGTATCAGTATTTTAAATAATAAAAAAATACAAAATCAATGAAGCGAGAATAATGAAATTTTGACACGTGATCAAGGAGATTTTGGGTGTTAACATACTTACTTTTCAGGAAAATTCTATATAAATTTTCAAGGATATAAAGGATTAAAATTTTCAAAGGACCTTTTTCATATCCGTTTGTTACAAATAGATAAAAAAATACTTTTTTTTTAATACTTGAGCCTTTCCTCTTTCAGTTGATATACATATCGCCATATTCTAACGAGGTTAAGTATTTTTTATATTTTTTTATTTGTTATGCCCTTCAAAATTTTAAGAGGACAAAGGATGTAGAAATGAAAAACTGAGTACGCAGTATTACTATGTTTGGTCTCTAGTTTCACGCCCATATGGATTTTTTCCGGTGCGAACATTTTTTTTAATTTTTGTCGCACGGTGTTATAGGTCATTTTTCAGATATTAGTTCGTAGTCCTTAGGTGTTAGGCTATCTCTCAGGTTTTTGGTTGTAGGTCTTAAGTTGGAGGTCATCTCTCATCTTTCCGGTCTTAAATAGGTTGTAGGTCCTACATTGTAAGTCATCTCTTATCTCTTAGTTTTTAATTTGTACGCTGTAAGTTGTGGGTCATCTCAATCGCATCAATGATCACTTCACTGCAAAAAACTTATAACTTTCAATAAAGAACACTTTGAATAATGTTTTCTAATATTAAAAAAAAAAAGTTTTCATTCTCTCCAAGAAAGATTGGAATCGCTTTAATATACCAAACATACAGCAACAACAACTTAGTGCAATCTCCACACACAGCCAACTTCGGCGCACATTAAAAGCTTTCAAATTTTTGATAAATTCTCGCTTGTCTCAGGCATTTATTATTGCCTTCATGCATCATTGGCGCATAACTAACTCCCACTGCAGTCGCCAAGCAATGCACAGCATGCAAGCGATATTGCACCGCCCCAACCCGTCCGCCTGCGCAATAAATTGCATTACAAATTCGCATAAATTTGCTGCTCGCTTTGCGCAACGTAACAAATCGTTTGTGCGCGAATTGCATTCATCTTGGCATTGAATTTGGGTATTTTGCAATTTCGCTTCGGCTTTCCGTGTGCGTGCGACACACACACACACACACATAGTGATTGTAGCAACAACAACAGCCAACGCCAAGTACGAGCAAACTTGCGCCAAGTGGTAGCGCTTGAAAATCTGCTTTGATCAGCGAAAATATGCGCGAAATTTAATGGAATTCGGAGATGTGCATTTTCCTTTTTTCATAAAAACGCACACTTCATAAATTCGCAGCGAGGGTAAATTTCGCATTAGTTGCGTTTAGCGGGCAACGTTAGAGAGTTATTTGTGTGTGTGTATGTGTTTGCTTTCATTCATTTTTACCGCAGCGGCAACCAAGTCAGGTGCAATCGCTATTTAAAAGCCAAATAAGAGAAGTTATTCATTTCTCTAAAGCAAAAATGAAAAATCATTTTGAATGGGCAAATATTGATGATGATGCAGAAGGTAGTGAGGAATCCAATAAATATTCGACGAGAATTTATTTGTCTGCATAGCGTTGACACACGACATTATTAATATTATGTGCACTAATACACGCACACACACTCACACATACATGAAAGCTAATTGTATGATGAACTTCAAAGCAGAACCCAGCTTCAGGTTTAGTACACTGAATACTTAAAAGTCGTTGGTTAGCATGAAATAATGATTTATGGCAATGATTCTTAAACTTTGGTGTTATGTACGAGGGCAGTTTGATAAGTCACTGATTTTTTTTTGGATAAATGAAATTTTTTCGGCAAAAAAACGTTTTATTTCTCAACTTTGTCGCCTTTTAGCTCGATACATTTAGTCCATCATTTTTCCAATTTTTTTATCCCTTTCAAATAATAGGTTTTCTCAAGGTTCTCAAAATAGGCATACGAGTATGTTTCAGTGATGACCCCTTCATTCGAGCCACATCTCTTACCGCCGAGCCATTTCTTCATGTCCATTTCTTCTTCTTAGGAACAGAAAATAGTCGCAGGGATAAATCTGGAGAATATGCTGGATGGAGTAGCAGTTTGTAGCCCAATTGATGGATTCCTGCTGTAGCGACAACACACGTGTGCGCTGATGCATTGTATTGGTGGAAGAGAATTTTTTTTTAGCCTCTTGAAGGTGATCGATGTGAATGACACTGCATGCATCCTAAAAACTGTAGCCATGACCTTGTTGGCCGACAGACCCACCTTGGCCTTCTTTGGTGCACGTTCACCCGGAGAAGTCCACCGCTTTGACTGTTCCTTGGTTTCTGGTGTACAGTGATGGATGCATGTTTCATCCACGGTTACAAAGCGGTGCAAAAACTCGTTCGGATTTCGGTTGAACATCGCCAAACACTCCTTTGAAGTGGTCACGCGTTTGCGTCAAATATATTTCAAACATCGATCTTTTTTTTCCGATGTTTCCGATGTTCGATGTTTTTCTCTACTTTTCCATTAAGGTATAAACAGAACCAAATCGTCGGCCGAATTTATACGCACCGAAAAATGACGCAGAGCGTCAGTCGTCATGAAAATACGCACAGTGAAACAGAAGGTCTGTTTGGCCAGATTTCCAGTAAAAATTATCCAGTAAAAAATATCAGGAGAGTAAGCCAGCTTACGCTCCCTAAAATCAAGCTATCCAAAAAAGTGAACAAACAGCAATTTGTAAGAATTTGCAAGTTTTAACTCTTGGTTACACCACTGGGACTTGGCCCACTCACAATACACAGTAAAAAGGGTGTAAACAGGAGGGTTAAAGAACGAAACAGCTGATCTAAAAGTTTCATTTGAGGTTTGAAGTGGTAGGGAAAATTGAGTTAAATCAGACATTTAATGCAAAATGCAAATAGTTCGTTGCGCTCTGCAATTCTTCCCTTTCAGCTTCAGCGGGTAAAGCTGAGCAAGACGGTTGTGGGACAGCAGACTTGCGAACGCACAAATTCTTTGCTGGTTCCATTTGCCTCCAAATGTTTACAAAAATTATTTGTCTTTGCAGTCGATCATATGGCAGCCAGTCATATGTTTTTCTTGTTCTTCTTCTTACTGGCAAAAAGTTACTGGACAAAATTTCTCCAGTAAAAACTTGCAAGTTCTCACGAAATTAACTGTCACTTTACGCTCTCAGTTTCTCTCTCGTTACTGGAGATTTGGCGTCAATAAACAGGATCCAGTAAAAATTTGTACAAATTTGTACAAATTCGTACAAATTATTCTCTGCCAAACAGACCTAGAATGGGTGCGACATTCGCATCAGCTGTTCACAAAAATTATTCCTGCAAACACCATTTTCAGAAAAACAAAATTGATTATTTGGCACAATTTTTTATTGAAATTTGAAGCACTTACTTTGCAACCTTAAAGTAGCACAAATCACAAAATTTTTGCAGAATTTTTCGTTTGTTTATATTTTCGATTTCCACCTCTGACAGCTGCATAGCTGATTGGTTCGCACGACGACTGCGACAAAATTAGAATTTGTTCTATCGTCGGACGACCGGTCGTCGGCCAAATATCGCAGTCGTCGTCGTTGTGGGCAATCACATGCACTGCTGTGTGTTTTAATTTTGACAGCGTACGTTCGGTGCGTAAAAATCGGCCGACGATTTGATTCTGTTTATACCATTACTAGTAAAAGGAGCGCGAGAAGCTACTAAAAACAAATACAAAAATTCATATAACATTTATAAAGCTTATAAAACAAATTTGGACATGCTGGTGAATGGATCTCGACCATAGTCAAATAAGATTTTGCTACTGGGTGGTACAGAAATGTTTATTTTGTTATTATTGTTCATTAATATGTTTTATTTTCTTTTTTTTGTTGTTGTTAAATTTTTTTAATGGATTATTTTTTAACACAAACTTTAATAAAGTGGCAAATGACTTACTAACATTTTTTAATACACTTTAATTTTTAATATATTTCAAAAGAGTCCCAATTGGAAAAAGGTCGATACATCGATGTTCGTTTCCCAAAAACATCGAAACATCGATGTGGGCAAACATCGATGTTTTTCCAGCTCTACTGCTTTCAATCACTGTGAAACACAAAGTAAATGACGCATCATGCTCAAAATTTGAATTTAGCCTACTAAGAGATGGTAGTAGACAGTAGCAGGGTTGTATTTAAAGTTACTACGTGGGAAATTAAAAAAGTCACTGAATACTCAAATTGCCCTCGTATTGGATCCAAATTGGTTTTTAAACGATACAATCGCTGATCTCTAGCATAAAAATGGTCAGTAGATGATCCATTTGACCTTTAACATACTTTGTGAGAATTTTGAACAAATGAATGAGAAGGAAAACTTCCATTGTGCAACGTTATTTTCATCTTATTGTGACTAAATTTTCATAAAATGGCTGCCGTGGTTTGGACATGTGTCATGTATGAAAGCTCCGGTAAAAAAGATGTGTTGAAAGTCGTTTTCGATTTCTAAAACGGTTCAACCTTCATGTTTGTAGCTTTAGTTGTTGTAGCTCGGCTATGATGAATGAGTCAGTCAGAACAAATAATTACATGAATATAGATTATAAGTATTTATAGAGAAATATTTCACATTTAATGTGCAACAATGGGTTTGGCATTTATTTGCACTCTTTGTTTACTTTCTGTACTTATTTTCGTCTAGATGAGTTTTTCAATACTTCACTTTCTACGCTTTCTGCAACTTGTCCTCCATAACGATTAAGTCTCACTCTGGCAGACACACCCCCGACGCTGTTGACATTGAAAATACCACTGTTGGCATTGCAAAATATTATCTCGCCTCCCAAATGTCACGGCCAGCTGCCATGTTGCCACGTTGCCATGTCGCCAGTGCCATTATCATGTAACATCCCATATTGTTTTGCTGCTTGTCGCAAAGTTAATTAACACTTCTATAAAATGTACGGCCCACCTCGGTGCCCGCCTGCGCCCCATACCGACGCCGACGCTCAATTCCGACAAAACAAAGGCCGCAATACAACGCAACATTGACGCCAACAAAGGGTTGGCAGTCGCCGTCGCGTTGCACAGCGTTGCAAGCCGATTGCCCAAACCGTATCGCCACTAAAGATTTATTGGATATTGCGGCATTAAGTCGGATTTGCAGCAGGTTTGGCTGTTTTATCTGTGAAAACGGTGCGCCCAATCGTTCGACAATTGCGCCCAACAATAATAACAACAGCCACGCCAGCGGCGATGGCAACTGCCAAAGCAATTTTATTGTTGTTGTTGCTGTGTGGTGTCTGTGTGTGTGTGTGAGTTTTGCAAGAGTGAATGTAGGGTTTTGCACTTTTTGTTATGCGAAATAAATTATTTGCAAAGTGCGCCAAGTGCCAGCGAGAAGTGGGAAGCAAATGGAAATGAAAATGTTTGCAGCAAATGACATTAGAAGCGCAAACACTCGACCGAGCCGGGCCGGGCGCATTTAACCTAACATTTCCGCCCGCCCAGTCGTAGGCAAAATTGTCGCAACTGTGAGGAATGAGACGGAGACGACTAAGGCGACATTGACTGCGTTGGCGTTGGCCAAAGTAAATATTTGCTTATGCGCTGGAACCCTTCTAACGATTACCGTTAAGCATCAACTATGGTTTGTTTATTTTCATTACTTGAGCATGAACGACAACGGGAGAGAAGGGAGACCGACAATGCTTTAAAGTACTTTGGCATTTTGTACAACATTGCTTTGAATGTCAAGTAAAAACTTTTTGAAAATTGAGTGATTTCAATAGTGACAAACAAGCAAATGAAAGAAGCATAAAAGTGCTTAGAAGCGCGGAAAATAATCGAAAATCGAAAATAATCGAAACCACAGAACCTAAGCATGAAACACTGTCAAAATCCTTAACTCTACTGTGGCATTTTCTTCAATTCTACTGTGGCATTTTTTTCAATTCTAAATTGTTTGTCAACAACGCGCTGTCCACTTGTCGCTTTTCCTGCGACTTGGCGCCGCGTTCGCACTAATTGCGCCACACCTGTAAGGCAAATGGAAACGCATGGCGGCCAACGCTGTTTTGCGCAAATATTCAACGCCATAAACGCCGCGCCGCATTCGCCAAATCTGCCCCAAAACGACAATAAAGTCGCATTAATTATGAACTTCCGCTCGTTGCGCAACGCGCGCCGCATTTAGTGCCCCCGCCCACCGCCGCCACCACAGTCCAGCGCTGCCGTCACTCGTTGACATTGGCAGCGCTCCAGCTCGGTGTTTGCTCAGCCCAACTGGCGTCCTGTGCGTTCGCTTTGCTCTTCGTCGTCCTCTTCAACTTCACTTGGCTACTCCACGGTTTGTTGTTGTTGTTGTTGCTGTTGTTGACTTTGTGCGCATTAAAACGATTTTCTTAATTAAGTACGAAAATAGTTTGTTTATACCGCTGAGCGTGCCGTGCCGCCGCTGTTTGCATAATCACTCACAAATGCATAAAAAAAATTAAGTGAAAATTATAAAATGCTTCCGTTTTGTTGTTGCATGTCTCGGCTCACAATGTTGGCAAATGTGCGAATTGTGTTAATTAGATGGCAGATTTAAAGGCAACCAACTGCTCCAAGTAGCAGCAATCAATGGCGGCATTGCCAAAGAAACTGAAAAGTGGCATAAATGGGAAGTGTTGTATTGGTTTGCCCTGCTACATCTCTCCTCCTATCATCTTTTTATATCCTGGATTTATGTTTTCAGAGTAAATAATGTAAATTCCGAAAGCTTAACTGAGTGATTTTCAAAAGGAATTTAACTGCAAGACTTTTATCATAATTGATGTATAATAATAATAACAGTGTGCTGAAATTTATTCTCAAAAATACCTACTGAGCGACTTTTCTATAGGTATACTGAGTTCAGATCCACCAGGCGTTTGGCTGGATTGGCTCTAGTTTATGAGAAATCTGACTTTGAATTTTGCTAATTTCAGTCGAGTTCGTCGCTTAAGTCTTCGAAAGTTTACATGCTAATTGGTCCTAAATCGTTGTGAATATCGCTTTACTGTCTTCGACAAGTTTGTAGATATTTTAACGACCAACAAATTTGCTTAAGACACCAATGCAAAAAAATACATTCAAACTGTGTTTTCGACAAAAATGTCCCAAAACCCCCACTTTTTCGTCTAGGCATAAATGCAGTATAGCGAGCCCTCGTGAAAAAAATAAATGAGTATGCTTTTATATAGAGGGTTGGCTGCTGCATCTAACAAACTAAAAATTTTGCCTGGGAAACGCCCATAAAAGGCGTGGCTCAGGGTCAAAGTTCAAAGTTTTTATCAAAAAAACTCAATTCATCTCCAACAGATTTACACGACATGGGTATCAAACGAAAGGTATTTTTCATACCTTTCTTTTGATGTACAACATTAGATACGTAGTATGTACTAATAAAAAGTTTTAAGCGAAAAAAAAAATTTTTATACAATTTTTCTAAAAACGGATTTTTTTCTCGAAAAAATCCATTACTAAGGTACAATAAGTTTGTTGCCATATTGTAGCCTGTGAAATTCCCTTTACAATGAAATACAAAGGTGAACAATACAAAGGTGAAACAAAAATGTCCTTCTTGCTCTTGTTGAAGGCTCTAGGATTATTCAACAATATTATAAATACGCAGTTGTGTCAGTTATTCTTTTATAGATTATTTAGTTCTTTAATGCGTCTCATTCTAATTTAGCTTGAACCCATCACTTTCGAACTGAATCAAGCGTTCGATTCGATTCTATAGCTGTCGCTAGCACATAAAAGCATCGCGACGTTCGTGTTGAATATTACAACAACAGACTTGCTGACAAAACGCTTGAATTGTGTAAGCCGCGCAATAAGTTAAGTTTTAATTATAAGTTTTAATATGTTTAAATTTCACAAATTCCTTCCAAGTTAAAATCATTATTGCAAAGTTTATATATGTATGTATTTATGTATTCTAGAGCACAGTTTCTAAACTGAATGTCTGAGCTTCAAAACTTTTCAATCTACCATTGAGTGAACAATTTCATTGAAACTGATTTGCATTGAAATTTATTTGCATTCTTGCAATTTCGGTGGCAATAAATCAAATCGAATCAACTCAACTCGAGTGCCAATTCAATGGAACAAAAGCCCTTAACAAAAGAGCCAGTTGAAGTGCCCAAAAGTGGATTTTTTCTACAATTGCCCATCGACCATTATTTATGCAATTTCCAATCAATTTTCTATTCGCTTTGACGCAGCGAAGAAATACGAAACAGAAGAAGTGGTGACAAAGTGAGTGAAAGAACCACAAATTGATTGAAGGCTTTGCGATTAAATATCGAGTTTTAAATTTTAATTTAATTATTTAATAATTTCATTTATTTATTTATGGAGTTTCGAAAATACATTTTGATTATTGCTTCGTAGAAACCCAAAAATTGACAACCACACACAACTTCGATTGTATGTGAGACGCCCTCTGGTGGTGAATTTATGAACCTTAATTAATTTTGTATTTTTTGTACTCAAGAATGTTTCCGATTGCTGTATGAATCATTCAAATCGGTGCAGTAGTATTCGAGATAGAATGTTTCCTCGCTTACTTAACTACTACAATTACAAGTGGGAAGCCAATTCCATAGAAAATGGCCAGTTTTGTATGACAGACCCTTTAAGACTTTGAGATAGCGTGTAGGTATGTTTGAAAGAAACATTTGGAAGAGAAAATAAATGAGTTTCGGTCTTACATTGAACACATCTGGGGGCAACCTGGGAGCAGTTGGAGCCTATTTTATAAAAATGATTATTTTGTATGGAAGCCCCATTAACACTAAAATGTCCAAGGTAGTCATTTTGACTACATTGAAGTCTTTTATTGTAAATAACTTTTATTGTATCGCTTTCTAAAAAAATATCTTATGTGACTTTTACTAAGTTTTAAAGCTAAATGGAATAAATAAATTAAAAATCTTATAAACCAATTTTTTACCCCAATTTGGCAAAATTTACCTTAAATGCCCAATGGTAGTCATTTTGACTACCTATCTAAAATTTTCAGAAAATCTTACTGATAAATAGACAAATATGCATCTTCAATTGCGAAATATGAAAATTTCAAATATTTGGAAACATTAAAAAAAATCATAGTAGGTTGTACAATTCCGAAGTTTTTCAATCCAAAATTCACTCACAAAATTCATTCACAAAATCTAAATTCCAAATTGCATTCCATTTTATCCCATTGATGTGTAAAGTACGCCACTATATTTAAATGAATTTTCTTTGTTAACCATAAAAAAATAAAAATGAAGTACTTATTTTAATTTCATCTCATGTGCATTTATTCATATTTGCTACTTAAAAACCAATAAAATAAAAAAAGTCAGTAAACAATAGTGTAGTCAAAATGACTACATATGGGCATTTTAGGTAGGTCAGATTGTCGGGCATTCTAGTGTTAAAAGTTGGAGATAAGGTATAAATATGTTCGAAAGAAATGTTCAGTAGAGAAAATTAGTGGGGGTCAGTCATAGATTTGAACCCTCTAAGAGCAACTTCTGAGCAGCTGTAGAGCAATTTGTCGAACATTCCAGCTTTTTTGTGAACTTTGACTTGACTTGACCATTTAACCTCACTCTAGCCCCACAAATTTTCGGCTCATGTACTTTTTCACCAAACCGCAAAAAACGAGAGGTTTTTCAGCTTCGAGAACCCATTATTAAGAATCCCCATACAACCCTAAATCATGTCTAATGCATAAAGAGATATGTATGTAAAAAATTAGGGCTCTTTTGACATTAGCAATCGCTGGTGTATTATTTATTTTAATCATTTATGTACGTATTATAAAATATTTTTAATAAATTTCTAAGCGCAACAAATATTCCATTGAATATCATAAAAAAAATTTGTTTGGCAGAAAACTCATTTCGCTGACATAAATGTCGGATGTATGTAGACTCTTTAAGTTATTTAACAAAAAAAAATAAGTAGGAAATCATTTTGCAACAAAAGCCAAAAGCAACAATTGAAAACACCCGCTAGCGACACGTCCCCACAGCGAGATCCGAAACTGCATACAATACAACGCCGCACAAACGGTTCACAGCTGCACCAACAACAACAACAGGAACAACTGCAACCATCATGGCAACAATTGCAGTTGCAGCGCTGCACAGCGTGCGATTTTATTGCACACAATGGCAGCGCCACAAGTGGCAACGCCAGCTGCGATGCCGATAAAACTATCTCGCTTCTGCAATGCGAGTTGAAGATGGATGTTGTGGTTCATGGTGTTGCTGTAACGGTGTGAATTGTGCATGGGAATTGATTTCAATGAGGGAGAATAAACTTAGAGTCATTTGCAGCAGGAACTTGAAATTTTCATTTTCACGGCAGTAACATTATTTGGTACATTAAACGACGTTAAAGTGGTCTTAAATATTAGTTAAACGAGTCTTGAAAAATACTCAATACTCGTATTGGTTTGTTCAGCTCTCTGCACAGTGCAAGACCCTGTTAGATGTGATGGCTCATTAGCTCTTCAATGTTGCTTGCATTGCACGGCAAATGCTTAAAGCCAAAAGTTGCTGCAAAATGTCATCGTTGCCCAAATAAGAAGCACACTGCAATCGTCAGCTGCTAAATGGTCAAAGCAACTGAAGTAATTGCTGCACTAACCAACTGAAGCGAACTGTTCTAGCAACATGCCGAGCAGCAACTGCTGTCAAAACGCTGTCAGCATTTGTTACTCAAAGTTGATGTTTGCTGTCATTGTGCGTGAACCTAGAAATTAAAATAAATATTGTAAATTAAATTCATATAAATAATTAAATTTTTTGTTAATTATTTCAATGTTGCGCGCAATATTTTTCAGTGCTTTTCTCTTGCTCTGTTGTCACTGTATTGCAGTGAAAAGTGGTAAAAAAAATGCTCCAAAAATAATTAAATGTTTAAAACATTGTGTCTTTTGTGTATTTGTAGAAAAATTTTTACATTTGGATCGCGACGGTATTCTGTCATTTTTCATAAACAATGGCAATTTCAATATAAATCCGCTGTATTGTCGAATGCTGCAAACCGATGTGTGTCCACATCAGTTTTTAATGTTTCAACTCTACACAAAGTGAGTGATTTTCATGTATAGCAAAGGATTTAAAACTATAGTAAATTTTATATAACAAACATTTCACAACCTTACAAACTGCCATTCAAGCAATGAAAGCCAGTTTAATAGAACAAAAATATAAATAAAAATTTGAATTAAAGTAAAAGAAAATTAAATAAATATGTAAAATTATAAATTAAGTCAAATGAAAAGATTTAGTGAAAAAATTAAAAATTTAAATAAATAAATTTAGTGCAAAAATTAAAAATTAAGTAGAGAGAAAACACAATAATCAACATAAAACAAAAATTAAATTCAAAGATCTTATAAAACAAACAAGAACTACATTAACAAAATAATAAAAATAAAAAACAAAACCGATTAAATACAAAATTAAAAGTTAGTAAGAAGCCATAAGATCATATAAAAATAAATTAATTAAAATACAGAAATTTATAAATTAAAAGAAATATTAAGAAATAAGAAGCCATAAGATCATATAAAAATAAATAAATTAAAATTAAAATACAGAAATTACAAAAATTAAAAGATATATTAAGAAATAAGAAGCTATAAAATCATAAAAAAATAAATTAATTAAAATTAAAATAGAGAAATGTAAAAAAATTATAAATAAAAAAGAAAAGTTTAGAAATAAGGAGCCATAAAATCATTTAAAAATAAATCAATAAAAACTAAAATATGGAAATGTAAAAAATAGAAAATTTTAAATAAAAGAAAAGTTTAAAGATAAGAAGCCATAAAATCATATAAAAATAAATAAATAAAAACTAAAATATAGAAATTTAAAAAATTAAAGATATATTAAGAAATAAGAAGCCCTAAAATCATATAAAAATAAATTAATTTAAATATAGAAATGTAAAAAAATTATAAATAAAAAAGAAAAGAAAAGTTTAGAAATAATAAGCCATAAAATCATTTAAAAATAAATCAATAAAAACTAAAATATGGAAATGTAAAAAATAGAAAATTTTAAATAAAAGAAAATTTAAAAAATAAGAAATAAAAATAAATAAATAAAAATTAATATATAGAAATTTATAAAATTAAAATATATATTAAGAAATAAGAAGCCATAAAATCATATCAAAATAAATAAATTAAAATATAGAAATGTACAAAAATTATAAATAAAAAAGAAAAGTTTAGAAATAAGGAGCCATAAAATCATATAACATTAAATAAAAAAATCAAAATATAGAAATTTTAAAAATTAAAAGAAATATTAAGAAATAGGAAGCGATTTTGTAGTTTCTTATTTCTATATAAAAAAAATTAATAAATAATAAAATAAATATGTAAATGAAAACTAAAATATATCATAGAAATGTAAAAAAAATTAAAAAAAAAACAAAAACATAAGAAATAAGAAGCCATAAAATCATATAAAAATAAATAAATTAAAATTAAAATATAGAAATATAGAAATCTAAAAAATAAAAAAAAACAAAAATTAAATTAGTTGCATGAAAATAAATCCACTATATTTGCATGAAATTGAAAACTTCATTTAGCATAGTTCTAGTAATCCGATTTAGATCAAATATGAAACGTTTTGTTCGATAACTTGTTGCCATTTTGAAACAAATTTAATGACCTCTCCCTCATGGAAACCCTCGTTCCTATTGGTAAAATAAAATACTGGTACATTCGATTTTCACAAGCTTCTTTCGAGAAAACTTTTTCAGCAACAAACAGATTCACCATAGACAGGATTAGATGGTAATCGCCCGGTCCGGACTGTGATATGAATATATAAAAACTACGCAATCAAACTCTCGGAGCTTCTGGCCAGTCGCTACTGAAGTGTTGTTGTTAAATAAAAATAAAATAACTCAAGTTTAATGCTTATTGACTATCGAGGAGGTCGAGCAGGAAATTCAGTAGCAATGAACCGACAATATCGCGTCAGAGCAGCGTCAATCCAGCAAACGCATTCATATTCTACAATGCGGACAGCTGAACTTGAACGTCACTGAACTTGAATGTTGCAACAGTGCGTTCGCTCGCAAGTGCCGGTCAGCCGAAGAGTGACCAATCCGATTATTGATGGTTGTGCAGCGTTACAGTTATCGATTTTGTTGCAAGCGCAGTGCAAAAATTTTACGGTGTGACAAAGCACAGAAAATATTTGTCAATAATTGAAAAAAAATAATTATAAATATATGAAAAATTTTTAAATAATGTCAATGAATTAAATGTTAGTTAATTTATAAATCAAAAATAAACACATATAAAAAATTTAAATAAAAACAATTTTAATTATTAAACAATTAAAATAATTTTAATCATAATATGTCACATCGAAAAATCAGGAAAAGTAAATATCCTCTTAAGTACTCAATGGGAATGACCATTTGACTCGCGCTATCATCATAGGGGAAAAATATTAAATACTCTCTAAAGGAGCGAATAGCGTTACTGCAGTGTGTGAATAAGTCATCAAGAACTGAGTGCAACTCTCATAAGTAACGTTCGCTACACTTTGGTTTTGCTTTCAATTTTCGTACCAATTCGGTGAGTCAATTCAAAGTTAAATCAATGCTTGAAACAAAAGACTCAAGCAACAAACTCTCAGAAGCATTTTTCCGATTTGATTGCAATTTACAGTGTAGTAAATTTCATACAACTGAGTCACTTTAAAACGAAATTCCATTTCGAACACTGCTTCACTGCACCTCTCGCCGTCACATTGCACCCACAAAAAATTCAATGACTCAAAATTATTCCCACATCACCACCAACACACGTAAAGGCGATTCAATTTAATTTGCATAACGGCAATGCTATCACTTACACCACCGATGCCGCAGCATGCAATTGAGTGCCAATAAAAATTTAACGTAAACAAGTTGCACTCGCCGTCAAAAGTCTCATGTCACTGAGACATTTACTTACAACCAACTACCAACAGCAACAAAGTCAAGAGCGCTACCACTCAGAGTGACAGAAGCCGCGCCAACTGCAAAGCCAATAAGTCGCTGTGCAGCAAAAAACGCACTCAAGAGTGCAAGTCTGCGAGAAGTACGAGTACAACGGCAACTGTTGCTGTTGTGTGCACCAAAGCAGCAAAACAAATTTGCGCCTATTGCGCAGAGCAACGCGCAGCGCAAAGAGCCAGGCACCAGCAGCAGCAACTGTTGCTGCTGCTAGTTGGCCATGTTGCATCACACACTCACTCAACGGCGCGCACATTTCACCAAAGCGCAACGCAACGCGCTAACGCCGCAGAATTTTCGCAGACAACAATCGATCGTTGAGTCAGGCTGACAGTGAACGCTGCGCGCTAAAATGAAAGTTGACCTGCGGCTAAAAGGATAAATTGCGGCGTGTAATTGTGTGTGTGTGTGTGTATGTGTTTATGTAAATAAGCTGCAATGTGCCACAAAACTGCAGTGGCCAATGGCAAAGTGAGATATCAGCCGCATTGTTGGTGGTAATAAAAAAACCTTTAAAATACATAAATGAAAACAATTGAAATGTGATACTTGCCAAAGAAAGGAGCGAAATTGTGAATTAAAGCGACAAAGTGAGAGAGAGAAAACACAAATCGCCAGTTTATATGCAGATCGCAATGCGAAAGTCTTCTATAATGAAAAGTTTACTTTCATTTTCGTTGTTATTGCTAAGCTGTTTCACCGAAGGTAGCAGCCGAAAAGTGTGCCCGTGTGTCAGTGTTGTGCTAAAAGTTGCCTTTAACATCAATTTTTGCAGATACGCACGCGTTCATCTTCAGTCAGCAGGATCTGAAGGGACTCTTTCGCAGCGGCATCTTGGATCTGAATGTGTTGCGCTGCTTTCTGCGCAATCAGAATGTGTGTCCGAGTCCGTACATTATGTACCGATTGCATACGTCGTAAGTGTGTTTTTACCAATCGGGTTGTAGGCGACACCAATTCCAACTTAAAAGAATGGCTTGAGCAACGTGTTAAAGTGAAATAGTGCACGTTTTTATAATCAAAATTAATTAATTTTTAAATTTAAAATTTTCCAAATCCAAAAATATTAAAATTTTGATTATTGAATTATGATAACATTGAATTGTATATTGAATTAAATATTAAAATAGAAACTTAATTAAACATATTAAATTCAATTCATTTTGGAAAAACAAATAAATTACTTGCATGAACTTGTAATGCATTGTAGTGATATCCCCCCATTTGACTTGACCCATATTAACCTAACCTGTCATGTGATTCTTGCCATAATCGATATGAAAACAAAAGACTTAACACACAAACTTGTCTTTTGTTGGCAAACGAAATATTTGTGTCAACATGGGCTGCAGAAGGTTAGGTTAGGTTAGGTTAACCTGACATAATTGATATGAAAACAAAAGACTTAACACACATACTTGTCTTTTGTTGGCCAACGAAATATTTGTCTCAACATGGGCTGCTGAAAGTATGTAATCATATTTCACATTCCGGTAAAAGCTTTTCGCTTAAACCAGCAGCGAATAAACAATGTTTACAAACATCACCAATACAACAACAATTTCAATAAGTTAGCTTGAGGGACTAACGTGAAGCTTCCTGTAGTCATTAAAGTTATGGTTGCAATTTTAGACATGAATGGATAAAAACTATCAAAACCGATGATGTATGGCAGGTTGTTATTTTTTTTATAGGAAACAATGTTACATTTCAGAGGTTTTGAAATTAACTATCGGTTTAAATATCAAGAAGAAAGTTGATGAAAAGTAAAAAATTAAATACTAAGAATTAGAAAGACGAAGTTTAACACTTCGAAATATGATTGTCAAATTTGTTTTAAAATATTACACAAAACAGTAAATTCTATTCATAATTGTACCAGTTATAGCTGTTGATTGCAGGTCCTGTTTCTAACTGATTGTTCTGCTTTTAACCTCTCCTTCAGCACCAAAAGTTATACTTGTCTTCTTGCAGAGGCGCTCTTTTCGTCTTATAAATTTACACTGAGCCATGGCAGTACTTTCCTATTAAATTCTACATACCTTTGTTTATAGTTCTTCCTTTCGTGCACAGACTTCCATATCGAATACGCTTTACGTTGGAGCTTCATTATCTATCTGAACAAAACATTATTGTGCAACATTATTGCAGACAAGAGGAGGAACATTCAAACCCTCCAAATATCTGTTGGTTACAAATATTGGGAGTGGCAAATATGACTTTAAATAGTCCCCAAATTAAATGCTGTATGAGCCTCAATTTCGAAATTCGATTACTCTTGTATAAAGATTCATAATAATAGTTTCTCAATATTCCGACATCTCTCATTTTATGAGGTTTGACGAAAAGATGCATTCGCCAAAAACTTATGGAGTGAAGTGTAGGTAAATAACATTGCATCGTAGTAAAAGTTCACAAAAGTGGCAGAAAATCGACAAACTGTTTCACAGCTGGTCAGTCGCTGTTCTTAGTTTAAAATCTATGACTGACTCCCACTAATTTTTCCTTCTGAATATTTTTTCGAACATACTTACCTTCTATCTCTGTTTAAGAAATTAAAACGATCAATACTTTACCAACCAATGACATTTTACCCCAAAGCAACGTCAAGCCAAACAGTTTTTGATTCCTTTATAATAACCTAAAGTGTCCCAAGGTTATTAAAACGGAATCGTTCAATTGTGACGAAATTTGTATCTCTTCATCATCACTAAACAACTTTAAATCATTCAGATGTGACATAATTTAAGCAATCAGTTCATAACTTGTCATCATTGCTAAACAGCATTCAAGCAGCATTCAGCATTCGGCTATCAAGAAACAAAAATAATAGTGACCACCTAGCAAAAAGAGATACCATGAGCTCATTCAAAGGCCCTGAACTATTCTTTAGACTACCAAAAGGACACATTTAGGATTGTTTAAGAATTTAAAACAATCAAAACTTAACCAACCAATGATTTATTACTCCAAAGCAACGTCAAGTCAAATCGTTCTTGATTGAAAACAGCAAAATGTGAGGTCCTTCGTAAAGTTCTTTATTCTATTCAAAGAAAATTTCCATACACTTCGATAGAATATGACTTAACTTTTACGTATCATTTCAATAAATTGGCGGATTTTTTCTTCTCGAATGTCCGCGGATTGTGCAGCTAAGAAACAAAAACTTTGTTTCTTTTATTATTTGCCTTTTTCGAGAAGAAAGTATAAAACAGGTAGATAAAAAGTAGAAAAGGACAAATTAAATTGTTGTTATTGATAAGCAAGTCATTGATCCTACTTCCAGAGATCTCCTTAATATCCCCGATGAAAAGTTTTCCTAGCGTTTTCAACCTCCTTCTTGCTAAAGTCTAACATACATTGTGACAAAAAAGTACCCGGAAATTGTAAATAAAACTCAAAATATTTAATTATTCATCAATATTTATTTTGGCGCCTTCAAAGTAATTCCCATGAGATGCAATACACTTATGCCAACGATTTTTCCAGTCCTCGAAACACTTTTCATAAGCACTTTTTGGGATGGCCTTCAGCTCCTTCAGCGAATTTTGTTTTATCTCATCGATCCACTGAAAACGGGTTCCACGAAGCGGCAATTTCAGTTTGGGGAACAAGAAAAAATCACACGGAGCCAAATATGGTGAATACGGTGGTTGATCGATGGTATTTATTGCGTTTTTGGCTTTAAATTCGGTCACAATTGTGGCTCGATGCGATGGTGCATTATCATCGTGTAAAATCCATGAATTGTTCTTCCATAATTCCGGTCGTTTTCGACGGATGTTCTCACGCAAACGCCTCAATACGGCCAAATAGAACTCCTTATTGACCGTCTGTCCCTCCGGAACGAATTCATGATGCACCAAACCACGAATATCGAAAAAAACAATGAGCATCACCTTGATTTTTGAGCGGCTTTGACGTGGTTTTTTCGGTTTCGGCTCGTTTTTTCCCCTCCATTCCGATGATTGTTGACTTGTTTGTCAGATCGCGCTCATATTTGTCATAGTAATTAAGGACAGTCCTACCAACTTAACAAAATACATTTACCCAAGGAATTTAATTTACAATTTCCGGGAGGTTCGACTCAGAGACAGTACAGCCTGTGATAACCGCGTTGAGTTTGGCCAATTCATTGCGCTTTTTGCTAATCAGTTCCACTGATTTGTTTTTATTGTATCCCGACCAGTTTGATTCGCTAACGCTGCATGTGTCCAACCTTTGCTATTTGCTATCCACCTTTGCTAGGAAATCCTTAGAGATTTGGCTCTTGATGAGGTTTATTGAGTACGCACCTTCACCCATCCTTCAATCAATACTCTCAAAAGACTCTAAAAAAAGTTCTTTTTTAACAATTGTTTCGTATAAAGTACCAAATTAGTTACAATGCACTTGAATATGATTTTAACAAAAATCCACTAATATATCTAAATGCATTTTTGCCCCATTTACTCTCCCAACTAGTGCAATTTATTGCACCAGATCTTGGCAAAGACATCCGACATCTCTTACTTTTGGGGTTAAAATGTTAGTATGTCATTGCACACACGCACACAAACACTCTTACACACTTTTCAATTCATTCAGAAAACACTCAAAATTCACCTGTAGGCAAGGATTTCAGCATTGGCGCGCGCCCACCAAAAAATAAAGAGGCCAATTTACCGGTTTCGCGTACGCGACGTCGCACAGAAACGGCACAAATAAACGCCAAGATTTTTTATATTTAAAAGGAGGCAGCGCGACAGGCTGACTGACTGGCCAAACGAGTTCGCGCGACAACGAATGGCGAGAACAAGTCGGCGGCTGCACTTGACGCGCATAGAAAATAAAAACTAAACATTGTGCATTGGAAGCGATTAAGTGGCAATGATTCCTGCGTTAATATGCGCGCCAAATCCAGTTTGAGCGACAATGCAACTGTTGAGCCGGGTCGACAAAACTTACTGGACTTTGTTTCTATGTCAATGCTATCATGAATACCAGCTGCCGCCGAACGCCTTATTGAGTTCAGCAAAGCGGGTTTCCACGCCTCTGGTTCGTATTCGTATTAATTCTTTATTGATTTCGCATCCAAATTTATATAGTGTGACAATTCTAATTGACGTTCAAAATATGGGAAAATATTATTTATATGTTGTACTGTCGTTGTTGTGGATATTTCTGCGCAGCGAGATTTATTGAACGACCGCCTGGGGAGTTCGACTCAAAATAGTGGCACAAACACAACGATTATTGATTTAATGTTCGCAACCTTAACATTTTTTTCTCCAATGGAGAAAAGTAGGTGAATGTAAAATCAATAAGAAAAACCGCACGATATTCGAATTTTCTATTATGCAAGAAATATGAGCCGCCAATTTCACTAAATTGGCTGTTTACACTCTTCATGCCACTTTGTTTATGTTTTGATTTTTTTTCAAATCGTTTAAGAAATTACATAAATAATTGTCCCAAATTAAGAAATTTATTGCACCTAAAAATTTTATTTAATTTTTTTCTCTACAAAAACAACAAATTTTGCTTTCAATTGCTAATCGTGTTCACCTTTCTTCGACACGCCGCATTGTTAGCATTTGCGTAAGTGTGCGTGTGTGTGTGTACTTTTGCCGCACACTGCCAAATTAAGAAAAATACCTTCACCTTTACAACCACTAACACACGCACACACACGCACAAGCGCGACCGAAATTTTTCATTAACGGCCACTTACTCAATGCGTTGCACAGTGGCTTGAAATGATTTTCAAACGATCAATAAAAATAATCAATAAAAATCTAAAAATAATTTTGAACTAGCAAAGTTTAATTTATTCAATAATTAGTTTTAAAATTCATGGTTAGATTTGTTAAATATAAGTAAAAATTTTCATATTTGATTTAATGAAAATCTTAGTGAGAACAATATTTTCCATATTGATTACCACTAATCGTTTCTTTCTTATGTCAATTTTTTATACTATATTCAGTCCTATCAGAAGTTACTCCGACTATTACTTTCTGTTATATTAAACGAAACAGAAAATTTAATTTCATGTTTTTTTTTGTAAATATAAATGTAGATAAAGAATGCAATTTTTTGTTAATCAAATATTTTATTTATTTAGTAACAAACTACCGGGCTGTGCCCTTACAGATTATAAAAAGTAAATATATTTATTACATTGTTTCTAGATTTACATTTTCTTAGAAATAAAACATATTTATTGAATTTTTATTACATAATAATAACGTTAGTCTTTATAGGTTAAAATTTTATTTTAACCATTGAAAATTAAAATTTTTGTTCGGTTCAATAATTGACAATCATACTTTTTTCATTCCTTGGACGCAAAGGAAAATCATCCAGACCAATCATCCTCGACCTTCCTCCTAATGACTCAATCATCAAGCAATAATGCGACGAGTGTTGGCTTTCCATTCATCACTCGTCTCTGGTTTATCGAACTGAACTAGTAACTTCACATATCTCCACAAAAAATCAATAAAGATGTTAAATCAAATGATCTCATCTCACAATTCCATTAAGCAAAACTATGTGCTCAACGATTTGTTATTTTTATTTTTTTTTTAAGAACTGATTGTGTATCATGCCGTACGGTTTATTTCTGTACAAAAATATCCATTATCAGAATTTTAAACAAAATTAAAAACTTTTACACCCATGCCCATATGAGAACATCTTTGTTTTGTACATTATGAAGAGTTTACTTACAAGAAAATTTTAAAATGGCTGTATGTTAGTGGCAGAAGATATCATTTACCTTTTTTGCAATCATTTGAATTCAAAGTTCTGTGGGAGAAACTCCTACGTGGTTCTTCAGATTGGAATTTGCCAAGCTTGCACCACAATGGCGCTGGTACCTTCCAATACAAAATTCAGATTTTGAATTTTGAATTCAGCTATTCAAAAGCATGTTGACAGTGAAAAGCATTTTTTTTTAATTTCCCCAAAAAATTATGGATAGATAGATGTATATTTGAAGTAAACAAATCATTACAAAACTTATGTTATCGCATAATTCGCAGAAGTATAGTGTTGACACCTTAATTCTAGAACATAATCTTAATTTTTTTAAATTAACTTTTTATCTTAATCTTAATTTATTCATAATTTATAATTAGTCAGCAGATTCTCTCATTGGCGTAAAGGAGTTAATATTAGGTTTAAAAAAATGTTTATATGAAAGTCTATAGATCACATGAGTTTCTTTACGAGTTCTTAGTTATAATCCAACTGCAATCCATACTACTTTCCTAACTCCTCGGCCTCGATAGCTCAGCGGGTAGCGCGCTGGCTTCTCATACCGAGCGCCCCGGGTTCGATTCCTGGCTTGGGCTGGAAAAAACACTCATCTACTTCTGTCGCTATCCACATGAATGGAATGAGAATTACAAGAATCGCACAAGTGCGCTCTTGGCAAGCAATGGCAAAACCTCCAAGTGTGAAAGAAAAAAAAACTGCCCATCGCCGTTCGGATTCGGCGTTAAACTGTAGGTCCGCTCCCCTCCCCTCTGTTTGAAATGTGTGGTGTATCACATGTTGAAAAAAAAAAAAAAAAAAAACAGTGTTGCATACGCATTTCAAACGGGTGGAATCTGTGGTATCACAACGGGCCCATTAAGAGGCCTAAGTGTGTCTCATACAGAGGCAGCCACCTCAACCTAACCTAACCTAACCTAACTCCTACTCCTTCCTTGATTCTTCCGAACTCTGCGCCTTCTGTGGTTCAGCTAAGCAAAACTTTGTACACTTGCAGAAGTTCTAAAGGGCCACTGAGCCATCGACCTGTTGCAGTTGCAAAAATGACAGGGAAAACGAGACAACGTAGCATCTCCTATGTGAATGTCCGACACTTCAAATCATACGACGCCGCTTTTTAGGGAATTTTACATTTTTAGATGTGGACATGGTAGACTTTTTGCCACTGGATGATATCACTCGATTCATCCAAAGTTCAGTTTAAACCACTACAGAACACAAAATGAGAAGGGGATCTGCCAAACTCTCTATGAGGCATCACAATAGACCGTGAAGGCCTCCAAGTGTACTAGTCGAGATATCGACAAACATATGCCAATTTTAGTCAAAATTATACTTATAACATTATTGATAAAACCAGTGGCGCACACAGGATTTCATTTTGGTGGTGTTTTGCGTACAATTTTTGAGCTGAATACCATTCGAAACTATATTTTGTGGAATTTTTGTGTTGGGGGGGTTGAATCCCCAAAATTCCCCCCTGTATGCGGATTTTTTTTTTGTTCCGTGTTCACTCCTGGATAAAACCACAAATTATTTCGATTAGATTCGGGATTCGCACAACACCTGCCCGAGACATTGCGAGAGCTGAAAATTCGAAGCTCTCTGTTTCTTAATAACTAACTAACTTACTGACCTTTCTACTCTAAACTAAAGGTAGATAGTAAGATTGTTATTGGAGTTATTGGAGTTGGATTATAAGTAAGAACTGATGTGATCTATAGACTTTCATATACACATTTTGTTTTTGTCAAATATTAACTACTTTAAGCCATTATGAGAACCTGCTGTAAAATGGATATAAATTATGTTTTGTTAATAAAAATTTTACACAAAATTCTTCTCAGTGTGGTATCAAAGAAAGCTTGAACCAGGAGATACTTTAAACTAACCTAACTTGACATACAAAAGTTGTTTTCTTAAAAAAACCCCATCATTAAATCACGTGAAGGAATGAGATGTGATAAATGCAACGAATCTAAAAATAGTAAAAAAAAATAAAAAAAAATTGTATCTAAAACATATCTAACATAACATAGACATATGCCCAAATATTTATCTGAACTATGTACATTTAACAACACAAAAACATTGAAAACTAAGTTAGATAATATTATGATAAATATTTCTGAATAAACATAAAATCAGAAGACATAAGTATGTATAGTCGGTTGATTAAAGTAGTGAATGGAAATCCAACTGGATCTGCCAACGACGTTTAGCACTTTAGAGCCATTTTGATACACAAAAACTTGGTTCATCTCAAAAAGTGGTAAAAATTGGTTTAGTTGGCTATAGTTACATCTATAATATCTATATCTAGCTATCTATTTATTATCTATTATATCTATTTCGTTTTCTTTGGAAAGGAGTCTATTTTGTGACTAAGATTTACGAAAAGGGGTTTTCCCAATGCCAGTAGTCATCAACGCGCGAGGGCTGGACGTCTAAAGAGGTAGTCAGAAGCTGTTTCTAAATATAAATTAGTATTTATAAGAAGTCAAATTTTCTTGATAAATTACAACCACTATGTCTAAAATATGTACTCAAAACTGTGATTATGTTTTACAAGATTATATCACATTAAAAATCAATTCGATTTTACTTCTGAGAGAGAATTTTCTACTCAAAATGTTCTCGTCAAAATGTACCAATGAATTTAACTATTAAACCACAGTACACCAACACACACACACACACACACACTTATACACTCCCATGCTCACACATTCACCCCGAACGAATTAACTATGCAGCGCGTATTTTAATTTGTAGCAGAAAACGTTGGTGTACGCGTGCGCGCGTATTAATTGCAGTTGCGTATTTGCTTTCTTCGTTTTTGTTTCGTTTTATGAGTCCAAATATCATAAAATCACCAAGCGTAGCCGGCGCCGGTGACAACTTCACTGAAAATTTGTATGCCATAATTGCCACCCGTCATCAAGGTTATTCAATGCGAATTGTCGCAGCCGCAATGGCACATGAACTCAATATTCAGTTCACTCTCAGTGCAGAAGGTTGGATTTCTATCTGTTTAAGTCAACTTTTCCTTAGTTTGTGAATTTTTGCATTTAGCATTTCAAGTGGCACACTTTAGCTTGCAACTTGCAACACAGCTGCGCTACTTAACCTTTCCATCTGCCGCTCATTTTTCTCCCTCTTTCCCGCTGTCAGTCACGTTTTTAACCTTTTTCACATTACAGATTCACTATAATTGGCTAACAGAAGCAGTTTTGCAAATGTCAACAGTGCTTTGCGTGTTGCAATGAAATGCATACATATGTACTTAAGTATGTAACGATGTCTGCTGATGTTGATGTTGAAAAGTTTTCCAGTGCTTTGAGTGGTGTTACAAAATATTTTTCTAGAAGGATCAGTTTTTTTTTTATTACAAAAAAATTCATCAAAAAAATGTATTTGCAGTTTATAGGAGCTCTTTGTGATGAAAAAATTCACCAAAAAAAAATATTTGCAATATAAAATTAAAAATGTAAATCAGTCAAACAAATATATATAAAGACGCAAAGTGCTCTGGCCAAATCATAAAAATAAAAATCAAATAAAACAAGCAGACAGTAAGAAGACAAAAATGCCGGCCGGCCAGCTGCTTCAATCAATGCCACTGAATGTGTCTAACAAAATAAAAACAAAAACCCAGCGCAAACTCGCACAATTTTGCCATAATTCTAGTGAATTTTAAATGTAGACACATTTAAAAAACAATTTTTTGTGGAGTAAGTAAATTCAACCAATTAACCAGTCACCTTTCACTTTGAGCTTTAAACCTAAAAATAAATCAAAAGATTAAATAACTAAAAGGGGGCCACATAAACAAAAGCAAAATGTTATAAAAGTGCAAAAACACTTTGGCTTTGAAGCATAAATTACGTAATCAATTACAATAAATTACAACAAATCGAACAACACTGAAATTGGCTGCCATCAATTAAACGCGTACAAAAGTTTTGAGGAAAAAGCGTTGCTCAATTAAAACCAACAAAATTGTAAAATGTTACATTTGTTATCACAAGTTGAAATGAATAAACTAGATAAATATTAAACGTTAAGTAGTGAATCGCACTGGAAATCAATGAAAAACTGTTCAGTGTACTTGCCAGTGAAGTTATGACTTGAAAATTCGGCGAGCAAGAATAAAATATGGTTTATTTATTAAGTTTATGTCTATTAAATTGTTACATTCTGATCAAAGCTAGAAGAAACAGTTTCAGAGATTTAATATTGCAGACTATGATCCGAAGCATATATTTTTTCAAAAGAATTTGTTAAAAATCTTCCATTTTGTTTAAAAATTCATGTTTCAAAAGACATTACTGAGATATTTTTGTCATGCAACTTTAAAATCAAAAATTTATTCCAAAGCCGACAATTTTCATATTTAATTTGATACCCAAAAAATATTTAAGTAATAACATTGATGGTCAGTTAAGTAAGTAAATATAAAAATAATTTAATTTGAGATAATCTTTTTTTGTAATAGATATGTCATACAAATTTTAAAGTCGTTTTAAGAGGACATAGGATCAGTAAATAGAAACCTAAGTATGCCATGTTACTATGAATAATCTATATTCTCAAGTTCAAGTATTCTCCACAAAAATGGTTTTTAGTCCTTTTACTTTCGAATCATCTTACTCTTTGTTTTCTCGTAATTTGTGGTTAGTGTAGTAATCGAAAATGGTTTCAATTTCTTTCGTGTTTTTAATGTTAGTTTTGCATAAATTTTTTTTAAACTTTCCTCTGTTAAAATGCAATTAAGAGAGCTGAAACTCTCACAGTACCTTTTCTGTTCTTAAATAAATAAATAAGTAAATTAATAAATAAATAAATAAATACACAAAAAAATAAATAATTAAATACATAAATAAATAAATAAATAAAATAAATATACAAAAAAATAAAAAAAAAATAAATAAATAATTAAATAAATAAAATAAATAAATAAATGAATAAATAAATAAAATAAAAAAACAAATAAAAAATAAATAAATAAATAAATAATGTAATAAATAAAATAAATATATACATAAATAAAAAAAAAACGAGTGTGCTTATGACCACACGACTGAAGTGAAACTTCTTTCGCTCCATCTGTATGTATATATATATACAAGTATAATATATACTTGTATGTGTGTGTTCTTTCTCTCTTCCTCTCATAGCCAAATACTTTCCGTATAGCTAAGCACACTGCAGGCCTATTGTCTGTATCACAGTGTAGGAGCAAGAGAGAGCAGTGCGCGCGCACATTTTCTTTCTCTCTTTCTCTTATAGCTAGTAAATGAAATATGTATAATTTCAGTCTCTTGCTTGTATCCCCCACTCAACTCCCGTTCGCCTCGCCCGATCACACTTTTCGTAACGCTTACGTCACGCGTTCGCCAGCTTACTCCCCAAGTCAAGCGTGTGTAAACCACTCAACTCCCGTTCGCCTCGCCCGATCACACTTTTCGTAACGCGTTCGCCAGCTTACTCCCCAAGTCAAGCGTGCGTAAACCACTCAACTCCCGTTCGCCTCGCCCGATCACACTTTTCGTAACGCGTTCGCCAGCTTACTCAAGCGTGCGTAAAGAAGTTTCACTTCAAAAATGATCAAATACAAAAAATAAATAAATAAGTAAAAATTGCCTTATAAATAATTGATCTTACATTGAGAGCTTGTTTGGCCATTCGTCCCTATAGAAATTCTACTACTCCAAAATAATTTCTAACATTTACTTACATTACATTACATTACATTATTATTTACATTTAATATTTGTCAGAAGCCCAAAAAAGAGCTTTTCAAAAAGTGATCGTAATATGCATAGAAATTTATGGATAATTTGAAAAAATTTATCTAAATTAACAAAACTATAGGTAGAGGTAAAAATTTTATTCCAATTTACAAAACTATAAGAAGGAGTAGTTATAAAAATTGATGACAGTGTAACCGACTTTAAGGAAGAGTATAACTGCTTGAACATATATAAGCAAGTCCTTAGTGCTTATAAATCAATACGATTTCGTGTAAGACTATAAAAATGCAATATTTTTAAATTTGCATTTCCGTTTTCTTACTGTTTTCATGCACCAGTAATGCAACAATCATGAACTGAAGCCCAACAAAAATGTTCAATGATTACGATTTGTGTAATGAAAAAAATTTTTATTTATAAAAGCGGTTACACAGTTAAGAGCCAACAACAATAACACTTGCTATTGGAATAATGTATTCAAAAAATTACAAAAGCAAAACAATGCAATAACCTAAACGCTGCCAAAGCAGAAATTGCAAAAATGTGCGCATATCGCAAACACGGCCATGGGGTAGCATGGAAATGCAAATGCAGAAAAATTGGCGCGCATTGAGCGGAAAACAATTTCGTGCATTTGCCACAGTGCCCGGCTGGGCGTTTTTGCAATGGTCTGAAAGCGGCAGTCAGCTGCGAAGCGGGAGCGGGCGAAAGCGTTAGGCCGCTGCGGTTGCAATTCCGACTTGAAGTTGAAGGTTTGGCAAGGCGGTGCCAATGTCATTATATGTCAATCAATCTTGCTGGGCCTATGGCAATAATTTTATTGTTGTTGGTATTGTTGTTATTGCAGCAGTTGTTGTTCAGTGTTACATATCTTACAGGCAGCTCATATCGTTTGCAATTTTCTGTACATTATTTTGATTTCAATTTTCGTAATCACATTGTGGCAGTGCTTGGCTCGTGCTCTAACTTGTGCCAGCCCCAACGCCTCCTCCTTGTTGCTGCTTGCTTTTCCATATTTTAATGCCAATATTTTTGCATTTTTTTTGTGCTTTGCAGGAAATCGTCACGCCACGGCACCGCGCTGAACATTCACAATCCGTTGACCTTGTACCAGGGCGGCTTCAGTCGGCAGCGCGAGACTGCGTTCATTGTGCACGGCTTCAATGGCACCGCCGTCGACAAGCATCTGCAGTATCTGCGCGACGGTTAGTGAGCGTGCAGCAATGCATTCGCCATGCATTTTTCGGTGGCAGCAGCCAAAATGTCCCCAACACCTGGCACCGTGTCGCTTTTCACTGAAATTTTTGCATTCTTTTATTGTTTTCCCCATTCGTTCTTTGCAGCGTACGTTTCACGTGACTTTAACGTCATCACCGTCGATTGGCGGCCACTAACACGCTATCCATGCTATCTGCACGCGCTAATCAACACACGTCTGACGGCGCAATGCACCGCACAGGTAAGCAGGCAGCAGGCAGCATGCAGTAGCCGGCAGTTGGCCGTCAAGCGCTGCAGCCCAGCAATGCGACCAAGCAGCCATAAGGCACGCACTAATATTGAAATTGTTTTTTCATAATTCATTGCAAATTTTCCAATGTTGCGCCTTACACCACGGCACCACGGCTGACGTCGTTGCTGGCAACTCGGTCCCATTGCTGGCGGCTAATGACTGCTGGCCACGCACAAACAAAAGACTCAAGCGCCAAGCGCCCAACTCGTTCGGCTGCACTTGCGGCTGTTGTTTACCAACAAGCGCGCCGCTTCGTTGCGCTTCGCAGCAAGTTTGTTTCTGCGGTCTTTTGTTTGCTCGTTTGTTTACCAGTCAACAATTTTTACATGCATTACATTTTTGGTGCGTTTGCTGGTGCCGCACCGCACGCCATCGCACCACATGTAGGTCTATTCCTTTCTGACACATTATGGCGCCGCACGCGAGAAGATCACCTGCATTGGCCACTCATTGGGCGCGCACATCTGCGGCATGGTCTCCAACCACCTGTCGCGCAAGCAACATCGCATTATCGGTAATACGCCCACGTCAGCGTCGTAAACATTTAATCAATCGGTCGTTCACTGGCAGGTCTCGATCCGGCGCGGCCGCTCATCGAGCGCAAGAAGAGCGACATGTTTCGGCTGTCCGTGGACGATGCGAGCGTCATTCAGGTGCTGCACACCAATGCCGGCTTCCTGGGACAGGAGGAGAACACTGGCCATCTCAACTACTGCGTGAACGGCGGACGCGTGCAGCCCTACTGCAAAGGGAATCCCATAAGTACAGAGCAACTCAAAGTCGACTCCTGTTTATTGCTCGACTGCCCACTGACGATTCATTTGCTTTGCAGGACGTTCGCGCTGCTCGCATTTTCTGAGCATCTGCTACCTGGCCAATGCCATGTTTAAGCATCGCAAGTTCTTGGGCGTACCCTGTCCCAACGGCTGCACAGACATTACGGGCCCGAAGCGTTTGCCGGTCAGCGGCAAAAATCCCTTCGACATAGTGGCATCCATACGCGAATACCACATAGGCAACGATGCGCCAGACGAGTAGGTTCAATGAATGCTGAAAAATGTCGAGGTGATACAAGTCCCACATAACTTTGGAATACTTAACTTACTAACCACGTTAGTCGAATGGACTAGCATTGGTATTCCATGGTTAAGGTTCAAATTTCGAGAGATCTATTCAAAAGAAAATTCATTTTCAAAATATGACAATATGACACCTCGTCACTTTTATCATTTCATCATTCAACCTAACCAATTAATTCTCAAATTTTCTCAACTTGTTGTTTCTTTTCTTGCTCAGCGCAAAGGGCTGCTACTGCATCGATATGCCGTTTGCGAAGCATTGTCCCTTCAATGAGGTGGCATGACCAAAACGCCGCCGCGGCCACTTTTATTGTTATTGTTTTTAGCTTAATTTTTAGCATAGCGTATTAAATATTACAACAAACTGCGTTATCAAATCTATTTAGGAAAGTAAATATTTAAGCCTAGATTTGTATTATTTATTTTAAATTTTATTAGTTTCTGCAATAATTCTACAGTGGTAGTTTATTTAGTGTAATTAATTTTAATTTAAAATTTAATTGTTTATTACGAAAGAAAGTTCAAATAAAACAGCAATATTATTGTTTACGATAATTAATGAATTTATCTTTAAATTATAAGTAAATTGCATTTTCATTCATCATAACCATTTGTCTTTCATACGAGGTGTAAATCTTCATAGTTACTGATGTACCGGCGTCCATTGACATGTTGTATCCTTATGGACAAGTCCATATTATCCTGCAAGGGGATTGGCCGAAGTAGACTTCCCAGTTTGCTTCACCTGCCTGATCCTGTTTAGCTATTCGAAGATTGACCGTAAATATCGACCTCCCTTCTATTAACTCTACCACACTTTCTGTCGCGTAGATTCTTTTGTTGCTTGAATTTAGATAGCCAAACAGTGGCGGATTCAGGGGGTGTTTTGGGGGGTTGAAAGCTCCCGAAATATTAGCGTCGACTTTAAAACTTCATACAAATTAAAACGCATTTTTTGGCATTTTGTGAATATTAAAGAATTACTTTTTGAAACCCCCCACCCAAAATATTTTTCGGAATCCGCCCCTGTAGCAGAACATATGTTCTCAAATGGGCAGCTTGTTTTAATTAAACGTTGTTCTTATTTCTGTCTATTAGCGAGACACTTCTTTCTTCTTCCTCTCCCATCTTCTTCACCTGAGGTGAACCTTTTCTGTGCCAATATGTAAAACTTTCTACTCACAAAGGCCGTTCCCTGACACACTAGAAGTAAGTGCATCTGTCCTCTAAGCACAATTTACAGTTAACTTTGTCAGCAGCATTGAGCCGTTCTAAGAGTCTCTTCAAGTTTTCATGCCTGCAAATAATGCAATGAGCCATCTTACAGTGCTCCGATTTAAACCAAAAGCATTAGCTTCTTTTAAGGGGGGCCTCTAGTTGTAAATTTTGAAAAAATCGATTTTTTTTATTTCATATTTTTATAGTATAACTATCATAGAAAAAGTATACGTACGGATTTTGTCGAATTCGTAAACGTCTCTGAGATACAGGGCCTCAAATCCGTCTCGTTCACTACGCGGTAACACGGTTTTAAAACTTTAAACGCGTTTTTCTCGAAAACACATTTGTTGACCATTGCGCAATGATTCCGTCGAAACTAATTGACCGATTCACTTGATTCTTGTTTTGCTGTATTCAGAACTATTTGCTCCACGGGTTAACCTACGGAGATTGCGCTCCATTGACTAGCCGATTTTTGGGGGGAGTTTTTAGAGCAAAAAAAGTTCGAATTTCGAAGAAAAAACACGTTAAAACGATGCCGCGGATCCAATTTTAATCAAATCGGGTTCATTATAGGTCATCCTTTAATTGGAGTAATGCTTTTTAAGAGAAAATGTTTGTATTACATTTCAGACGAACAGGGACAAAGTTAGGATGGTGCAAACGCACCCTTCCAAAAAAAAACATGGCCGGTACTCAGCTGGCGGACCCCAACAGTGTTCGCGGTAGCACGTGGAAAACATTTTTTTGTATAATTCAATATGTAAAGAATAAATATACGAAGAATTATCTCATTATCATTTGCAGTTTCTGAGAAACAAAATCCCAAAAAAAACTTAAAAAAACACCGTTTGTACTAGAAGACCCCTTAAGCCTAAAGAGCCTTTAGAGGTCTACAGTCCATAGTACCAATCTGTCTTAAGGTTTTCCAATAGTCAACCACACCTTCCACCGTTGAATAACTTTATTGTATCCTAGGTTAGGGTCCACAGAAATCAAATTCCGAAGCTCTCTTTAGTTCCCAAATAACTTCTCGCAAGCTTTAAGACTTTGTGACTGATTTTTCAATAAAAGTTTGTATGTAGTTATTTGAACATTAGAGGAAGACAATTTCATTGTTCCTGGAGAGGTGAAGTGATTTTATTTTAATTCAGACAAAGTCTATGAGAATTTGTCAACAATTAAATCAAATAGCCATACATATATCTAAACAACAATATTGAACCACATAACAAAAACAACCCGCGAGTACTTTTGATCTTGTGCATTCATTGAGGAATGTGACCGGGTTTTCCGCAGCCACACTTCCAAATTGACTTCAATATTAACCCCAGTGATTCAGCCATTTTATTGATAAATGATAGCCTGAGCTCATTCGCTAATAATACGCCTCAAGCCTTATCCCCCTTCGATTCCACGTCTCGGTATGAAACAAAATCATTCATTTGCGGCAAACACCAACAAATACATTACTTGCTCAATTTTAAATATTGTAGTAGCATGCGACAACTGTGCTGACTTGTTTATTAAAATTACCCGCTTTGCCAGCAAATTCTACCACAAAAGTGGCAACACTGCCTAAAGTGGTGCTGCTGTTTACACCAACACCTGCAAGGGTTGCTGTGCCCCAGTACATCTGTATTTAATGTTTAAACCACACCAGTACAACTGCACTCAAACTACTTCAAGCAAACAATTATCACAAATTGTTATCATATAGCGTAAAATAACGATTTTTTTAATTAAATTCAACATGAAATAAGTTTCTTTCATATACTAAGCGCAAAATTCTGCCCGCTGCCTACTATGCAGCCATGCGCCAATGCAACCGTGCACTGGCATGGTGCGTGCAAAAAAAAGAACGCGCTCAACACAACAAAAACAACAATAACAGCAACACAAACACCGAAAACAACGTGAACCAAACAAAAAGAAATGGTCCTTTTTTTGTAGTTTTATTTGGTAAATTTGTAAATTACTTGTATTTATTTTATGCGACTGCTGTGTGTATGTATTTGCAAAACAAAAACGAAAAAATCTAAGTTGGCGAAGTTACAACGAAGCGTTGCGTCGCGTAACAAACAGTGAAACATACAATAAAGCATTTTGTTGGAGGCAACGCGACGAAATTTGTTACAATTGAAGCGATGAAATTCAATGTTGTTTTTGGTCAATACCAATAAAATTATTGAAATTGGGAATATAGAACATTTGACAAAGAATGAAAGCGTACGAGTAAATGCAAAGTGAATTGAAAGCGTGATATTACGGAGTCGTCGTAGCCGGACGACGAGCAGAGGAAGGAACGGAATTGCTAGCTGAATTCCGGGCAGCGCTAAGCGCTCGACAGGACAACGCTGACCACGCGTAGATTTCGAAAAGTTCAAATAGCAGGTAAACCACTTTATTGGCAAAAAGTTGATGGTTCCTTGTGTGTATTTGCGGCATGCGAACAGCGTTTGTGGATATTTCGTTTCATGTATGCTTCCTGGTTGAATGCGCTTCACAACTTTTACTTGTTCGTGCTATCTGTTTACCTGAATAAAAACGTATTTCTAACTTACACTACGTACTTACAAACACAAATCACTTTTATTTAGTTGACTTTACCTTCTGCTTTACTTACAAAACCGCATTTTATGCATTGCTTTAAGATCCAAAAACCATTTTCTTCACGTTAACCACTAAATGAGTTGTTCGAGAACCATCCTAAATCATATTCTTTCTTTGATTCTTCCTGCTTGTTTATTTGGAGCGCGCTGCCGCCTTTGCCGCACTGCACAAATTCTACTGTTTCCCAAAAGTGTTTGTAATTACACTGCCCACCAAAAGTACACATCCCACTGTTATTTGGTCTTTGCTGCCTTTGTTGACTTCGCTGTAAACTTTAGCCGAAAATATTTTGCTTACTTTTAGGCTTAATAATTTTTTAACAACATTACGAAATTGAAAAAAATTTAAAAGCAGTTAATCAAATATTTCAATAAAATCCTGCACAATTTGCATTTTGTTTTTTGTTTGCCTACAGCCTTAAAAAATAGCAATATAACCATAGAGTACGGTCATCAGCCGCTCAGCCATGGAGATCCAACTGAACCCCTACAACGCTAAAAACCTCAATCTGCCACTTACAATTACACCCGTGCTACCTGCCCGCAACAGCGCACACTCAGCGAAAGCGCCAGAGCAGACGCCGCAACAGCCCAAGCCGCCCGATCTCACCTTTCACTGCATGTGCTGCCAGGAGTTCTTCGTCAATCCCTACCACCTCTACCAGCACATGAACAGCAAGCACCCGCAGCTGCCGGTCGTGGAAGAGCAGAAAATGGACGAGCAGGCAGACGAGGACGACGAGGACTACAGCTGGGTGCTGGAGCCCGTATGCGAGCTGGTCGATCTGGGCGAACCCGACAAACCGAATGGCGCCGACGATTCGGACAGCGATTCCGACTCGGACGACGACAGCTCCACCTCGTCCTCTTCGAGCGCCAGCACCAGCTCCACCGATCTCACCAACTCCAATACGAATACGCAGGATGGCTCGACAACCGATCGCAACGGCGAGGACACCACGCAGATGGATGTGAACAGTATGCCGCTGCCTGCTGCGCTAACAGAGTTCGAGGCGGGCTCGTCCAGTTCCAACAGCGCCAGCGCTTTTCCCATCTTCAACTTAAAGACTGCCGATCCGCGCGAGTCCACCTCCATCATACTGCTGCATCCCACGGCACCCGTGCTCGATGATGGCGCCGCAGTGTCGATCAGTGCCAGCGCAACGCCGCCAGTGAAGAGCGGACGTGGTCGCAAGAGCGCTGCGCTCACGGCGCTGCAGCTGGCCGCCTTCACGAACGGCGACCAAAAGTGTTTCCAATGCGCCCACTGCGAAGCCTCGTTCCCCAATGCCGGCGATCTGTCCAAACATGTGCGCTCGCACATCACCAACAAGCCGTTCCAGTGCTCCATCTGCGAGAAGACCTTCACGCATATCGGCAGTCTCAATACGCACATTCGCATACACAGCGGCGAGAAGCCGTACAAGTGTGAGCTGTGCTCGAAGGTAAATTGAACAAACAAAACTTTTTCATTTGAATGAAATTACAAAATTACAGCAGCAACGTGGCCTATTACGATTTCTATACTTGTTACACTGTGTAATCAATTTGCATTACTTTCAGGCCTTTACGCAGTCCAGCAGTTTGATGGTGCACGTGCGCTCGCATTCCATACGGAAGCCCCATCAGTGCCACTTGTGCGACAAAGGTTAGTGAATAGAGACTCCAACGTCTGGAAGTGAGACCAAAAGTGTGTCGCTGCAATTTGTGTTACCCTGCTAGTGGTAACACTTGTCCCTTCCATGATTTTTAATCATTTTTTTAATTTAATCTTACTCGTAGGCTTTGTGAACTCCGGTTCGCTGCTACTGCACCTGAAATCCCACGAAGATGTGGAAACCTTCAACTGCCCCGAGTGTGACAAGCAATTCAAACACGAGTCCATGCTGGAGAAGCATCTGCGCATGCATACGCAACAGTTGGTCTATCAGTGCTCCATCTGTCGCGCCGCCTTCCGCTCCTCATCCGAGCTGGTGCAGCACATGAAATGCCACATGGGCGAGAAGCCGTTCACCTGCTCCATCTGCGACCGATCGTTCACGCAGTCCGGCAGCCTGGGCATACACATGCGCATCCACACCGGCGAGAAGCCCTTCCAGTGCAAGCAGTGCGACAAGGCCTTCACACAAGCCTCCAGCCTCAGCGTGCACATGAAAATACACTCCGGCGAGAAGCCGTTCCCCTGTCACATATGCGGCAAGTCCTACAGCCAGCAGGCCTATCTCAACAAGCATGTGCAGGCGCACATGGACGCACAGGCGAAGGCTTTGCTGGGCGGCGGCGATGCGCCCCAGGAGACGCTGCTCTGCATCGTGTGCGGAGCGCTGCACAAGGACGCCGCCTCGCTGGCGCAGCACGTCACGCAGAAGCACGCCGTGCTACTGAACAACATTAAGGACGCACAGGCGCAAATGCAGGCGGCCAACGTGAGCGAAGAGGAACGGCGTCAGCAGCAGGAACAGTACATGAACCAGTTGCAACTGATGCTGCGCACCACCAATGGCAGTGTGTTGCCGCAAATCGCCATGAACGTTGAGCCCGTTGTTGGTGCGACAACGGGCAATGGTAAAGCTGCAGTTGTGGTAGATGATGAACAAGACGAAATTGATGAAGACGGCGAGGAGGAGGAGTTCGAGGAAGAGGATGAAGCGGAAATCGACGCAGAAACTGCCATGGAACAGGAAATGAGCGTTCCGGAAATCGAAGACTATGGCGCCGAAGAGGAAGTAGAGACAGCAACAGAGTAGATTGTCGACTCACCTTATACACACAAGCAACCTGCAACATTTCAGCTCTGATTTCTTACAACTTGCCTAGCAGCCAAGAGTCATTATTTCAATGTTAATTTTACTTAGATGTTCTTCACTTTGATTTTTCATCATTAGATGTGCGCACTTGCATGGAATATAATATTTAATTTGGCTCGATAGTCCAATCCGTTGAGCATTTCGGCGACAACTTAACCACGACTGCATTTCGATAATGTGCCCCGTTTACACCCAAAGGGTCAAGGGCGCAATATTTTAGCTGCATTTATCAGTATTGTACACAACCTATCTTTTTTATACTTAGTACTAGTTTTGTGTATGTCTTTCAATTTCGAACGATTACGATCTGCTTTATGTCGTTTTGATATGGATTAAATTGTACGCTAGTTTTATCTAAACATTTGGAATTTTATTCAAGCACAGGGAAACACTTAAAGATCAAAGAAAAATGAAGCCAATCAAAGCAGCAACAGTTCCATCTGATAACAAGTCAGCAGAAAACTGGCCAGCAATGCAAAAACTTATCGCTGTCCTGAATTTTTTTTGGCTATACAAAACCAGTTGGGAATTAGTGTGTTTCACTGTATAGTGATGAAAATATATTAGGGGGATTAATGGTGATAACTCTCTACAAAAGAAATGCTTAATCACTACAAACACAGCTTTGCAGCCCTCAACTTAGGACTAATTGTAAAACGGATTGTAGGTGACCCAGTGGGCGCGCGACTGTTCCTTCTCGCTCTTGTGTGTTGTGAACAGCGACTTGTACACATCGGTAGCCTTGGGATCGTTTGCCACGCTGTAACCGGTCTTCAAGCGCTTCATTTCGGGATCCTCCAACATATTGTCCGACGATGTGCCCAAACGTTTCAAATTCGCCACCATCTTTAGTTTTGTACTGGCCGCATTTGCCAGTACATCCTTCGCTGTAGACTTGCTGCTGCACGGCGCATCCTGACTCTCCACCTTCTTTAGCTCCTTCGTACCTGCACTCTCACCGTTGGTCACGGTCTGCGGTTTCTTTTCCTTTTCCTTCTTGTCCTTCTTGCAGGTTTTGCGTTTAGCATGACGCATCTGCATCTTTGCCTGCAGCAGCTCCAAATCCTCATCTGCTGCATTCAGCACAATTACGTCTTCCACGCCGAACGGCAACTGACATAGCGGACAAGTGCTTACACCGCCTTCGGTGCTTTTGATTTGCTTGAGTGCGCGCTGCGACATGACACAGCCACAGCTCCATAGCGCAATAAAACGAAACTTGCCCGACATTTCCAGACCAATTAGCTTGCAGATGTACGGTGCATGACGCGTATCCAATAGACCCTCGCCCTTGTCCTCCTCAGTGAAGGCAGGATTCGGTGTCAACTGTAACGTCTTGATGTCCTTCATGCTGCGTATATGTTTTGCCGATTCGGGCATTTTGTCTTTTTCCAACAATTGTTCGATGACATTTTGCTTGGAGTAAAGGCGTCCCAAGCCACACATCACAATGGGCTCCTGCAGACGCTCCTGCGTCAGGGCGCAATGCAGCCAACGAAACTCGCGTTCGGCATCTTTATCTTTCTGTAAAGTTGCAACATACATTTTAACAATTAATAAATAATTCTACCGAAAGCATATGCGTTGTTGGAAAGTGGGTTTACCTGTTCTGGCTTCTGCTTGGTGCGCACCAGTTCGTCACGGCGTGGTATAGTTCCGCCATCGCAACCCATGATTTGATATTACTTTGCAGTTTTAACAATGGTAATGACTTCAGAAAGATCTATTTGTTGAATGTTTAGTAGTTATTTACTTCTATGCACCGTAAGCAACAAAAACGAAATGAAAACAGCTTTTCACAAATTGATCACAAAACAGCTTCTTCTTCGGTGCGTTACCATTCACAATGACACGTGGAAAAAAGTAATTGCAGTTTTATCAATATGTACGGAACGGTTATATGGTTATAATGGATAAATTCATCCGCAATTTTGACTTTACCATGCACGCAAAACCATCCGAATTCAGTAGTATGTTTGTATAACAATAGTTCATCAATATGGAAAAGAGTTTTTCAGCAAATTGGCCAAATGCTTTCCATTTTTACTTCAGCCACATGTGCTAAGATGTATTATATGTATTATAATTTTGTAGTATATTGTAAACATATGTCTCCAAGGCATTACAAATATATTTAATGCCAGAATTATATAATATTGAGTAAAATATCATTAAACCGAGTTTCTTTCACCATATTGTAATGTTAACACTTTAGCGAAAAAACCAAATTTCACTTTTATTCATGAACCAGCGGCAACACATTTGTCCTTTCAAATCAGCTGTTTTGTGCTTGTTGTAAACAAAGTGCATTTTCAATATTTTTAGTTTAGGCACTGATTGCAGTAAATTCCCGCTCAAAAGTTGTTACAGCATGCCGGAGTATCAAAGCTGGACTTTTCCAGACATGCCAGCCGAAATGGCGTAAGTTCACCACTGTCCTAAGCAATTCTTCCTTCTACAAACACCTAACCATTGCAGTGAGCTGTTTTTCCAAAAGGACGACAAGTTGGTAATTGTGGGCGTAATTGGAAAGTCTGCCTTTCCTGATGGCAACAAAATGGCTGCATTCAATGTGCTGGACACACATCCCAGCCTGGTGGATCATGAGCCCAAAGAGGTTGGTTGTTGTAGCTGGCCACCAAATCGATTCTAACGTGCTGCTATTTATTGCATTTAGGGTCAAATACAATTCTACTACAACCGCAAAGAGTCCATGTTGCTGTTGCACTTTGAGACCTCCTTCGATGCGGCGTGCATGCAAAAGATGCTGGAACATGAACTCGAGACCGACACTTATGGCCACTTTTTGCTGTTTAATCAACGCGTACGCAATCGTTTCGCGCGCATGCTGCTCTTTGCCACGCAGGTGTGCCACATTATTGTGTTTGTAGAGCTGAACGTCACCTTCGACGCCTCGCTGCTGGCCATTTTCAGGGCGCTGAAGCTGATCAGGTGATGCGATTACTTGGCATTCTCAAGTTGTTGATTTAATGTTAAAGGTTTGGCTGCTTGCAGAGACAAATACATTCTAAAGTTTCTGCCAAAATTGGTTAAGAACACCAGCACTGGCACATCGCTGGGCAAATCGGCGCGCCTGTGCTCGCCACGCATTCTGTTCCTCTTTGAGAACTTTCCGGATGGCTATGGTAAATTTTACAACTATAGATTGTCTTTCCATTTAAGCATCAATTATGATTTTTGTTCTCTAACATGATAGAGAAAACCGGCGAATGCATATCCAAGTTAGAATTCGAGGTGGAGGACAACATTTACAAAATGCTGCGCAACGAATTCATCATCACCAAAAATAGGTGCGCTCAATTCCACACTGCTTCTGAAGCAAAGTAACACGTTTCCCACTGATTTTCTAGCGCCATGTCGCTGTTCTCCATACCGGGCAACAAGCGCTTCGTCTACTACAATACCGATCCACAGTTGCGACAGGATCCTTTGCTGAAATCAATGGATTTCCTGCAGACACTTTTGCAAAAAACTAACTTTAAGGACGACAGCGAAGATGACTTAAATGACTTGCTGCCATTTAAAGTAGTGACTTACATACTCAGTTATTTTCACAAACAACTATTTTTTATGTTTAATTTATTTCTAGGGCTTTGGCAAGCCGCTGATTCAGTGCAATAATGAACCACGTTCGGGCGCGTGTGAAGAAACTCTTACCAAGCCACGAGAATTTATGACTTTGCTGAAAGATCACGTAGACGAGGCGTTGCAGACCGGCTTCGATGACAATTCAACCAAGTTCAAAGGAAAGAATCATTTTGTGGTATGTTCAAAAGAGATAAAAGATAAAGATTTTGTAAAACCCTGTAATTGTTAGATTCTGCCGCCCAAATCTTGGTATGAGACATTCAAAATGCTGCACAAAATCTTTATTGAAAATCCGGATAATGCAAAATTTGAAGCCAACGATCCAGACTACGTAAGTTTATCAACGGAAGAAAAAAATTGAATTTTAATCATGAAAAGTTCACCAAGTTAAGCTTTTTTGCGATATTTTTTTTATATGCAATTTGTTTACTTAAATCTAGAAAGCGTACTTGGAGAACTTCGACAAGGTCATGGGCATAGACGACGAGTAAGTACATCTCTTGTATATTCTGCCCGAATATATTGAATTTGTTGCCATTTCGCAGATTCTTTATTGCGTGCTGTGACATAGGACTGCAAAAGGCATTTGCCATGTACAACAATCCAGCGCTGACGCACTACAGCAGCACCGTGCACAAGAAACTGGTAAGCACCGAGCATAATGATGATGATGATGAGCCATTTTCAAATGCAAAATGTCTCTCTAGGTCGAGGAGGCCGTTGTGCTGTACATGAAGTACGCTCGTGGCACACAGACTTCCATCAACGAGGTCAAATTGCGCGAAATGTGCGAGCATTGCTGGCAGAATGGCAAGCAGCAGTGCGAGCTGCCCAGCCTGCGCGGTAATCCCTGCGTGTTGCCCAAGCATATTGTACAGGACGCGTCCGAGCATTCCAGCGCGCACGTCTTCATTTCGGCTTGCAATTGTGGGCGAACGCAAGGCCGGCGCGAGGATCCGTACACCATACGTCAAGCCAACTACGAGTTCTACGAGTACATGGCCAACAATTGCAATCTCTGTGCCAAGGTGAAAAAGGTGCACTTCCCAGTCTTCGAACCATCCATAAACGACTACAGGTGTGTAGTTTTAATTCACCTCTAAAATGCCATAATCCGTAATTTTGTCGTCACTCACAGAGCTGCCGAATTCGAGATCGCCTTCCCGAAGTTATCACTACAGGATTCCACGGAGCTGCTGCCCGATCGGTCCCACTCCGAGTCGTCAAACGATGAAGACGATGACGATTCGCAACCGCTCACCGCTACGCAGGGCTCCCACACCAATCTCAGTTTGGCCTCCAGCGATGACCTGAACAAAATCGCCGAAGCAGAGGCAGAGTTAAATAGCTCCGACGATTCGCTTAACGAACTGGTCATACAGGTAAAGGATCCTGAGGCACAGCAGGAGGAAGAGCGGGAGCGCAATATTTACCGGCAGCCGTCAACTACGGAGTACTTGCCGGGCATGGTGCACACAGAAAGTCCAATCGGTCTGCTGCCACGTTTCCCCAGCTGGTCGCTTGTCTGCGTGGGCCCCAGCTCCGTGTACAGCCACAACACCGGCCTGCTGGAGCACTTTCAGACGGGCTTTCTGTCGGGTGCGAACTTTCTGCTGCCCTGGGATGTGCATGTGCGGCTGGAGCACTCGGCCTCGTGGGCGTACGAGAAGACGCGGCTGCGCAAAATGGGCGAAGTCTTCATATTGAAGATATTCGTGGGCTGCGAGTACGAGTGTCCGCGTGGACATCGTTTCATGATGAGCTCCGCTGACAAGGTGCTGCGCGGCGGCTCAGGTCAGTGTTCCCATTCAAATACCACCTATCTTTTTTAATCAAACATTGTATTCTTAACTTGCAGGAATTTTGCGCGACAGTGGCAGCAAAATTGTCTACAACAACATGCCACTATACTTTCCTTGTCCGTGTCGCTCGCATAAGGCCGATGTGGCGCAGCTGATGCGCGTCCATGTGGTCACGCCCAAGGCGCCTGTGAACGTCATACTAGATCCAAAGGTACACAAAAGTGGAAAAGCGACAAATTTTGTACAATTTAAGTACTTTCCGTTTCTTTGCCGTGCAGGTGCGCACCGGCGAACGCGATTATATGTTTTCCATGGGCCTTCCCAATCCGCCGAAACTGACCCAGAGCGCCTACTGGATACTGCGACTGCCCTACATCTATCAGGGCGACGAAGGACCCATTGCGCCACCCAGCGAAATAACGCCAACGAATGCCATCAACTACGGCTGCCTGCTGGCGGGCATGTTTGGCGTTAGCGAGACGGAAGTAGAGGACCGAGAAAACAGACGTACGTTTTTCGAAGACGTCTTAGAACCCGATATGTGTAAAGTTTAATACTGAAGTGTGAGATTCAACAATATACGGCATGGTATTGCTTTTTTATTTATTTCTATTATTCGTCTACAGAGGTTCTTACAGACTACTAGATCAATTAAATACTTTAAATAAATTCAATTTTAAGTTACATATCATATATTCATTTAAATTAAAGTTAATAACATCGGAAAATGTGTTGCATAGCCGAATGCATCTTGATATTGGCTCATTAAATGCATATGTAGATTTGTGCGCGGCGACCGTAAAGAGTCGTACCTGCCTAAATTCGCGTTTAGGGCAGTGGAAATTTAGCAGTTCATAAATGTCATTACAATGAATTTTACCGTTAATGATATTATATATAAACATCACCGAGAAGTAAGTCCTTCTATCAGACAAGCTTTGCAAGCCTAACAGCTTTCGTCTACCCAGATAATTAGGAATACCATTTGGCCAATGAAGTTTGTGCAATGCAAACTTTGTGAAGATTTTTTGCACTCTTTCTATTTTGTTGGAATGGGATTGGTAGTACGGACTCCAAATTGTACAACAGTAATCTAGGAGACTACGTACTAACGAAATATACAGCGCCTTTAAAGTCATTGGATCGGAGAAATCCTCGGAATTTCTACGTATGAACCCAACCATTGAAAATGCCTTAGACACAATATGGTCAACATGCTTCACAAATGTTAATTTTGAATCAAAAATCCGACCTAAGTCCTTAATCTCATTATTATTTTTTAATGTTATACCATCCAACTTGTAATTGAAATTACAACAATTTGTTTTCCTTGAGTATGAAACTACACAACATTTTTGAGAGTTTAGGTGTAAATTATTCACCGTGCACCACGCGTGAAATTTTTCGAAATCAACTTGAAGATCATTGCAATCAGTCGTATTTCGGATTTTCAGAAATAACTTTACATCGTCCGCGAACATTAAGCATTGAGCTTTTAAAAATTTCTTTGGTAAATCATTGATAAAAATGAGAAACAAAAGTTGACCGCAATGTGTCACCTGAGGTATACCTGACCAAGCGTCTATTATTATAGAAGATATAGAGGTGCTCATTTTTACAAAAAGCCTCCTTCCTGTTAAAAAACTATGAACAAATTTTAAGATTTTTCCTCTAAGACCGAAAGCATATATGTAGTTTATTCATAAGAATAGCATGATCGACTTTGTCGAAAGCTTTGGAAAAATCTGTATAAATAACATCAAGTTGGGCGTGATCTTCAAAGGCGTTAATTATTTTGTTGGCAATTAGTGCAAGATTGGTGCAAGTAGACTTTCGTGGCATAAAGCTATGCTGATACTTCGATATTCCGGAATTAACCTGATTGAAAAGTTTTGCTTTAAGCACAAAGTCAAACAGTTTAGAAAAGGTACTCTGCTTCACGATGGGTCTGTAGTTGCATACATTATTGCGATCACCTGATTTATGGATAGGAACAATTGAACATATTTTCCAACAGTCAAGGAATACCCCGTTCTCTAGACATTTATTAAAAAGTTTAGCTATGGGGACTGATATAAATGCTGAATGCAGTTTAAAAAATATGGGGGAATAGCCCTTATGATCCAGACAATTGCTATTTTTGAGATTAGCTATTGCAAGCACGACAATAATACTGTATCTGAAAATCCAGTCGACTCCTGCAATCTATTTGCAAATTTTTTTCAGAAAGTGTATGAAAAGTATGACCCCATTAATAACACTGTACAAGTCCAAAATTTAGACATGGGGGGGACCTACTGGGTGAGTTTCCTATAGGTATACTGAGTTGAGATCCACCAGCCGTTTGGTAAGATTGGCTCTAGTTTATGAGAAATCCGACTTTGAAGTTTGCTCATGTTAGTCCAGTTTGTCGCTTAAGTAAGTCCTAAATCGTTTCGAATATCGCATTACTGTCTTCGGCAAGTTTGTAGATATTTTAACGACCAACAAATTTGCTTAAGACACCAAACTCATCGAAATTAAACATTTAAAAATAATTTATTTTTTACATTTAAACAGTAATTTAATATATGTATATAATTCTGCAGAAGGTACAGTTCACAACAGTGAAAGTGTGATTTCTCTTCAAAGAAAAAAATAAACCAGAACGAAAAAATTACCGTAAAAAGAGCATCGATAGTGCGCCTAAATACGCAGGACGTACGAACATTGAATTTCAACTTAAATACTAGAAATTTTGAATTTGCTTCGGTACGCAGCAGATTAGCACTGCTGCTTGCCTACATGCCTCTTCACTCTATGCCAGGGCTTTTGCCAAGTGCAGCACAAAGCGTCACATCTCGTCGCTTCCTCTTGCCTACACATTCTCCGGTATGTGTTCCTCGCAGCGATTCTTGTTCTTTAGCAAGTACGCCGCCAGGAAGCTGATTGGATCTGGCGGACGCTCTCGCGCCAGTGTCTGCAGGCCATGCAACAGAATAGGTGCCACCGTCTGGTCGAGGTACTGGCGCGTGGGCAACGAGCCGAGATCGGGACGCGGTTTTTTGCATTGCGGCTGCGTCGCTGGCTGTGCGTTCGAGCCGGGTGTCGCCGGATCGCCGCTTGGCTGAATATCTTGGGTGTGTGTTCCATCGCCTTTGTCCATGATTGCTGCGCAAGTGAGAATGCAACACAATGCAAATTGAACGGCTTTCAGACATTCGCTTTCCAACGCTTACCTGTTATTCGCGTTATAAATTAATAGTAAAATAAAACTAAAAAAACTAGATAATTGAAAAACTGCCGCTTATATTTCAGCTCCAGATTAGAGTGTGAGTTTTGAATTAAAAATCAATGCGAAATGTCAAAGAAAAATGTTGGAAAAGCAAAAAACAAAAATGCTTCCAGTGGCTAGAGTTCACAATGCGCGCGGCTATCGTGAATGGCGCATTTTGGTGCGGCGATCTAGTGAACTCTGGCGATTGTTGACAACTTAACCCAACTTTTGGTAAACAGCTGCGTTTGACGTTTCGCTCATCGCAGTGAATAGTGAAAAATTTCGGTTCAGTTTTCGCCAAATTGTTGCAGTTAATTAAGCAATTACTTGTGTTGCATTTGAGCGTGAAAATAACGCCAGCAACATGACCGAACTACTCATAGATCCGAATATTCGCGTTTGGGTGTTTCTGCCCATTGTGCTCATCACGTTCTTCGTAGGCGTGATTCGCCATTATGTGTCCGTGCTGATTTCCTCGCAAAAGAAGGCTGAAATTACACAGATTCAGGACAGGTGAGTGGTGATGCCACAGCCAAACACCAACCAACCAATTGACCTATATCCACTACATTTTGCAGCCAGGCTATGATACGCGCGCGATTGCTGCGCGAAAACGGCAAATACCTGCCCCCACATTCCTTTGCCATGCGCAAAAACTTCTTCAACAACGAGGAGACGGGCTATTTCAAGACCCAGAAGCGGCCGCCAGTCGCACAGAACTCCACTGCCATGCTAACCGACATGGTCAAGGGAAACTTCATCAACGTGCTGCCTATGGTCATCATTGGTGGTTGGATCAATTGGATGTTTTCGGGCTTCGTCACCACCAAAGTGCCGTTCCCGCTGACGCTGCGCTTCAAGCCAATGTTGCAGCGCGGCGTCGAGTTGGCCTCGCTAGATGCCGCCTGGGTGTCGTCGGCCTCGTGGTATTTCCTAAACGTCTTTGGGCTGCGCTCCATTTACACGCTGGTGCTGGGCGAGAACAACCAAGCTGACCAGACGCAAGCTCAGGCGGACGCCATGACCGGTGCGGCCATGACCATGCCACAGGATCCGAAGGCTGCTTTCAAGGCTGAATGGGAAGCGTTGGAAATCACAGAGTACCATAGCGCGCTGAAGAGCCTCGATATGGAAACAGCAGGCGGCAGGGCGGCGCTCGAGAACAGTGTACGCCAGCAGTAGGCGTAGACGCTGTGGCCCATAGATAATTCTAATTTTATTTTTTCCAAGCTCGGTTACTTGCTGTGGCGATCAAACATCATTCAATATAAATGCTGATTAATTTGATGTTTAACTAAATGACAAATATTAAATAATTGGTAGTCGAGCCCACTCGTAACAGATTTTCATTAAATGATCGTTTATTACTTAATGATTAATTGTTTAATTAATTTTTAATGACGAAATTGATTGCATTACAAAATGTTGACTTAATCAATTGATTCATCAAAAATTAGCAATTAACCAATTAATCACTGACAATGCAATTTTTTTTCACTCAACATTCTAAAAGCCGAACAAGAAATAGTAAAAATTTAGACAATTCCGTAATTCGAATCAATGGTTTTAATTATACTAAAATAAAATTTAAAAAATAGTTTCCTTATAAATAAACCATTTGAGGACAGACGCCCCGCTTTAAGGCACTGTTCCAGGGAATTTGACATCGCGCCTAAAATATCACAAAATTTTGCCTTCGAACAACTAGTTTCAAAAAGCAGAAATAAAATTCCGTAATTTTAACAGTCCCATCTCTCCAGTGGCAAAACATCGCGTTAGTAGTATTTGTCTGTGGGCTCTTCGCCTTCGGTGGGTGGCGGTCCCTCGGACGGCGGTATGGAGGTCTTATCGGCCGTGTCGATTGTGTCCTGCTTATCGGTGGTGGCGGCTGACTTGGCCGGCGACGGCGGACGCGCAGCCGGAACTTTGAACTCGCGCTTCGGCTTCTCCTTTGGCTTGGCCATCAGCCGGTACTCGTTGGGCAGGTCGTCCTCCGAGTACAGGCGATCGGTGAAGTAGATGCGCCGTATGCGGACGTTGGCGTGGATTTGCAAGCGCACTGTCTCCATGTAATTGGTGCCGTAGGCGCGACGCGTGAAGTCGGCCAGGTTAAAGTGGATCTGGTTCCAGCCCGGCGACATGCCCATCGGCATCGACGTACAGAATGGCTTTACGACAGTCTTGCTTTGGAAATTTGAGACGCGAAAGCGACGCATGAAGCGCTGATCATCTATGATCTGTTAATGAAACGACAACTCAGCTGCATCGTCAACTTACTATTACATCAGAATTGAGATCTTCAATAGTACACGTACTCAGTTCTAGGTTTGAATAAATGAATGATCCAGTTGGAGGATTCATGTTAATTACTTCACGGCTGAGTACGTGTACCGACACCTTCGACTGCTTGTACACCATTCCAGTGTTGCGATTGCCTTACCTTGACTTCGAATGTGAAATATTTGTGCAAATTCTTAATTAGCAGCACCAGAAATGGTAACTTGATACCGAACGACATTTTTGGATCGCGCGGCGCCGTAATAAACATGGTAGAGACATTGGAGCCCATGATCTCCATAACGATCGATTTGATGTCCTCGTCAAAGACGCGTTTCACGTAACCATTTTGTATCTGCAGGAAAGTCACACCCACATCAACAGCAAAACTATATACAATCGAAATTCGATGGCTTGCGGCCGGCTTACGTGCGAGGCCCAATACTGCAGCGGAGAGCTGCCGATGCTGTAGAAAACGGAGAAACAACCCTTCTGGTAGCTACTGCGAAACATCGGTGGCGATCTGTCTACGTCACAAGTTTAAAATAAGGGAGTGATTGGTTATAAATACCAACAGAAGTAAAAAAATCGTTGGTTATTTTTTTATATTCAGCTGCACAAGCACAACTGACAAATTATTCAAGAAATTTTCAATTTCAACAAATACACAAACAACAGACATCAAATTCAAGTTCCACTTTTGTTTTAGTACAAACTCTTATACGGCTTTACAGAGGCTTTTACTCCACACGCCATCAGTGTATTTTTTCGATTTATCTTACGAGCTTAAAGCTAAAATTTAAAACCACCAATTGAACACTTTCAAACTGTGGACGCGTAGCCCCAAGGGTCCAACTTCTGATTGAGCAGCTCCAGCGAGGATTCGGCCAGCTTGGAGAGCAGCTCGGCCAACTTGTGCTTCGTGTAGACTTTGTACAGTTGGCGCGTTTCGGTGGCGATCTCGTCGGCCAGCTTCACACAACCTCGATAGTCGCCGGACACGTGCAACACTTTGTGCAGCAACAGCACCACCTCCGGAATGTAAATGCTGCGCAACTTGTCCATTTGGATTTGTCGGTTTTCCCAGTCCAGTTCGCTGATGTCGACGGGATCCTTCGGCGTGTCTGGGTCAACGAGCCAGCCCTTTTCGGGGAAGAGCAGCACGTTAAAGAGCGCGTCGCGTGTGACTGAAAAGGAAAACAAAGACAAATGTTTAGAATAAAGCAATCGAGCGTCTAAACATATGCAAAATGTTTTGAGAAGTATCAATTTTTTCCTGCGTGATTTTTGGCTTTGTAATTGTGCAATTTTCCACTGCATGGACCTACTTTTTGCCTGCTCTTCCAAATTCAATTTCCAACGCTTCAGCTCGGCTCGATACACTTGCTCCTTGTGTTCCGAGGCCACGCGCTCCGTAAAATTGGCGCCAGTTGCCACCAATTGCGGTTCCTTGGGCCGACTGTGTTGCAGTTGCGACCACTCGCTGAAATTATCGATGCCAGTGAGGTAGACTTTGTAACTGAGGTATTCCTTGACGCTGCACTCTTCGCGACACGGAAAGTTGTCCTTCGAGCCGTAAATGTTGATAATCTGCGCCAGCGAATCGGGCGGCACCATATCGTAGGCGGCGCGCACGCACTCCGTCTTATTTTCGCCTAGAAAGGTGCGTATCATGGCGTTGGCTTGCCACAGCAGATCGCCGCGTTGTGTCGGCAAGAAAGTTAGCCACTCCAGCGCGCTTATTTTGCGCTGATCAAAGGCGGAAATGTCGCCCACCTGCAGCTGACCAGGAACTGCATCAGCCACATCGCCTCCGCGAGGCATTCGCAGCCGTATGGTTTCCACGGTGTGGCGCGTTATATTCTCCACATCCAGGCCGGCATTAATGGCTTCGGTAAGCGCCGCTGACCGTGCACTACTCTCCGTCACACGTTCCAGAAACTTCGAGTAGAGAACTACCTGAATGCGGCCGGGCAGTGCGGCAGTATAGAAGGCCACTAGTTGCGCATCACCCATCTCGATGAGGCACTCCACATATGCAGCAACAACACGATCAGCCGTTTCTTCCTTGTCCACGCGCCCAATTTGTCGCATAAAGAGCACAATATGCGTGAGGAAGCGCAGCATGTGCGGCGACAGCGCCTCGCCACCATCGCCTGCGTCGTCTGACTCGTCCACCCAGCGACGCATTTGCAGAAGCAACTCAGTCACATTGTCGAGTATCAAATACTTCTGTATCATGCCAACTTTGCTGCTGGCATAGTCGCGCACGGCTGCATCGTTGTGCACGGCCAGCTCCTCGAAGATCTTCTCCAATGACATCTTGCCGTTCCAGTAGGCCTCGGGCATCTGATGGTACGACTTCATGCAGCACGCGCGTATTTCGCTCTCTACACGTATATCGATCTGCACCTTAAGATGTGCCCATAACAAATCTTCCCACGAATCACTCAGCAACGCCTTCAGTGCATCCAGGTGGCCGCAAAAGGCGCCCGCTATGGCACGTGTGTACTCGTCGAACTTCTTGGAGTCGGCCATCAACCAGGCGCATTTCTTCCACACATCACGGCGCGGATTACCCTCAATGGGCAGCTTTTCGCGTGCGCTGGGCTGCGCCTCATAGTTCGGATCCTCGTGCAAGCGCCAACCCTCTAGTATGGCAGCACGCCACGTCTGTCCACAGTATTTGCACAGCGCCATGGCCTCGTCAATGCGGCCCTGACGTATCTCCGTGAAGATGCAACGCGACAGCCGCATGTTATCCTCTTCATCAAGCGCGTGCAATGGCCGCTTTTCGCGCACAGGCGCATCTGGATCGAGGGACTTTACAATCTCAGCACCAGTGCCAAAGGCCACATCTTTCTCGCTCTTCAGCTGAAAGAGTGTGTTCTCCCAGCCGACGGTGCGGTCGGTGGAATGCCCAACTAGTGGGCCAGCATCGCGCTTTTCATAACATGCCTCCAGCCAATCGACAATCAACTGATACTCGCGCAGCGTGGAGTGACCTAAAGACAAGGAAACATTAATTTGTCCCAAATATTTAACATATCAGCATAAACTACACACATGCATACAACTGCGCTATGACTTCCTTCTCAGATGCACCCAACGCTGGCAATCCACAGTCCATAAGCAGGCCATCGCCCTCGTTCTGTACCATAATGCGATCTTTGTACAGCGCATAAAGCAACTTCCAGGTTTTCATTTCCTGCTCTAGCCAGTGTATAATGGCCACGCGTTGTTTACCAACACCTGCGCCACCGGCACCACGCCGCAACTCTTTTTGTGTCTCATCCACTACACCAGAACAGGTTTGTATCAGGTCCTGTATGGTATCGAACACCTCCGAATCGTTGGTGCGCCCCTGCAGCACTTCCAGAAATTGCGGAAACAGCATGTCTGTTTTCTCCTTGAACGAGCTCTGTACGTTGTCATCCAGCATGGAGCGTTCGCTGACACTGATGGCGTCGCTGCCCAGGCTGGTGGCATTGAAGGAGGTGGCGCCCAAAAATGCGCTCGTATTATTTTGCGACCGATCGAGCAGACGCTGCAGCTCATTGGGCAACAGCGTGACAGACAAATCGAGCCGGCTCGCGGGCTGCTGTCGCGCGACCTTCGGCATGTGTGACTGTGATTGCGGCTTCACTTGAATCAGACCGCGCTTGGAAGTGAACGGACTCTGCGACATTGCGACACTGCAATTGAATACTTTTTATAGCACTTGTTTTTAAGTTTATTAGAAATCTAAACAAATGTCGCGGCTGCTTGGAAAACGCGCTAAGCAAATTTGTGCTATTGGTTTTGTTCTTAGTTTTGATTGCCATTCACAATAGCTGAGCCGAATAACAGGCGATAGGGCTGCCAGGGCAAAAGTGGTTGAATACGAGAGGCTGGGATGGTTGTAAATTGCTGTGAAGTGTTGAAATATAAATATTCATATTAAATTTGGAGCCTAATCACATTAAATTATGCTTAAATTTATAATAAATTAAAATTTAGACAATAATGCACAAAATGAGAATAAATTATGGAATTTTAAAAATTGAAAATTGCTAGGGTGCAATGAAAATTTTAACTGAACAGCAAAACCCATGTTTAACCCAATTATCCCGAACGTACTATATGTAGTACAGCTACATTTCGGAGTATTCGATGGCATATTTAAAGCACAGTTACACTTTTAAACAGGTGTACTACATGTAGTACTTTGGGCATTTCTGAGTTAAAATTTAAATAGAATTATAATAAGATTGTTGACTAAAACACGTTAAAATTGCTTAAATAGAGTTGTAATATAGCCAGAAAAATCGCTAAATGTAGATATTCAAAAGTGCAAAAGCATGTAGCATTATAGTTGCTCCGGAAATAATGGATAGATTTAATTAAAGAATACTGAATTTAAACAATTTGTTGACACAAAGGTTTTCGCTTAAGTGACAAAGAAATTGAATAGCAAATTTCAGGCCGAAATCTTCGTATCCGAAGTAACCTCGCCTGTTCCGACGGATCACTGTTTAATTGGCAAAAAGGTTGGGTTTGTTTTCGAAACCCTTCTATCGTAGCTGTATGAACGAGAAAGAGGAAGAAAATGCACTTCAGCTTCTGTGCATTTCGTTGCCTCACTAAATGAATATCGTATGTTCCATTAAGCTTGGTAAGACATACAACATTTGTTTTCTCAGGCGACGATTTGACCTATGTTACTTGGAATAAGGAAAACTTACCTGGACAACTATTTCTTCGACAATCTAAAGTATCTATCGGCTGATAAGACTCTTCGCGGTCTACTACGCAGCGTAAGGAGCGCAAATTGGTTCAATGAGTGAGCGGACTTGTGTTCGATTCTTTGTGGTACCACAATGGGCCTTCTTGGCCCAAATGGGCTGCGCCATGGGGCAGCAGCTCCTACCTGAACTCGCCTTCTCCAGTACACTTCAGGCCCCGATGTTGTGCTGTTTCATCGATGGAAATTATTATTTTTTCTTAATCTTTATTTGAAATAACTAAGAAACACTTTTTGTTTAGTATTTTCTTTAATCTATGATATGTTCTGCGTTTAAATCTTTAAAAAAATCCCAAGTAGCATGAAACCTAATCAATTGAACAATTAAAACACATGATTTGTTTCTCCAAAGCAATTTTTATTTTTAGTATTTTTCATTATTTCAATTTTTTTCTCATTTATAAATGTTTTCTGTTAAATATTCGTTTTTCATTCTTTCGCTATTACTATGTCCAGTATGTATGTATATGTGTGTGTATGTATGCAAGTTATATACTAAATGTCAGTTGCATTATGCACATACATATAGTAAGTGTGTGCCAATGCAATTATGTATTGTAATGTATTTATGTAGGTGCGGGTATGTACGAGTATATATGTATTTGCAATGCACGGATTATATGCTTTGTATGTATGTAGGTAAATATTTTTAAAGTAAATTGCAAGAACAATCTTAAGTGCGCATAGTGAGTGAGTGATTTGGTTGGGCTCTAATGTAGTCGCTTCAAAAATATTACAAAATTAAAATATCACTTGCAATACATGATCCGGCAATGTGCTCGATCACTCTTCAGCTGACATATTCTTTTAAACAATTTTTGCTGTAATACGGTGGCGCAAAATTGAATGAGCTGGAGCATTTCTTAATCGTTTTGGCTTATTTGGTAATTTTCAAATTTTTGTTTGTTTATTTAGGTTTCAATAATTTTTATTAGCATTGGTTTTTGTTGGTTATTTAAAAACTTTGTGAATAGTATTATTGGAAATTGAGTGAGATTTACATTCGTCTCAGCGTACTGAACGTTGCCAAGTGCTATTAGTGAGAGTAGTTTGAGTTATGCTATTGAAAAGGTAGCAGAGAGAGACAGCGGCACAACAATTTGCAGTGAATGTAAATAAATTTAAGTGTGTGTGTGTATAGTTAAGTGGAAATCACTGTTTGAGCTCAAAGGAATACTTTCGAGTGTTGAATTGCATTTTTGATTTCTATATCATTTCTTTATCAAATTGTGATTTTCTTGTTCACTTTAAAAGACTGTTTGTTGATTTGTTTCTTATGTGGTTTCTCATTTATTTACAACAATTTATTTGCAATATTGTTTAGTTGCTTCAAAATGCGTTTCTGTTAGATTTGTTTACGCTTAGCTACATCTATTTTACCACTTGCGATGCCTTGGAACTTTCCATTCTATTTACAATGCTACAAGCCGTTTCGCTACTTCCGCTAGTCGTATCGTTAAACCTGGCAATAAACTTGTTTCTCGTCTGGCTACTTTACTATAGATATTCTGTCCAAAAGTGTGCAAAGTAAACTTATTTACGCTGGATATCGATATCGAAGTGTTCACTATGCAAGTACAGATGTGTGCTTAGGCTATGGTATTCAAAAAAATATTGCAACATGCGGCTGTGTCTCATTGATCGCTTCGTTATTGATGCGATATTACTGTTTTTGTTGTTGTTTTCGTTTAAGTGATAGCAAAAATAAATATTTATGTATTTTAACTGTAATAAAGTATAAACAAACTGACTGCTACTGTATTATTTACGTTAACGGAAAAAGACAAACTGATATGGAAAAATCTATGCAATTCCAGAGACCGTCGCTAGCTGGGCTGGCTGAGGGCACATGAAGAGCGAATGGGCATAAAAACATTTTTGATAACAATTGTAAAGGGTTAAAAATCAGCTGCGGAATGGATTTCATTTCAATGTTAAAAGAGTAGTTGAGTGAATTGAATTTAAAATTTTATGACAGAAAATATGGGCAGCTAAGTCCAAGAGAAACTATGAAGGACCTGATTGAGTTTTTACTACAACTTCAGATTATGTTTTATAGTTAACATGAGATTTACTTGGGTCTATGATTGATGATTTTAAGTGATTCAGTGGCCTGCTTCAGCGAATTTCCTACAGAGGAGTAATTTTAGTTTGGTGAAAATGGCTAATTGACGAATCGCTGATTGATCAATTCTTAATAAAATTTGTCAACGCTAGAATTCCCAACCTACGTTAACCCTTCTGCTTTGTTCCAGTCAAAATGACATAAATGGTTCATGGCTCGAAATTCATTCTTTGCATAAATTTCCAAACACCTAAAAAAAGTTTCTCATTTCAAATAGAAATTAACCCTTTCGACCCCGAATTTTACCCTGTGTCTCGATATTACTTTTCGGTATTTAAATCATGACACACTTGTTTAAGAAGTGTGCACACGACATTTGACGTCGCCACGCCTCTTTGTTAGAGTTCTAGAGCTAGTTCACTTTTGAACAATTTTAGCCGAAAACGGGTTAAATAAATTTTGTATCAATATTTTTTAGTTACAGAAAAATTATATAATATTTATGGAAAAATACAAAATTATCACTTTTTGATTTTATTTAACCATTATTAAAGAAACAGGGTTTTGATCCAACGCGCCCAATTCGTAGACTTCAATTAGAACACAAACTTTCCCTGATATCGCTGCAAATTATTGGAAATTATTTTGGGGATAATAGTAAAATGTTTGTAAGTTGCTTTGAATTCATTTCTGAAAATATTAATTTGTTGGTGCATACTTAAATTAAATCCATAAATCAATCGTATTTTGCTATAAGATGACAAATAGGTGAAGTTGCTCTCAGGCAACTTTGGGGTCGAAAGAGTTAAATAAAAGTTATTTAAATTTTCTATTAAGTGAGTTTAATGAATTATTCTAATAGGGTCAATTTGACCCAACAACTCAGTACTTAGGGTATATTTTTAAGCACCTCAGAAGGGTTAACACAATTGAGAAAATAAAGTGGTTGCCTGGACACGGGACTTGCCGACAGACCGCGGAAAGGGCTCATTGTGATACTACAAGGAAAAATTGATCTGTTTTACTTGAAATGCCTACAAAAGTAAATTTGTTTTGTGCATAAAACCTCACAAGTCTCTTGTGTTGAGTGATCTGAGATTGTCCAAGTTGTCCAAGAAAGGAGAGCCTAAGGACTTTCCCTCTTGTCTTGAGGAGATGACTTATATTGAAGTCCTTTTTAAAAGAAAATGTACCAAGTCAAATTGAATACAAAAACTTAAAATAAACATCAACAAATGTGGGACCTTTTTTGAACATGATTTAATATGGACATTTAAGTTGGATTGGTAGTACATTCAGTGTTAAAAAGATTTGTATTTTTATTAGTTGTCTATGACCCACGACTCACGACTCGGTAGTCGGCAACTGAATAAGAAGCCACAGCCCACATGGATGGTTATGGAAAGCAACAAGGCCGTGCTTACATAATTCCGCTAAGGGCGGAACCCAATAGGTACCGAACCAATTCAAAGGTTCTCCTCTTTGGTGTTAGTTGTCTAAATCAAACTAACTCTATGGTTGACTTTGTTTTTTTTTCAAACAATGTAACCTCGAAAAAAACACAAATGTGTGGAAAACTGAATTTGTAAAACCGCACCTAAGCTCTGAAAGTTTCTGTCTCAACATCGATTACAAATAATAACTTTAATGAAATCAAAGAATTCTTCACATTTATTAAATCGAAATGCCCCCTGCAAGTCATGTTCACACAGCCAGCGCCTACTCGAACCATTTTCCAACTCTTAGAACTTTCATCATGAAGTCATCAGCAATGTGAAAGAAACTGGTACGCTCCTCTCATTTTCACACAGTAGATATATTTATAAGCATTGGCGCACATGAGGGGTTTGGGGTTCAAGCCCCCCAAACACAAAAATTGCTGGTACAAAATATGGTTTCGAATGGTATTCGGCTCAAAAGTTGTACGCAACTTGCCCTCAAAATGAAATGCTGTGTGCGCCACTGTTTATATGTAAGTGTGCGTAAAGAGTTTGAACAAGAATATTAATCAACTTTTTGCTTCGCTAACATTTATAAACATTTTGTTAGCGCCATAAACCTAAATAAAGGTATTCATGCTCACTGTGTGATTTGTAAATTCAAGATGAAGTAAAGTTCACATTGCCTCTGAAAAGAATTGCCGGCCATCTCAGAAAGCATGAATACCCACAATTTTTATCACATTACTAATGCCATCATGATTGCTGTTCGTTATCGAAAAACAATCAAACACACATTTAAGCTGACAGCTGTCAAAAGCCAGCAGTCATCTGTACTTTGTTACAAATAGACACAAACTTGCTTTTGTTTTTTTTGTGATTAACTGTCGCTTTTCTAAAGTTTTCTTTGTTGTGCTTAAGTTGTGTAGTTTTGTTCTTGGACATTATTACAAATGATTTTTCGCACATATCATGTTCCTCCTCTTCGTTTTGGCAGTGAACCTGAGCTTTCTTATATTTTTGGTGATCATAACTTTACACAATTGCGTTCACCCATATTCATGTTTTTTTTCACATTTTATGTGAAAAACAAAATTCTCTATAACCATATTTTATAAGCATACACAAGAAAAACATAGGAAACACAAATTGAAACACTCAAGATAAAAAATTAACTACACTCGGAAAAAATTTGGTAATTGGGACAAGTGTTGAGCACAGTGGCGTATGCCGGGGGGTTTGGGGTTCCAAATCGCTCAAATATGTGGATGGCAAATCTGGCTTCAAGTGGTATTGGGCCCAAAAATTGCATACAAAATCGTCTTCTCTCCCTCAAAATGAAGTCCTGCGTGTACCACTGGTAGTGTGTAAAAGTTGTGGGCAATTTTAAACAAATTCATTTCTGTATAATTCATATAAGATTTATTTATTTAAAATTTTGGTTTACGGTCTTTGCTATCGAGAAATGTTTGCCATACATTTGTAAAGAAAATTTACAAATTCGAGTCTTTTTCCGAGTGTAGTCAACGTGCAATTACAATAAATTCTTCAGCGTATGCTGCCGCACAAACGACCACTTAAGCAAAGCCCCCACTTTGATACATATTTACGTACTTATGTATAGTTAATGCAAAATTTACTTGGGCTTTCGGGGTTTCATAACTACACAATTTATTTGAATTTTTCAATGCATTTTTTTCACTTAGTTGAAAACTTTTTATTCGTTATGCAGTTTATTTGCAATTATTAGTGTTTTGTTGTTTTTGTTCATTACGCTGAGATGTTACAATGAATGCATTCATCATCACATAAATTGATGATAAATGTGTCAAGTTGATATTTGTGTATTTTTTATTTAAATGTTATTTAGTTTTATTTATTTTTTTGTCTTCATTTGTCGGCAAATGTATTAATTTTATTTTTATTTGTTTTTTTTTTTCAATGTAATTTGTTTTAATTTTGCTGTACTAATTTATTTTATTGCATTTTTTTCTTATATTTTTCAATTCAATTTATTTTCTATTATTTTATTTTATTTGTTGTATTGTATTTCAATTTATTTTATTTTTGATAATTTCATTTATTGTAATTTATTTTATTTTATTTTCTTTAATTTTTTTCTTTCATTTTATTTTATTTTAATTTATTTTATTTTATTTATTTTATTTTATTTTTTTTATTTTATTTTATTTTATTTTATTTTATTTTATTTTATTTTAATTTAATTTATTTTATCTTATTTTATTTATTTATTGAATTTAATTTTTAATTCAATTCATTTTTCTGTTATTTTATTTTATTTTGTTTTATTTTATTCTATTTTATTTTATTTTTTATTTTATTTTATTTTATTTTTTTATTTATTGATTTAATTTAATTTTATCTTATTTATTTATTGAATTTCATTTTCAATTCAATTCATTTTTTGTTATTTTATTTTATTTTATTTTATTTTATTTTATTTTATTTTATTTTATTTTATTTTATTTATTTATTGAATTTAATTTTAAATTCAATTCATTTTCTGTAATTTTTTTAATATAATAAAGCAATAATAATATTAATTTTATTGCATTTTATATATAATTTTTTTTCAATTCAATTTGTATTTTTTTATTTTTATTTGTTGTATTTAATTTCCATTTTTTTGTATTTATTAGTTTAATTTATTTAATACAAATGTTATTCTGTTTTATTCTATTTATTTATTTAATATTTTATTTTTGTTATTGTTTTAATATAGTTGACATTATTTGCTGTATTTAATTTATTTCATTTTATTTTTTATTTAATAACATAATTTATATAGTTTTGAATTTTATTTATTTATTCATTTATATCATATTTTATTTTTGTTATTAATTTCATATAATTGATATTGTTTTCTTTTATTTGAATTAGTTTTATTTAATTACTTTATTACTGCTGTTATTCTACATGTGTGTGTTGCTGTTGTTGTCTTGTTTACATTCTCTGCTTTGAACTCTCTGCAAATATGCAATTTTTTTACGCGCTAACTGTGCGCTAATGATTTTGTTTTTTTTTTTTGTTAGTACAAAATGTCAATATTACGTTCGACTGAATTAAATACAACTTGACGGCGACTATAATTGAAAACAATATAAAACACAATTGGTTAGCTTAAATGCTAAACGCGCTTTCAAACGCTCAGCTCAGCTCGGCGTTTGCGGCCTACAAATTCGTGTCACGTTCTTGCGTCGACAATTTGTAAACTTAAATAGCGCCTAAAATTAATTGAGAATTAACTAAACTTAGAGAATAACTAGTAGCATCTTCTTTGTATGAAGTGCTGCGTGCTTTTTGTTTGTTGTAATGGTTTGTCGGTTGGTTGATTTTACATTAGCTTTTACAAAATTCTCATTATAATTAAACTTAAACGTAAAACTTGTATTTTAGTTTATTACATAAATATTATATTTGTTGTATAAATAATGCAGCGACAGCGCGTTTGGCTTAGAGCGTTTTTGCACGATCCAGGAGATCACTGATAAATTTCTGCAACAACACAACAAGAAACAGCGGAAATTAGCTCAAATGGTTCAAGTTGCAAAGAGGGGGGTTAATGCCCACAACTCACCGATATGTCCGATTGTGGGCGCTTACAGACCGATAATAATCGCTGAAAAACAAAGCAGAAACAGAAATGAGTATAGAAGAAGCAGCAATTGAAATGAGGAGACAATAGCAAAACCACAGATGCGCATTCGATCGCAGAGTTCGATCGGCGCGTTCGATCGCTACGAGTTCATCAGCGTCAAATGACTGAACTACTCAAAGTGGTTGTTCGAAACACGTGTTCACATAAAAACGAAAACCGCTTGTCACTTACAATTAGATGAGATCTTCGTATGTCGTCTGTGTCCATGTCTAAAATTTCGTCGATGTCCACATCGATCGCCTCACTCTGCAAAACACAAAACACAAAAGTCAACAGTGACAACACAACAACAACGTCATCATCATCATCATCATCATCATTATGAACATTTATGTTTGGCAAATATTCGCAGTCAGTTTAATTACAACTTGCATCATAATTGGCTGCCATTTCGAATTTTGCCGCGCATCAATTGGCACTCACCGGTGGATCAAAGAGTTTCTGCAGCTCATCGTACAGCCACATCTCGACCGCCAGCCGCTTGCGTATCAAACTCATCTGATGTGATCCATATTTGGCGGTGAGGAACTTTTCGCGGCGCTCCTTCACTTCGGAGCCCTTCTCGTTGAAGTTGACGCGCAGATTTGTCCGATTCGGCGAACGCTCGCAGTCGTTCATCTGCTCCAGGCCGCACTGCATCTTGACGCTGCTGACTGACGGCTCTGCTGTCTCGATCTGAGGTCTCTGCTCTTCACTTGACTTTAGCTGTCTGTTGTTGTGTTCGGCGCTGCTTTGCGCTTTTCGGCTTTTTGTTCTATTCAGACTTGGATTCCGTGTCAGCTAAATTAGCTGTGGGCGGTTGATTGATCTTTATAGTTGTCGTTCTACTCGCTGATCTCTAATTAAATTGCACAACTGTAAATTTACAGAAAAGAAATTTTTCATTACAATCTGTCGTCTCAAAGCAACGTTCAATTTTCAATTAAATGTTAACAAGTTAATTGTGAAACGAAACAGACAAAACAACACAAAGTGTTGCTTGGCCTTCTTTGCGTGAGTGTGCGTCATTCACTGATACGATCGACACGATCGCTTTCAAGAGCGGTGGCCATCTGTGCGCATGCAAACCAGTTCAATGCGAACGACGCTCTCACCCACGGAAAGGATTTCGATCGCTGTCACGTGACTCAGTGTGCTTGGCATTTGGTTTGAGCCGCTTAATGCAGACAACGTGATTATGGCTTTTATGCTTTTATGTTTACTCTTTGGTTTGATGGTCTTTTCGGGGAATATGCAACGAATGCGAATACGCATGACTAACAATGTGACGTCACTGTTTCGAAATGCAGAAATGCATTAGCTGCATGCAAAGTGATAATAAATGGGAAGATACGAAGCTGGGTGGTATTTCTTCGTGTGGAGCTGACTTAGGACATTGTGATGCCACAATTATTGCTTCTTATTCTTCTTATTGCTTGGAAATTGCTTATTACTCATAGAACCTGCATGAGTTTGTTACAAAGTTATGTAGACTATGAGTGATAACTTTAAATAAATCCACTTGCTTATAGAAAAAGTCACTACCCAGACGAGTCTTACTTCATTAGTAGAAAGCAGACCAGCTGCATAAAGGGTGAAGGACATTTTTCTTTCTACAAAAACATTTGAAAAGATCCCTGTTTAGGTACTTCACAGACAGGAATTCGTGAGAACAGAAATTATTCTGTCTTTGTCTTTCTTCTTCGAGGTACTCCGTGGTTTTGTAAACTGTCCCGCACTCCTTGAGAGGATTTTCCTTAATATTCCAGCTAAAACTCTTCGTTGCACAAAGTTCTTCCATGTTGGCCTTTTTAGGGCTCTCTATGATCGAAATGCATCTATTTTCAGAGCCTTAATTGAGTTCAATAGAATCTCATAATATGTTGAGATTGATTTTTCATTTTCAAAAAATCGATTCATGTATTCTTTAAATCTCTTTTATAGCTTATGTTTCCTTCAATTCTTACGTACACTTAAAATGTGTGTAAATAAATAACTAAATAAATAACTAAATAAATAAATAAATTTTTTAGCTTTAGATAACAGCAATCACTGACATTTTTAATGAGAAGAGTTCTTTAGTGCAACTGAAGTTTATGATTGGCCAAATTTGGCGTTTAACCCATTAAAGCCGGGTACCAGTTCGCCCATACGATTTTGATAAAATTTCATACACGACCTGGAATTGACTCAAAATGATCAGAAACAAAATTTCAGCTTTCTATCTCTGCATGTTGCTGAGATATTAATTGGGTATTTTTTACCCATTAGGCAGCAATGGTAGCTTTTTTCCATACTTTTTAAAGTGATCAGCTAAACACGTGAACAAAAGGTGTATTGTTTACAGGTGAGTTAGGAGGCAGATTTTTGTGAAGTTCTAAGGCCACTACGTTTCGCCACATTTTCCACCTCCGGAAAATTCACAATTTTTGGAGATGGCGGAATTTTAGCGTGACCTCTACTAGACTAAGGTAGTTCCATCTTTACCCCAACTATCCCTATCAATGATTTTGAGATATCTTTACAACGAACTTTTCTGTGATTTTTTTAAAAAGTCAATTTTCATGGGTAAATTTTTACCCATTAGGCAGCAATGGGTTATTATAATCGGAGAGTCCTTTCTTTTCTCTCTATAACGTTTCATAATTCTCTGACTCTTAGTTTCTATTATATAACTTGTGAGACTATTTCATAAAAACTATTAACGTTGTTTGGGAATCCCCTCAAAAGTTAGAGAGATATGAAAAGATTCTATTGGGAAAATGTATTTTAGGGATGCAAAAAGATTGAAGATTAGAGTTAAGAGGGGTAATTGGTTCGGGGCTGTGGAGTCTGGTTAATAAAACCGGGTTAATGAAAGAGTTTTTTTATTTGATCTTCCAAACTTATCGAACACTTTGTATAGTTTGTAAGTATTATTATGTTTTTTTTTTGGTATGTTTTAAATATTGGTGATAGTGCATAGCAGGAGCAGTGGCGCACACAGGATTTCATTTTGGGGGGTTTTGCGTACAACTTTTGTTCCGAAAACCATTCGAAACAATATTTTGTACCAGTAATTTTTGTGTTTGTGGGAGGTTTGAACCCTCTCCTCCCGCCCCGTGTGCGCCACTGAGCAGGAAAATTATTTTCAAAGGAAAATAAACCCACTTTGTCACATACATAATTTACTTCTCTTGTAGTAGCCGGGAAACAAGAGTGAGAAGCTAGTTTAGGAAAAATCTTACAGAAAAGATGATAGGTGTGCTTGGAAAACCATTTCAAAAGCAAAATTAATTGGGTTAGTCTCACAGTCGATCCATCTGGGAGCAAGGACTTTAAGGATTAAAATGTTAACCCTTTCGCTATTTTGTTGCTACTTTGTGGACGTCTGCATCCTCTATGGTTGCAAGAATACATTTTTTTGTTGGTCTTTAGAATAGTTTGAAGTTTTAGGAAAAATACGAAATTAATAAACTGAATATTTAAGTTTAAAGAAGAGAAGTATACACGTTTTTTTAATGGTATATCTTGACATAATAAAGGAAGAAGAAGCAGAAAAAATTAGAGAACTTTTTAATTTGACGTTTTCTTTCAATTTAGATGCTTTTTTTTTTTTAATTTTGGCTGAAGTAAATGAAGAAATATTCAAATTTTCGTTATGCGTAAAAAGTTTTATGTTTAAGTAATTATTACAGCCACAACGATGTGGTTGCTCTCATAGAAAAACACTCTAAAATACAGGGTCCGAGTATAAAAATTAAAAAAATTCTTATGGAATGTTGCTAGTATATAGTATATAGAATCCTAGTATATAGAATCCTAAGACGTAAAATTTAAAATTTTAACTTTCCCCAGTAAAAATCTGTAGCGAAAGGGTTAAAGGATTAAAAATTGCATTTGAAGAGAACTTAATAGGGTCAATGCTACATTTTTTCACCCTAGAAGCGACAATTGAGCAGCCGTGACATAATTGCTAATTTTTCTCGTACTTTATTTAACTTAGAACAAACATTTTCCGGTTTAAGCATTTTCTTATCGAATGTAACAATTACTTAATTATTTCAATAAGTAAATAATTAATTATTTCAATAAGTGAAACTGTCATATAAAATGCTAAAAATAAAACGCTGAAGTTCCTCAATATTAGTTCCATACAGGGACATATGGAAGGCCGGAGATTTACCATGATTGAGGAGATAAAAGGCCGCATCTCTAACAGTGCTCAGATCCAATAAAAACGAAACGCATTTTAGAAGTGCTTCAAGTATTGGAAAAAGCGTCGGCACATGTTTCGTGCGCTCCTTTTCCAATAAAGTAAAGAAAACCCAGAGTTTAATGTTGACTTTGACAGCTAATGCAACGTTTTATCACTAATGCAATGAATTTCGCGTAACTATCGCGTAACTGTTCCTAAAGTTTCAAGCAACTTTTAAATGTCATGCAACTTTTGCCGCGCACTTTGTGTGACTGCCATGTGGGCACTGTTCACAAACTTAGACACTTAATTGGTACGGAATTGTCTGTTAGTGACCTCTGACATTAACACGCCCCAGTCAGAACTTTCACCGACACAATAGTTGTTCTTTGCGTTGTTATTGTGGTTGTGTGCGCAGTTGCGGCCACAGCTGACAATTGTGCTCATGTTTTAATTAACAATCGATGGGATAGTTAGTCGACAGCTGTCATTAGGACTCATTGTTTGGGTTCTGATGAAATCCTGTTTCTAACAAACGATGACATCAAATATGCAGCAAGGAAAACAGTCAACAATGGCGTTAATAATTGAGTGACCTGTGCGGAAATCGATAACTGTCAGCGTAATTATTTATTACGGCTATGACATTGCACTAATATATAATAATATATATATGCATATGTATGTACATATGTGTGTTTTAAAATTCTTATGGTCGGGCCATTCAACTCTGTGCTTGCATCGTTGAGAATTTTCACAAGAAAGCAAACTTTCTCAGGAAAAACTCAGCTACGAGTAAATGTTTTGCAATTTGAGTAAATTGCTGTGGTGAATTTCTCAGCGAATGCTTAGCTTTCATGCAAATTGCATGCAAAAACGGCTGCAAATTCCAGCTGCACGAAATATGTTGCAACATTTTGCCATGTAAAGCAGTTGAGTTGTCGTTGCCGTTGTTGTTGTTGGCACACATGTGGCAAGTGCGAGTCGAATGGTTGCTGGGCGGTTGCAGGGCTGATGTCTTGTTTTGCATAGAAATTATGTTGCAACTATAATTAATAATAAACATAAACAGCCACCACTGCCAGCCGGAGCAACGATAACGACAATAACAACAATGCCAAAGCGCAACCACATACGCAACAACAACAACAATAACAATGGCCACATAATGCATATTGTTGGCACAATGTTGGCAACGGTTGTGTTGTTTCGCTTACAATGCGCCTTCAGTGCGCTGGCAAAATAAGCCAAACAGTCAACAACAACAAAAATTACAGCATGAGCCATGGAAAAGAGAACAAAAAAGAACCCACAGAAAAACGGCACCGCTCTGCATTAACATAACTGAAGACTGAAGAAAAGCGTGCAGCAGCTATTAACAACAACAACAACAAAAACAATAGAAAAAACAGTCGCCAACAGATGCAACATGTTGCATGCGGGTAGCTGAAATTGCGGTCGCCGCGCTGCATTCTCCATGCGGCTGCACATTGTCTGTGCGCTTTTTCGGTTTCGTTTTGCTGCCGCTGCCGCTTTTTGTTTAGTGTTGTTGGCTGTTGCCCCTTGTGTGCCCGTAAGGCTCGTACGAAATCCAACTGACAGACTTGTGTGCGGCCGCGTCGAGTTGCGCTTTCGGCGCGCCCCTTTTCAGCTGCAGGCGGCCGCCTTTTGGGCAGCGAGCGCACGTCAAGCCATGCGAAACTTCCGCAGTCTTTCAGGAAAATATCGTTCGTTTTGTTGCTTCAGCCACTTTTTGAAATAGTTTTTTCTTTCATCTTATAAACTGTAAAGATTGCCACTGCTGCTTGTGATATGCAACAACAACAAAGATTACAGTTGAGTTTGTTATTAAACAGCAATCAATCTGTGTGAGTTTGCAGCAAGTTTGCTTGCTGAGTGAATGATGTAACGATGTAACCACAACATTAATTGGTCATTTAAAGCATGAACTATGATTCGTTACAGATGCGAGAGAGGTTAAGTGAAGTGGACAGATGGTGATTTAAGCAGATTACTGCATTTTTCAATAAGAAAAAGAAGAAACTGTTTGAAGATAATTTTCAGCTGCTGATTAGAATTCATTGCCAACATTTTGCCACTTAGACGCAATCACTCAAAAAGACGTACAACTAAGGAGAGTATAATTAAGGGTCATCTTGAGTGTCATTGCCATTATAGAAACTCACATAACGAATAACTTCTGGAGATGGTCGTACGTAGAGTAGAGTCGTAGAGTAGAAGAAAAAACGATTCCTTATCACTGCTTTCGTTCACTAAGGGACAGCAATTCCACCGATACAAGTAAGTTATTTTTCTATAATCCAGAGAAGTCAACCCCTTGAGAAATCTGTTCCTTAAGTTAGGGGAAACAATTCCATCGAGACAAGTACTTGTAAGTTATTTCTCTATAATCCAGAGGAGTCAAAGGCGACCCTTAAAAAAGCTATTCCTTAAGTTAGGTTGAAAAGCTTGTAGTGGTTGATGGATGTGAGAGGGAACCGAGAAAATGGACCCATTGCAGCCCATTGCACTTTAGGTTGGGACACAGGATGACAGCAAAGAGAGGAGTGGGTAATGCCAAAAAATCTGATAAATAAGGAAGGAGAGGGACTACCCGTTCTGCTGTGAAAATTTCCTATACTTTTTTACGAATTTCAGAAAATCACACTTCATAGATCCTCATAACATCTGAACCCTAAAGTGCGCAATTTTATTCTAACAAAGACAGGGCATATGTTTTGTGCCGTCTACCTCTTCTAGGAAGTAAGTATGACGTGAGTGCTCGATGATGCCCATGTTGGCCATGTGTGGTGTTGGATCCATGTAATGTGTCCTGCAATGAATCCAACCATCCGGCGAAAATTTTCCTCCCAAATTTCAGAAGAAATCCCCTTACTTCCCTATTCAGACTTATAAAAAAAGCACTTGGCAGTTCTACAGCTTTCCAGTTGGGACAATCGCTTCTGAAAATTATTTATATAGGTGTTGATCCAGTTCAAGGTATACTGTTTCATTAATTGATGCCAGTTATTGGCTCTGGTCCCAAAGGTCTACACATTGATCCAGGGTTACAAACTATAATGCATATTTTTCTAGGCAAAATTGTTCAAAATTGATCTTTAAAGGGTTAGGAATATAACTTTAACTTTATATGCCTAAGAACTTTCGGTTATCAAGAGGTTTTTAAGTTTAAAGAAGGGGGTTTTAAGTTTAAAGAATATTTTCCAAAAACGATTTTTTGATATTTTTACTCCAAATGACTCAAACTCATATTTGAACGTTGACTGTTACGCTGAGTGTAATACAATCTTTAGATAAATATTTTATGAAATGAGATCTCTTACGTCGGTATGTATTATTGCGATACTTTTTCGTGATAAAAAATGTTTACAACGTTTTATTTTGTAAAACTTTGATCGGACGCCTATCATCAGAAAAATCGAATCTTTATAAGAACTATGCGTTACTAAGTTTTATGGTCACAGAACACAACCACTGTCGATACTTTCAAGACATACTTCCAAGACCCGTACCCAGAGAAAATGATTTTGGAAAGGTTTATACTAGTGTCCGACCGAATATTCGGTTTCGGTTTCGGCCCAAATAAGTGGTTTCGGTTTCAGTTTCGGCCAAAAAATGGCCGAATAGCCGAAACCGAAACTTTCTAGAATATTTTTTACATTTTATTGTGTAGCAGATATATAGTGAAAGGAGGAGTCATTTAGATGCCAGCAATGTAAATAAACTTCTTTTTTTAGCATATAATATTAAATTATTTAATTTTGAATATTAGTGAGTAAGGTACGAAAGGGTGATTTTTTTATGTTTACGTGTTTAAAAAATGAATAAATTGTGTTTATTAATAAGTATTTATTTATTTATGCTATGTTTGTTTGTTTGTTCTTTATTTACTTAATGTAAAATTCGTTTGTTTAAAAAAAAATGCTTGATATGGTGATTTTTATTTCAACTAGAAAGTTTCGGTTTCGGCCGAATATTAAAAAAACCGAATATTCGGTTTCGGTTTCGGCCCAAAAAAGTGGTTTCGGTCGGACACTAGTTTATACTGACTTCTGGAAAGTCAAAATCACTTCTATGTACTTTAGGGATCTAATGTCTATTGGAAATCAGAATCCTTTTATAAGATGCAATGCTCAATAAAAAAATCGTTTACGTTTTTCTATTCTATTTCATAAAATTCTCTTGTTTTAACCATTCAAAGGCAACTTTCTCTTAAAGATTTTATATAAAATGTTTTTGGTGCAATTTAATTAGCCTCACTATCGAGTTCGATTCAAAAATATGTATGCCATATATATATTGTTTTGTTTTTAATTAAAAAAATTTATATTTCTATATGTTTGGCATAATTAAAAGTGAACCCCATTTTCTCTGTTAAACAGTGTAATGAACAACAATATAAAAAATGCTCCGCACAGCTCCATCTACACTTTCGTAAATGTTGCATCTGCGTTCCTTTTATTTTATTTAGATGTCATATAAATTGTATTTATGGTTAAAAAACAATTAATTAACTCATATAAGCAGGCCTAAACAAAACGAATTTCTGCACAAATTTTCTCGGTGTAGCCGCATTTTGCAACTCTATCCCACTAATCTCTTGTTTATTCTTTTGCATCGCATTTATTTTACTTATGCCGCATAATTAATTTTCCCAGCCACAATGTCGCAGCTCCACATCGCCACCCCGTCAACCAACGCCCAGTCAAGCACCCAACGCAATTGTCTCCGGCACTCTGGGCTGTCTCGAATTTCAACTAATGCGACATGCCAGCGACAAGTTAAAAATCACACATCCGCAAATTGTTTGCGACGGCAGAGTTGAGTAAGCGGCGCAAGAGTATTAAATTCGCCAGATCAACCGCCTTCAGGCAGTCAGCCGCGTAAACAGAAAATGTTTCCATGTTGTTTATCTACGATTGCTGGTCGGCGGCGCCGGGTTATGTTTTTGCATTACGAGCGTTTTTGTTGTTATTACCACAAAAATATTGTGGCATTGTTGCAAAATTGAATTGTGTGAAAAGTGGTTGTGTTGTTGTGCGATTGTTATTGTTTTGCTTATGATTTGATTTCGATTTGGAAATGATTCATTGTTTTGCTGTGGCAATGCGCGTTGCTGCACCAGCGACAGCGACAGCACACGAGCACCCGAATTCGTGCGGGAACAATGCAACTTTGCGTGGCAGGCGGCGACAAGCAGCTGAGCATAAATTAAATGTCGGTTGCGCTGATAAATGTTGTGCGTTGACGGTGTGGCAATGTTTGCTTTGTTCGTGAGATAACAATTTTTGACAACTTAATTGCGTGCAGGAGCGAAACCGAGTGAATTGTGTTGCGTTGTCATGGCATGCAGTGTTTTGCTTTGGGAGACAGGGGCCGAGTACTTTGGAGCCTCTGCAGCGCACAAGCAGTGATTAACTAGAAATAACATGGTTGCCTCGTTGCGGTTGACTCGAATATTTGCAGCTTAACGCAGCAGGAGAAATTGGGCCAATTTCACTGCCGATAATCCATCAACATTGGTGCGCCGCTTGGCAAGTTCCCAGTGACTCGACGGCTGCTGTTCCTAACGAGACTCGGGTCGGGCTTGCAAGGTTAAACGCCAAATTGCACAGCATCTGGAAACTAGAGCAAGGATACGCTGGCAGGATTTTCATGTTTGGCCCACTCGAGCTAAACTGTGTTGGCAGCGGAATTTTGGATTTTGTTTGCCATGTTAATTTCAGTTGATGAAACTACTCGCTCGACTGGCGCACTGGCATATTTTGGGCAGACTTGGTGTTTGCACAACAACTGCTGCCTGTCACTTGCAACGGCTGCAGGTACCAGCACAGAACAGCACAATTTGAATTTTATTTAAACACTTGCTGCATAAATAATCGAGTGCAGTATTTTCGTTGCTGCGCTACGCTTCTTTCGGCAATTCGGCGCTGACATGTTCATGCGACAGCGTGGATTGTTATCCAATCCGGGATGCTGTAAATAACCGTACACTGCAGTCATTAACCTAATTTTGTTCAAAACAAATTGTGTATGGCCCACACATAAGAAAGTCAGACGATAGCTAAAGTATGCGGCCGCAAGTGGAGCACAAAAGAAAAATAAAGAAATTATACTTAAAAAAATTGAAGTAAAATTGGCAAAACCTCAACGTGCCGACAGACAAACATCACATTAACGAGCGCGGCCAACTGTCCAGGAGATTTTGCCGCACGATTGGCACGTCGCTGGGCGTAGAATGCCGGCTGCCAGCAACTGGGCGCGGCACAGTGGAATTTCCACTGTCACGTTGCAATTTACTACATTTTTATTTTATTGAAATTACAATTAAAAAACAAAAATTAACTCGGACATTAACTGTAGCTGCTTGGAACTCAGTTTGCACAGGTAACGCAGGTTTTTTCTTTGAATAATTATAAACGTTATTTTGTTGTTTTTGCTTATTTCACTGTTCATTGGCGTTCCCACGCTAACAAAAAAATAATTAAAAAAAAACATAGTGTCAAATAGAATCCAAGTGTCTTAAACGAAATTTAAAAGCAAAATGCAAATTCGCAAACTTGAAACTAAAACGATTCGCATTGTTTTTGGAGCATGCGTGTGTGTGTTCGTGCGCACACCTAACGACCCGCCACTCGTTGGCGCTCCACTCGAGATTTGCATAAGCTCGCGCCAAAGGGAGGCGAATCGCGTTTACAGCCAACGGCTGTGTGCGCGTCTGCGTGTGTGTGTGTGTGCACTGCGAATTTGCATAATTGCATCAAACTGTCGCCACATCCACGAATTAAATCCAATCAAAATCATTTGCAGCCTTAAGGGGAAATTTTGTGCTCCATTTTGCACAGTTGCCGCAGCCATAAAGAGTCGGGTTACCATAAAATAAACCATTTGATTAAAATATTTAATAACTTGCTAATTTGTTTTTATTGATTTCCATAAATGTACACCACACATTGCGAATAATGGCTGATATTTATTTGCCGTTTTGTGTTAGAGCAGCAATAATTTATTGGTTAAAGTGCTCACATTTCAGCTCAGTTTTGCAAATTAATGCTGTCATATTTGGCATATAGAAAGTGTTTTGATTATGATTAAGTTATGATTTTGTTATTGTTTAATTTTTATTGAAATTTGTTTATTTATTGGGAGTACAAATTAGATTGGTACGTTTGTTTTTTGTGGGCGAAAATGCATTTATCTCAAAACAAAATGAATACATTAATTAAATTATCGTCCATCGCTGGTTACTACTTTTGCCATATCTCAGGCAGTTTTCGAAGTCCACTTAAAAAAATGTCTCGTCTTTTCTGTTTCTGTATTCTGTATTTCTGTACCCGATTTCTTAGCTTTTGAATCATTCCCATCGATTTCAATCGTACGAAGAATGTTGGTTGTGTCATTTCCAATGATTCCGATCTTCATCGAGTAATACCTGCAATTCTTTGTCTTCGAATTTGTTTGGCTGTCCAAAAGAAGACTTGTCTTCAACGCTGAAATCACCATTCTGGAAACGTTGAAACCATTCTCTACATGATTTTTTAGTTAGAGCATTGTCGTTATAAACTTCCACAAGCTTTCCATGTGCTTCAGCTGCACTTTTCTTCCAATTAAAGCAGAAAACTTAAACTTCCAGAAAATGCTGCTTAGTTAACATAAAGTTGGACATATTCAACACAGCAAAAAACAAGATAAACTCAAATCCATATTAAATGAATATTTTTGACAGATGTCTAATCTCTCTGGAACCATCACAATCAGTTGTCACTATAAACCATTCAATTCGTAGAACTGCTTCACTGCTCCTGAATCTTGTGACCTAGGCTTCCATAAAATGCCCTGCTTTTTAACCCTTACGGGACTACTGGGATATTACGTCCCAGCAAGTTTTTAAAGCCCCTCGAAACAATTATTCAAATCTTGCGACCCACGCAAAAATTTTTTTCGATTTCGGTGTTCCTGTTCATAAAAGGATGATTTCAAAATTTGTGAGCATCCAATATAATTTTCTAACTTCAACATTCATAGCATGAGAATATTTTTACTGAGAGTATTTTGGATTTCAAAATTAAACTCCGTCCCGAAAGGGTTAAAGTTTTGCCTGTTAGAATTAGATTTAAAAAGAAGAAGAGAAGAGAAAGTACCACAGTTTTTGGGATGAGGATATGTTGAACAATTATTGTTGGTTGCTCATACGTGAGATGGACTCAGCAAAAAACATAATCAACTGCACTTCACTTTGAAATGTTGGATTTTTTGTTAATAAAGTAAGAATTTTTGATTATAAATGGCAAAAATTACTTTTTCAACTATCTAAAAATCCTACCTGATAAAAAAATTACTGCAGATTCGTAAACAGCACCAAAAAATACCTTAAAAACTACATCCAGCTGCTTAAAACTATTAAAACCTGTGCTATTTGATTAAATTTGTTAATTTTTAGTTAATTTGTTCATAGTGTTTTTCCACTTCTTTCGCATTATTTAGTTTTTATTTTAATGCAATTATTCTTGTTTTTCTCTTCTTTGAAAATTCGCTCTTTTACAAATTGTTTAGTATTCTCTAACTTCTTGGAATTGGTACCGCCTTAGTGCTTCAAAAGTATCTCCAATTTAAATTAATTAATTGTTTGTTTCGATTTCTTTGAATGGCTTAAAATGCGACAAAAAATTTTGCTAATTTGCAATTTCACAGCTTTTTTACACCTAATTTTCTGTCATTCATAGTGTCTGTCTTTTCGTTGCTTACCATTAATTTCTATTTGTTTTTGTTTTCAATTTTAAGTACAACAAATATCTAAAAGTTTGTTGTAGTATAAAGTCTTTCAACTTATTCAATTTGCTAGCATTGGCATTGACCTTGAATTCGGTTGAATGGTTAGAAGAACAAGCAAAGTATAGCTGAAACAGCACTGAATAAATAAAAAAATCTATTTGCAGATTTTATTATCTGCCAATAACACGTGACTTGAATTTCAAATGTTTTTCGATATAGATTAAAATACCAAACATGTTTGTCTATAGCTTTGAGTCGTTCTAAATAACAATTTTGTGGGCGTTTTCAAAGACTGTGTGATTGAAAACGAATTTGAAAAGTGATTTTCAAACTGAAATCATTAAATATGGAAAAGTTTTTAAACGATTTTTACATCCATTGAAATTTTTGTAATACATATTATAATTGTGGTAAGTAGATTTTATATTTAAGAACAAGAAATAATTTGGTACTACTTTTTTGTAGATATTGATTCCGCGCAGAGCTCTTAAACAAGGGTCGTCGGAATGTAGAAAGACTGACTGCGGTCATTACTGGCCACTGGCCCATTGGAGAGCACGCGGCAGAAATTAGAATCCCCTTCAATACCAGTTGCGAGATTCCGAACGAGAAGGAAACCCTCAATTTTTTCTTAGCCTGTCCGGCTCTATCGAGAAGGAGATGGAAAGTGCTGCGCAAGCCAACATTTCAGAACTTTGAGGTGATAGCGAAGTGCTCCATAAACTTGCTACTCGCCTTCATTAACCTCTCGGACTGGATAAAGAGGCTTTATAGTCCAGAAGACGACACACCAGCATACCTTATAGTATCTACCGGGAATAATGGTAACAAAAAGAGCCCTTCGCGCTAATTGGATGTCGGTTCTTCGCCACTGGAACCAACTAACCAACCAAGTATTGATTCCGCTGGTTAGTACACTGCGACCAATGTTGATCTATTGTGACCCAATTAGAAACACATAGGTAAGCAGGTAAGCAGAAAATGATTTGGATTGAACTGAAGAATTGCTAATTGTATACTATTTCAGGTTACTGATGAACACATTGAGTGCCAAATCAGAGGCACCTTTGCTGTTATGTACCCTGTGTGGTGGAACAGGAATCTGAGCTTTCAAAATGAAAAACGAGCCATGGTGTGGAACCCATTAGCGGGCAGAGGAAGACCGTTCGGTAGGCCTTGCTGGTACAGGAGAAAGGTGAAAGGTAACTTGGGTTAAGCTGAAGGAAGTTAAAAGTACTGGCAAAGAACGGAACTAAGGGGCGCGCAGACGTATTTAAAGCTGTGTGCAGTGTGTGGGTTTCCATGAAGTGAGGTTCATAGGTTACCGTTCTACAGAAAAGCAAGTTGGGTGCTTGGAGATTTTGGCTATTTATGCAAAATTCTTTTATAAAATTATATATATTAAAATTTCTATCTAATTTTTAAAGTTTTTTAAAGTTTTTTAAAGTTTGTTCTTTCGATGTTTTTGTTAGCAAAGTTTTGTTAATTTTAAGCCACTGAAATAATAGTTTAAGGTGTTGCCGATATTGGTAAAAATAATCTCAGAGTTTCTACAGAGAGGATTAGTTTTACTAGAAAATAAAGATAGTTCAAAAGGTAGTAGATTTGCTGGCAATTAAATTTCTTTTTCCTCAAAATATTTAAATTATTCCAAAAAACTTATCGCATAAAATATGTATCTGTTTTTGTTTCCATATATTATTCAATTTTTTTATATGCATACATAGTTCTGTGCAATAAAATAAAAATTCTCACACGCATATAAACATTTCAAGTCGTAACAATTTTAAATTTGCATCTGCATAAACTTGTTATAAGTAAACACTTTGCCAAGAATTCCCAAAAATATTTTACCACAAAGTTTTAAATAAAATTTGTATGTATATAACTAAAACAATAAGTAGCGTACATACAAGTATGTATACATATACATAAATATATAAGTAGATATGTAAAGAGGTATGTGTATACCTAATATATTTGCATCTTTCCAAAATAAGCCCCGAAGTAAAAATACTTAAGAGAGAGAAAGGCCAATAAACAAGTACCCGTCAATAAAGTGTGAAGTAATTTGCACCGTTTTGTTGACCTTCTGCCAGCAATAAAGAAAAATATATTAAATCCTCAAAAAGAAGATAATGCGATGCAAAATTTAAACAAATCAAGTGTGTGCACGAATCACAAGTAAAATTATGAAGAAAAATTATGAGCGACCAGTTAAAGTGCGTAATTGTAAAAGGCTTTGGATACTCTATGTACGAACATGTTTAAATTTTTATATACATATGTATGTAAACATATATATAAATTATATACATATAAATATGTATGAATTGTATGTAAATATATATGCATGTGAATAGCCAAAATCTTGACATCAACAGCAAACCGGACCGGATGCCAGACGGTGTTCTGCGCTTAGACAAATATTTATTTTGTACGTACATATTTAAGCCGAAATAGGTAGACGTGTTTAAAGTGTAAGTCGGCGCAAAAGACGTTTAGAAATGAACAGCAAAAATATATGTATGTACATACGTAAAGCCGCAGCGGCCGGCCGGGAACTTGAGTTGTTAATTAAGAAAAAGTGCGATTTCAAAACAGCCGTTGAAGCACAACTAAATTAAGTAGAATGTGTCAGAGCAAAAAGAAAAAACTTAAACAAAATATGAAAAAAATAAAAATCTTCCCAGCTGCCGTCCAAACCGAACGTGCAAAGTGTTGCTGTATTCTTTTTTTCTCACTCGACATTTTCGCCTTCAACAATTTGTTTACTTATTTGGCTATTTGTGTTTTATAACTGTGCGGTTTCCTGTTGTTGGTGTTTGTTGTTAACTATTTGTTATTGTTGCTATTGTTGGCTATGTGTTCATTTGTCGTTGTCGCCGTGCCAAGATTAGACGTTTTCTTCCGTCTAACGTCATTTGTTCGCGGCAAAGTGTCACAATTCAAACGAGCGACTGAATTTCACAGCCACCGAAGAAATGAATGCTAAGAGTTTATGCAACAACAACAACAACAATAAAAGCAATAAAAACAACACAATATCGGAAACATCACAGGCGGTAGGCAGAGCCGGACAAGTTTGTGTTTATCGGAAATTGAAATGGATTCTGATGCTGTTCAGGCCTAATGCCGTTATAAATGCGAGACGTGCCGACTCTTCACATAATTAAGACTCGATACAACACTGTGCTACCACATTGCACAGACTTTATAAATTCGTTTTATTTGTATATATATGTGTGTGTGTGTGTGTGTGTGGTTTTTCAATTCTCATTTATATGGGATTTATGCTTTTGATTGCTGTTGTTGTCGCACCACAAAATTTTAATTTATTCATTTTCCGCTATTTTCTCTCGATTGCGTGAATTTGTGTACACAATTTTACTGTTGTGACCGTTTCGTTTTCTATTTAAATTTTTTTTATTAAGATTTCTCCACTTCGTCTATTTTTATATTATGTGAATTTGCATTATTTTGTGATTTTTCTTGTTGTGCAGCTATTTCATAAAATATGCAAATACAATTAAAAATAAAAACGTGAAGAAAAAAATGCTTTAAAGCGGCATTATGCTTCCTCGATTGTTGTCTCTTTTACTCGCACTGCCACAACAACTGCAATAGTCATATTTAACGACACTCCACGTTCAGCCTTGTAGTCGTTTTCAAATTCCACCAAGTTACAGTTTGTGTAACTAGCACTTTATTGTTGTTGTTGTTGTCTTTCGTTCGAATTGTTGTTATTTTTAATGCTGTTGTTAACTTAATTTTCTCTTAAATAGCCCAAGTTGCTGTTTTAGTGGATTTATTTGTATTTTTCTTTCCTCTGTGAAAGAACTTTTACTTTTTTTACGTAAGCACGGCCACTGTAAAAGTGGGCCTCCTATAAATGTGTGCTTGTGTGCGTGTGTGTGTGTATAGGCAGCACTTTGTGTGGTATGTATGTATGGAGTGTTGTTAATTAAGAAATGTTGGTTGACACAAATGTCAGGTCGTTAAACTCTACTTCACAGTGTCTGCATTAAGAATTTTATGCAAAGCGTGTGGAAAAAGAAAGATCAAGACTGTCGAATGTTCTAGAAGCTTCTGTGAAAACATGAACTTGTATTTAAGTTTAGAAAAGTCATAAAATTTCAACAATCATAGGTCTATGTATGCTTTAAAACGAGATTCGAAAGAATGATAGACATTTTTGTGTATGTTTTCTTAATAGAATTAATAAGAAATTGAAAGATGTGCACAAAAAAAACATTCGCTTGGAAATAAGAATAACTTAAACACAGTTTTCTAGTCGAGATGTCTAACGATGCTTCAGTAATAACTTTAAAAAATTCAAATAAAATGCCTAACCAGTTGCTTTGAATATTTTATATGAATCGGTCATTGGCTTGAAAAGTAGCTACAACAATAAACTTTGTGAGGCACAGTCAGTCAGCCGGTCAGAACTTTTGTATATGAAACGACCGAGCCTTATGTGAATTCACATCTGATAAGCATTTTTCAGAGATTTATCAGAGGGTGTCAGTTTGTTGGTCTACGAGAATCGGACATCATCATTAAGAAAATCAAACATCTTATTTTAGTTAGGTTGGGACAGGTAGGAGAGGGGGTTTGTGCAGCAAAGATCGCACTTCCACTTGAAGGCCAAAATGGCTTACTGCGGATCACTTCTTGTTTTTCTCTTGATCCAACCAACAGTTTCAATCCGGGTCAGCTCAATTCTACCCCTTAATGAAGGAGAGCAATTTCGAGATTTCAACTTTTGCTGTGCTAGCCAGGGTCCCTCAGTAATCTTGACCCCTCGGCATGGAGCTAGCGTTCTTGTCGAGCCGGGCAGTAGCACAGAAAGTGTATCGTTTCTATGTCTTCTCTTTTTCCACAGCTCCTACAGAAATCACTGGACGAGAGGCGCCTTTTGATGAGCATAGACATACCGACATGAGCGCAGTGTCTGGGATACTGAATGCCAAAAACCTTAGATGATGCTGAGTTGGAGGCATTGCTCGATGGGGATTCGTGCCAAAGGAATGAAGAGCTTGCTTAAGCTTTAGGAGTTACCTGCTAAACCGTTTCCAAGCAATTGGATGCGTTGGGTATGATTCAGAGCAATGAACTTGGGTTCCTTATAATTTGAAACCTAAAGACGTTGAGCTATGTTGAGCGGCAAAAAAGGAAGGGTTTTTTATCGCATCGTGACGGGTAATGCAAAATGGATTCATTACAGCAACCCAAAAAGAAAAAAATCTTGGGGTGTGTATTTGGTGGGACCAAGTCGGTGTTATTTATTATGAGCTGTTGAAACCGAGCGAAACCATCACAGGGAACGGTATCGAACTCAAAATACTTTGAATGATTAATTTGTAACCATTTTTTCAGTTGAATTTTCATAAAAAAAAACAGTGAGAACTTAGTTGCGCACTTAATAAATATGTGGAAGGTTTCGGCCAATCCATTGGATACATATTTACATATTTATTAGGTGTGCAACTAAGTCCATATGGAATTGTGTTACAAAAATATTTTAACTTTTTTTTAAACAAGAGGCTTTGAAAAATAATAAAAGTCACATAAGATTTGCTTTGAGAAAGCGAAGCAATAAAATAATAAAACACCTCAACGGTGTCGTTTTAATTCCATTGGGCATTCTAGTGTTAAGTCAGTGATATTTGAAAGGGAGAAGCAGAAACTGAGACTACTTGCATGCCAAGTAGTCTAAAAGTTAAGTCTAAGTCTAAAAGTTGCTGGTTAATTGAATCTTTTGATTATTTTGATTGAAAAATATTTATTTAGTTTAAAATTTAGTGTCATAAATTTTTATTGCATTAATTCACATTTTAAGTAAAATGATAAAAGTAGTTAAATATCTAAAATTTCCTTCAACGTGCACTCAAATCATTATCCTGCGTTCGTCATTCATGTTTTGTTTTAATATTTTTGTTTTTATTTTCTCCAATTGTCTTTTATTTTGTAATAATTTTTAAGTGATTTGTTTTGAAATTTCCGGTAAATTGTTGTCTTCTCTGTGCAGCCAATTAAGGTCGCCACTACGACTTTCCATTTTTATTTGACTTTGTTTATGGCACTGTAATTTTCCTTGGTCTGATTTTCTTCAACTTTTGTTTACAAATATAAAAGTAACGAGTAGCAAATTATTGATGCATTATGCCACAAGACGAAATCTGCATATTCAAGTAAGCAACAGCAAAATTGAACTAAATTAACCAATAATCTGGCATAATCTACGTGCTACGTAAACAATGTCAAGTATAAGCGAGGTCAAGTGATGCATATTATAAATTGAGAGCCATAGGGGGATTGTCGAAGGTGATTTTTTTGCGATGATAGTGGATTTTGCTTTGATTTACTTTACTTTTTTTTACTTCATATTGCAAAGGGTTTCCTTTGCTTGGAGAAGTGACAACTTTGAAGGCAAGTTTACTGTTCTTTTTTTTTAACCATTTGGATTTTTGTAATTTTACTATGAAATATTAAAGACCACAAAAAATTGTACTAATTCCTTTTTTTCTTTTCTGGAAAACTAGATTTATGTGACCCTTTTACAGTTGATTGTCCTGAGCCAAAACGTTGGTTGCTCATATCTCAATATACAATAACTATTTGTATATTATGTACATTAGATATGATTTAGTGTTGTATGGGGATTCTTAATAATGGATTCTTGATGCTGAAGAAGCTCTTTTTGTTTGCGGTTTGGTGAAAAAGTACGTGAGCCAAAAAATTAAATGACAAAGTTCACAAAAAAGCTGGGAAATTCGACAAATTGCTTCACAGCTGCTCAGAAGTTGCTCTTAGAGAGTTAAAATCTATGACTGACCCCCACTAATTTTCTCTACTGAACATTTCTTGCAGACATATTCATACCCTATCTCCAAGTCTTAATGGGGTTTCCATACAAAATGATAATTTTTATAAAATAGCCTCCAACTGCTCCCAGCTTGACCACAGATATGTCAAATGTAAGACCGACACTCATTTATTTTCTCTTCCGAATGTTTCTTCCAAACATATGTACCCGCTATCTCCAAGTCTTAAGGGGGCTGCCATACAAAACTGGCCAATTTCTGGCTCCCCACTTGTAAATGTAGTAAAGTAAGCAAGCAAACATCTCGGAAACTTCTGAACCAATTTGAATGATTTATTCAGCGATTGGCTACATTCTTGAGTACAAAAAATACAAAATTACTTAAGGTCCAATTAACCACCAGAGGGTGTTTCCCATACAATCGGAGTTGTGTGTGGTTGTCAACTTTTGGGTTTCTACGAAGCAATAATGAAAATGTGTTGCCGAAACCCCATTAACCTCCCCATTTCGAACGCACTAAATCATGTCTAATGTACACATATATATATCTATTTATATATAGTATGTAGTATATTATTTATATACTCCATTTTTATATTTTCAATTTACCCTGAAATCTATAAATTTCCGTTTGTTTACAGTTCATTTGGCGAGCATTAAGTTTTCTTTCATTGTGCTTTCAAGTGGCTTAATTCATCATTGGAAAGCAGTTGAAACTGTCAAATAATTTAAAATTGCCGCATTTGTACGAGCGACCAGGGAATAAAAGGAGCCGAGACGAAATGATTTAAAAAAGGTAAAAGAGGTAAAAAAGGTAAAAATACAAAATAGAGGAGAGCTGCTAGATTTGTAGATTTTTTGGTGCATACTTTTCTTTTACTAATTTTCAGTTATAGGCTTCAGGAACAAATTTCAACATTTAGAGTAAATTGGATTTGTCATTAATGAAATAAATAATTTTATATCAACTCAATTTGTATAAAAGTAAAATAGTTAGTACAGTTGAGCTTAGCTGCAAGTCGATTTTTCCGGACTTTTAGTTAGCAGTTAACCGATGTTTTCAGTTAACCCTTTCGCTATTTTGTTGCCATATGGCAACATGCTACTTTGTGGACGTCTTCATCCTCTATGGTTGCAAGAATACATTTTTTTGTTGGTCTTTAGAATAGTTTGAAGTTTTAGGAAAAATACGAAATTAATAAACTAAATATTTAAGTTTAAAGAAGAGAAGTATACACGTTTTTTTAATGGTATATCTTGACATAATAAAGGAAGAAGAAGCAGAAAAGTTAGAGAACTTTTTAATTTGACGTTTTCTTTCAATTAAGACACTTTTTTTTTTAATTTTGGCTGAAGTAAATGAAGAAGTATTCAAATTTTCGTTATGCGTAAAAAGTTTTATGTTTAAGTATCAGGTGTACAACTTTGCTTCCGCCGTTTTTTTCCAAAATTAAAAGCCTTATTGCGAAAAAGTGCTTACAGATGTATTATTCAAAGTATTGTCCGTCGCTAGCGACAACTTTCTCCCATCTTTCCGGCAATTTTCGGATCCCGGCTCGAAAAAAGGAGTCCTCTTTTGACGCTATCCATGAAGTAATCCATTTTTCCAATTCTTCGAAGGATTGAAAATGTTGATCTGCCAGGCCGTGTGCCATCGAACGGAATAGGTGGAAGTCAGAAGGGGCGACATCTGGGGAATACGGCGGGTGGGGCAAGACTTCCCATTTCAGCGTTTCCAGGTACTTTTTAACCACTTTTGCGACGTGAGGCCGAGCATTGTCGTGTTGGAGGATGACTTTGTCATGTCGCTCTTGATATTGTGACCGCTTTTCTTTTAGCGCGCGACTAAGGCGCATCAGTTGCGTTCGGTAGCGATCTCCTGTGATGGTTTCACCCGGTTTTAAGAGCTTTAATGCTTCTAGTTGTTCATCTTTGAAGGTTTTTTCTCTTCCACCACCATGTTTGTCTTCGACATCGAAATCACCATTTTTAAAACGTTGAAACCACTCCCGACACGTTCTTTCACTCAGAGCAGCATCACCGTAAGTTTCTGAGAGCATTCGATGCGCTTCAGCTGCATTTTTTTGCGAATTGTAACAGAAAAGTAAAACTTCCCGCAAATGGCGAGAATTGGGCACATAAACGGACATTTTCGAGCGTGAATAATACGAAAACAAGAACAACTGTCACTGAAACGGCGATGACAATTCGTTAGGCACTGTCCACACTCACTTTAAAGGCATTACCATCTATGTATTTCAACCAGCCTCAGCCGGTACAGCCACCTATCGGAAAACGGCGGAAGCAAAGTTGTACACCTGATAATTATTTCAGCCACAACGATGTGGTTGCTCTCATAGAAAAACACTCTAAAATACAGGGTCCGAGTATAAAAATTAAAAAATTTCTTAATATAACCACATAGAAGCCTAAGACGTAAAATTTAAAACTTGAACTTTCCCCAGTAAAAACCTGTAGCGAAAGGGTTAAGCGAACTGCGGTTAAGTGAAATTCGTTCATAAAGACATTCTAATTCCGAAGTTTTCTAACATCGTTGCAATTTAAAAAGCCAACGACATCAACTAACTCAATCAGCTGATTCACTTATCAGGCCCAAAAAATTTTAAATTTTAAAATGTCGCACAACATTTTTTTTACTTAGACGGAGTTGAAATATTGTAAATGTATGTTTTGGATCCAAAACGAAATTTTCATTTATGCCAAGTTTCAGTTAAACGAATAAATGTGCTGTAAAAATACCAAATAAAAATGGAACCTAAACTTCTATTTCAGTTAAGTGGATTTTTTAGGTAAGCGGTTTCGACTGTAGTTGATGTTTTAAAGATTTTCACAAATTATTTTGTTCAAGAAACTGCACCAACGCTCGCAAGTGGAACTTTGAAAGACTTTTCTATTGGATTGGAAAAAATTGTTTTATAAAATATTTCCAAATACTCTTTTCTCATTTTTTGTAAAAAAAAGTTTTATAATTTTATTTTATTGTTTAATTTATAGGCTCAAAAATAATGTTTCCCATTCAACATCGTCCATCTCCCCCCTTTTGTTTTTTATAGACAAAGTCGATTCTTTCCAGCGCTCGCCGCTTTCTTGTTTCTTGCAAGGAATGTCTCGTTGTCGTTGCCGTGTCATGACAAAATATTTTATTTATAAATGTGTCCACTTGCTAGCAGGCAGCGAGACGGCAAATTGTCGACGACGTTCGAGCAGTCAGGCAGCTGTTCTTATGTCTCTGAAAGTGTCTGTGAAAGTGTATGGCAGTGTGACGCAATGGCGACACAGTTTCACCCACACAACACAACAAAACAAGGCACAAAACAATGCAACAACAACAACTACAACGAGAACAACACAATTTGTAATAAATTTCGAAATGAAATTTGCCCTGCGGCCACCTTTCTGACTGTAAAATATGGCCGCAAAGGTAGATGCGTAATGACCATTAAAAACGGTACTGGCTATGGAGTTTCGCACACGTGTACACACTCCCACTCACACACACAGACACACACACAGACAGACGTAAGCGTGACAATGAGTGCGCAAGTTCAATAACCATAACCATTGTCAGTATTGTTGTTGTTGTTGTTAATTACAATACAATTATTGGACAGCAATTCACATCGCAAACTGGCAAATTGCGATTAGTGCCGATTTACCTGATTTTTTGCGGCCATAAACCAAATTTTGGTTGCGGTCTGAGTTGAGTGGAAGAAAAAGAATTATTTTTATGTAAACAGGTCAACACACAAACACACACACATACACATATTTACTTGTTGGTTAAGTATTATTCACTTTTAAGTCTCACATTTGCCAGTAAAACGCCTCATTGATTTGTGCTTACAGAACACAAAAGACCTGAACGCCGTCAGTGCGCGCCAGTGGCGGATTCAGGGGGTTTTGGGGGTTGAAACCCGCCCCCCCGAAATATTAGGATCGACTTTAAAACTACATACAAATTAAAAGGCATTTTATAAATATTAAAGAATTACTTTTTGAAACCCCCCGAATTATTTTCCTGAATCCGCCCCTGGTGCGCGCAGATGTGAAGTCAACGAGGGGCGCAAACCGCCGACACGACGTGTAAGAAACGTCAAAAAAGTTATTGAAAGGTAATTTACCTCTTCGAGTGGCTGGTGGTGCGCAAATGTTTGCATATGTCAGCCCATGCATGTGTGTGCCTCTGTGTGTGAGTTTATGTGTGTTTTGTTGTGGTTTTCTTGTGTGGTGCTGCGCTGACTCACGCGCCTCGCGGGTGGTACGGTTTGGCGTTTAAGCAGAAACAGCTTTTCGCCACTTTTACCAGTTCGCAATTAATAAACCTCAAACGGGTAATTAAGTTTAATTGAAAATTATATATAAAAATGTATTTAAATAAAATTCAATTAATGATTTTTATACAAGTCAACAGTCTTCGGCGGCCACAAGAAGCTCACAAATCTCAGATACAAGTCAAGTGCATTTATTTAAAAATTTCATTTGCCACATTCTTGCAATGAAACCTTGAAACATTTTTCTATTCTATGGTTTAATTAAATATAAACATTGAGCGAAACACACTGACAGAAATCATACAAACAACAACCACCACACCCAGAACTAAGTTCAATGCTTTGTATTTAAATTCGCATTTACAATAGGGGTATTCACACTGAGGTCGTTACTTTGTTAGTTCGGTACTAGGTGCTAGGAACAAAAACAAATACACAAAATGCACGTACAAAACTACCAACTACCAAACTAACAAAGTAACGATCTCATATCTAATGTGAATACCCCTAATATTTTTCTTTGAATTTTTTTAATTTTGCTTCACATCAGCACATTTTAGGTATTTTTCCAATCAAACTATCCATTAATTTTTTCAGCAAATAGCAATAATTTTTTTATTCGGTATTGTATTACAAATATTTAAGTTCGTATTCGCACATTGCTTTGCCGCCATTAGAGGAAAGATGTGGCCTGTGGCTCTAACACAAATGTTGTGGCTATTAATAAAATGGCAAAATTGTATGACGAGTCACACTCGACACACTCGCGCCGCGTCTACAATTGCGTACAATGCGAGTGGATATGCAAAATATTTAAATAGTGCCGTTCATTGACACTGCCAGCCGATTTGCGTCTCTTTTTCACGTTCGTCGGTTGTGTATGCTTTCCTGCTTTACCATTGAATTGTGTCTGGAAACGCATCTGCAATGCAAACGTTACAGATCTCTATGCGGATCTTGATGCCCAGTAGGAAGTTTGAGCAAAAATAATCATAAATAAATCATGTGAGTATAAAAAATGTAAATTCGATTCGACTCAACTGGTTGCTTGGCTTTACATATCGACATGTATGGTATATCGCACATATCTATATATAGAATTTTATATGGTATACGTGCGCATAAAAGTAATCCGCCACAAACCAGAATGAGCCATAGAAATGGAGCAATCAATAAGTAATCAATCATTGCTCCAAACTATTAAGGCGTAGGTATCTCTGATAATTTTACTTATTATTTAATAATTATGGGTAGAAAAGCATGTGGAATATATCGATTTTCAAAAGTAACAATTAAATCGAGAGGTGATTTCATGAACAAAAACATTGCATATCAAATCTCTAAGAAATTTGTTGAATGATCTCACATTTTTGGTACAAAAACAGTCGTTATAATTTATATATCTGTGGCAATAATATAGAGTAGCTTACTATATGTCGAAAAACAGCGAGCGGAGAAAAACGCAATTGAAAAAAATTAATTTCCATACGGTTCCTATAGAATCTTCGAAACGTTTTTGCGTAGAAAAAAGTAATGATACGGAATATGAATACAGGGAATAAACACATTTATGATGTTCACAGTTCAGCGGTATCTAGCAAGTTAAATTTCCCACCTGGCAATTTTCCCGAATTTTCCCATATGGTATCTCAATTGTTTTTGTTTTGTATGAAAAACAGAGATACCGGTAGTTTCAAAATTTGCCGCACTGCCGAGCATGTTTATTGAAATAGTCAAAATAAAATGAATTTTTTGACACAATCTCCGGAGCGATTTTTTTTAGTACTTTATGCCACTATCGGGACGATTTCTTTATTTGATGTTCAACGTTTGTTTGCCATTTGAGCGAGGCATTTTTATTTTGAAAATTTGTCCACAATTGTTTGAAAGATATACAATGGGGTGCTCACAGTTAGATCGTTATTTTTTAGGCAAAGTTGCCCGAAATAAATTTTCCCGCAAACTGTGAATACCATAATTGAAAGTACTTTTACGGAAGATTTATTTAAGCTAAAATACGGTAAAACATCTTAAGTCGACTTAAGCTACTCTGTTTTATTGCCACAGATATATATAAAACATATATATATGTTTTGTTGTTATATGTACTTTGAAAGTTTTCCATTTCTTCAATGTTTGATACCAATCCATCTTTTGAGAGATCCGACTTGCTTATATGGTCGTAGTGAAAGCAATAATCACAGGTTTTATATTCTAAATTCTTAAAAAAAGTACAGAGCAATGATTTGTCTGCTGTTATTGTGTACAGAAGGTTCCCTACTAAATAAGTCACAAAAGTTTTTAATTTTTATAATACAAATATTTCCTTGGGAATTGCCAATTGAATCGCACTTATTTTCTAGATTAGATAGATTTTCTTTTCTAAAGATATAACTTTATTGCTTTCTTGAAAAATACTCTAATTAATATGGAATCATATTCTTATGTATGAACCAAAGGTTCTCTACTAAATAAGTCACAAAACTTCTTAATTTTTACAAATAGTTTCTTGGGGATTGCCAATTGAATCGCATAGATTTTCTAGATTAGATAGATTTTCTTTTCTAAAGAGATAACTTTCTTGCTTTCTTGAAAAAGACTCTAATTAATATGGAACAATATCCTTATGTATGGACCAAAGGTTACCTACTAAGTGAGTCAGAAAATATTTTAATGTTTATAATACAAATAGTTTCTTTGGAATTGCCAATTTAATCACAAAGATTACAAAATGTATATCAAATACAACACAACAAATAATAACTTTCTATGCAGGAAAAATACTTAATTTACAATAGAAAATATGGAACAATATTCTTAGGTCTGAACCAAAGGGGAACCTAAGTCACAAAACTTTTTAATTTTTATAATAAAAATAGTTTTTTAGGAATTACCAACTTAATCGCATAGATTTTCTAGATAAGATCGATTTTCTTTTCAAAAGATTTAGCTGTCTTGCATGAAAAAGCTCTAATTAATAAGGAACAATATTCTTATGTATGGACCAAAGGTTCCCTACTAAATGAGTCAGAAACTGTGTTTCGTTGGCACAAAGATTGAAATGGTTGGAACACAAAGAAAATATGTTGTTTACACTTCAGTAAAAGGACACATAGCGATTTTTAGAGGGGAAATAATAACGTTTTAACATGAATTCAGTTACAAGATGGGCTAATCATATTTAATGCTAGGTAGGCCATCTTTTTTAAATTCCTCAAGACTTATTTCTACTCCCGATATGTTAGTACTAAATTGATTAATGACATCAGTTATGTTTAGCCTATCTCCACGACCAAAAGAAGAACGCTTGAAAAACGAGAAGAACAGACAATGACAATCTTTGACGATGCTGAAGGTATTTCAATTATCTTGAAGCACGAAACAAAAAACTCCTAACCAGTAAAACAGGTCACTGAAACCAGAACTATAAAACTCTTTGGAGACTGTTAAGCATCTAATTCTTCTGACTTTTTCATGCATCGTTAAAACTTTGCCATTTATTAGAAGTTTTTGGTTACTGTTTAACACAGATGTAGGTAGGTAAGTAGGTTGTCGTGACTGCCTCTTTATGAGACACACTTAGGCCTCTATATGGGCCCATTGTGATACCACAAATTGTACCCGTTTGAAATGTGTATGCAACACTGTTTTTTTCAACATGTATTACAACACACATTTCAAACAGATAGGAGAAGGGAGGGAGGAGACCTACAGAACGGCGGTTTTTTTTTTTGGCAATTTTTCCTTTCTCACTTGGAGGTTTTGCCATTGCCTGCCAAGAGCGCACTTGTGCGATTCTTGTAATTCTCACCTGCTTCATGTGGATAGCGATAGAAGTAGACGAGTTTTTCACCAGCCCGAGCCAGGAATCGAACCTGGGGCCTCGGTATGAGAAGCCAGCGCGCTACCCGCTGGACTATCGAGGCCGACAACAGAGATGTAGAACCCAGAGATGCTTTCACTTCAATCCAACACTGGAGCTCATATATCCAACATGGGTATGAAGGATAAAATCCTTCCCTGAATTCCTTTCCCTTTAGTTTAGAATTAACTTCTGCTTGGTTAGGAATTGGTGCAATAATTTTTCCCTTCACTTTTGGCTTTAGTCGATTTGAATCAGTGATGACCATTCTGCCTCTGCGAGAAGCAGCAACAAAGAAGCTGACTTTCCGAGTAGCAGAATGGTTATCATTGGTTCAAATGAAGCATCTAAAAATATCACACTTCTTTATTGAACGGATAGTTTTTACTGGTCTGAACCTGCATTAAAAATGGATTTCATTTACAGCTTTTTATCTTTTATGCATTCTTTCTTTCTGCAATGGGATTGTCCCATTAAAGCTTTACCTACAAAAGAGGAAATCACTCAATTCGCGAAAATGTGTCATTTGTTCAACGAGTTGCGGTTAGCAAACTGTGAAATTGCCCACTAACCGCGAGTTAAAACTGTATGCGAGAAAATACGAAAATCCCAAATTGGCAATACAAAAAAAATTATATACATTTCACTCGAAGAAATTAATTTACGAAATGTTGAAGTTTGAGTGAAGTGAATGCAGAAATGCAGGGAATTAGCTCTGCCATGTTGGGTCAGTGCAGTTTTCTATATCAATTTTGTAGTTGTGTGCTCGTTCAGATTTATTGCCTTCTATTTCATGCACAAATGGCAGCACTGCATTGCCTCCCACGGCACCGCGCTGCCACAATCATGCAATGCTGTAGTTGTGTGTGTGCGTGTGTGTGTATGTGTGTGCTTGTGTTTTTGGTTTTGTGTGCTGCTGAATGCTACGAGGTCAATTTTATGAGTTTAGCAATTTCCGCTTCATTGAAGTTGATATTAATGAATGAATATCGGACTGAAGTGGCAAAGTTACAAGCGATAGCGATGGCGTTGGCTATGGTGATTCGGATGGTGTTGGTGATGGCTTTGATGGATGTAGCAGTGTGCTCGGTGGTGGAGGCTTTTGAACTGCACAAGTCACTGTGCGTATGGCAACTAAAGCAGATTTAGGCAATAAAAACGCAAAATTTACTAGCAATGCATTAAAGTCGAGACCAGTCGTTGGAACAGCTGCCGTAGAAGTGTTGAGAAGAGAGCTAAAACTACAGTTCTGAGAATATATCAAGTAAAAGGAACTTTGAAAGATTGGGCCAAAGAAACTAAAAAATAATGGGAGACATGAACATTCTTCGGAAATGCAGATGCAGAAGGTGTGAGAGAATTTAAAGCTACTGAAAGTAGTGGAAGGCTTGGAGCTGAAGAAAATAGTGTATCATATTTTTACTAAACTTTTTTTAATTTTAACGGTTAGATAGTTTAAAGCTGCTGAAAGCAGTGGAAAGCTTCGAGCTGAAAAAAATACTCTCATGTTTTTTTATTTTTTTTAATTTTAGTGGTTAGATAGTGTAAAGCTGCTGAAATCATTAGAAGGCTTTGAGCTGAAAAAAATAGTACCTATATATTTATTATCTATTATTAAACTTTTTTAATTTTAGCCGTTAGATAGTTTAAAACAGTCGATGGCTTCGAGCTGAGAAAAATAATTTTGATTTAAATCGCATCCATATCAAAGTAGAAATAAGTGGAAAATTTTTCACCACAGCCACGCATCATTAAGAGAAGTCTCAGTGCTCACGGCACATCAATCCATGAAAATCCACTTTTTAACTACTTCCATTAAATCACTTTAACAAGTCGAACTGAAAAACTTTTTAAAGCCGAAATTAAACAATTCTCCTAATGACGCCAAGTGTCAATTCAATTCCATTATTCATTTTTTCAAATATTAACGATTTTCAGCTAAAACAAAAACAAAAAGTCCCATGCAGAAATATGCAAAACACGTTTCATTCAAAATATAAAATATTCATTCATTCATGAAAAAACACCAACAACCGATTATCTGCAATCACGTCTTTTCGATTGCTTACAGTCGTCAAATCGCTCAATGTTGACTGCCTCTTGTCATATTTAGTTGGGCATGTTGTTGTTGTTGTTTTTGTTGTGCTTCAAATGCTTACTGCTCTAACTCGTTCAAATATTTGGGGTCTTGTTGTATATTTATTCTTCTACGCTTTTGTCTTTTCTCACTTAATGTGCATTTGTTGCTTTATGAATTTTATTTTTGTGTGGTCCATTTTTGTTGTTCTTATTTGGTTTATTTCAATAAACGTGGCTTTTATATTTGCCGGTTTTTGTGTGTTGGCTGCAGCAGCTTATTTTATTGTTGTTGTTGTTTTGTTGTTTTTAGATGTACGCAAATAAATGTGTATTTCTTTGTATGTGAATAATTTTTTTGGGGTTTCCGAAAATTTTCACTGCAAAAAACGTTTGGAGCGAGCCAAACTGTGCCGTATGGCGCTGGTCGGCACACAAAGTCAGCCGGCGTGTTGCTGCAAAAATTATGCTTTATTTGACCATGGCATGACCTTGAGTTAAATTATTTACATTCAAAGCAGCAGCTGTGGGCCTAATGTGGCTGTTTTCTTTTTTTTTTCGGGGGGGCAGCGATGAAGATAATTGGGTGCTTTATGCTGAGGGCCAGGAATGAGCTAACGATGTTGTCGAAAGACAAGTAGAGGTGAAGATATATCGATATATGAGGCAACAAAATAGAACACATAATTTTGCATATACACACGCACACATATGTATAGATCTTAATTTCAGACAAACTCTTGGCTCAACTGACAACTCTCGACAGAAGGCGCTCAAACAGGTATTTGAGCACCAGATGACATTAATCAAATAAGGAAAAAATATATATATTTTTTTCGCTATCAGTTAAAGATTAGGATTAGTTAAGGATTAAATAAAATAAAATAAATTTAAATCAAAAAATCAAATCAAATCACATCAAATCAAATCAAATCAAATCAAATAAAACAAAATAAAATAAATTAAATTAAAATAAAATAAAATACAATAAAATACAATGAAATAAAACAATATAAAATAAAATAAATTAAAATAAAATAAAATAAAATAAAATGAAATAAAATAAAATAAAATAAAACAAAATAAAATACATTAAAATAAAATAAAATAACACAAAATAAAATAAAATAAAATAAAAACAAATATTCAAGTAAAATAAACTTGAAGTAAATGCTTTATGCTTTAGACTGCCATCTGTCAGATGGTAAGTGCCCAGGAAAATTATCTTAGCAAAACCATTCCATAGCTAAACACTTCAAATCAATACTGTCCCTCTCTCTCTCTCTCTATTCGAAATAAGACTAATAAAACCTCATGTTTTGATTTAGTTCTGTAGAAATCAATTACCAACATGTAATTGCAAATAAAACTACTTAAATAGGTCATCAAATCACTGCAGTAACCATTCCATATGGGCCAACTATTGTTTGACTATTCCCCACTCAATGTTTTGTTTGTGTCAATGAATCAGAAACCGCACCACTTGTCGAACATATCGCCCGCACTAGGAACTACATCGTTCATGTATCTGGCACTTACCAGCACCCGTTGTCGCACATTCATCATCACCAGCCGCCATCGGCCAATTGCATCAGACAGACTTGCCCGCACCCGCTGCTCAACGCATTATCGATTAATTGAAGGCGACAACAACAACAACAGCAACACCAGCGCAAGTGTTGCCATTCTCATGCGATTACTGTGTTTGTCTGTTTTGTTTTCGATCTTGTTTCAAAGTAGTGATTGCCAACACAATGAAAGCAACGATAACAAGCCCACACTAACAACAACAATAAATACGGTGGCTTTATAGCAAAGCGGAAACCCGAAACAATCAATAAGGACCACCAACAACACAGCAGTATGAAAGTTCTGCCAGCAACGTTGGCACCGATGGTGTCGAAAACCAAATGAAATCTCATAATTATGAAATAAATATTGTATGAAATGCAAAATAAAGCAAAACAATAGTGGCAATGGCCACTTGAAGCAGAAAACTACTCGCAAGTGTGTACAAGTGTTGATGGGAGCGAAAAACGAATGCCAAGCAAATGAGACGAGAAAAAGAAGAAGAAATATGGTGGCACTGACGTTTTCAACAAGTTGCGCTAACGCTTCACATCAAGTGGGGAAAACAGTTGTGCACAGTGTTAGTTGCGCTGATTTAAGAATGTTACAAAAAACAACAACAAACATAAATACAACAAAAACAATACCAACAACCAGACGTAACTTTCAGGAGTGAAAACAATGGAGTTTAAGGTATTTAAATTAAAACGATTTAATAAAATAAAATACAAAAATAGCAAAAAAGAAGAAAAGAAAAAACATTATTAAGTAAAAAGGAAAATTGTGAAATAAAAAGAAAATATAAATTAAAAATATATTATAAAATAAAAAAAGAAATGTATAAGATACAGATAAAATTAAAAATTAAAATTAATTATAAAATAAAAACGGCATTTTGAAATTTTTAAAAAAATCTGCACATAATAAGACAAAAAATAAAGATTTTCACTAAAACAAAATAAAGAAAAAAGAAAATTATGAAAATCATTGAAGTTAATAAAATAAAATAAAATAAAATAAAATAAAATAAAATAAAATAAAAGTTATTATTATATTATCTTGTAAATAAAAAATATATTTTTAAATAAAAAAATATTATGAAATAAAACAGAAAGGTATAAGATACAACTAAAATCATAAAATAAAAATTATTCTAAAATAAAAAAAAATTATAAAATAAGAAAAAAATCTAGACATAATAAGTAAAATAGTAAAAAAGTAACACTAAAACGAAATAGAAAAGAAAATTATTAAAAAAGAATTACAGGATTAAAATTAATAAATAATAATGATTAATAATTAATTCATTAAAAATTATGAAATAAAAATAATTAAAAAATAATCACAAAAATTAAAATAATAAAAAAGCTACACTAAAACAAAATAAAGAAAATTATGAAAAAATCAAAAGTTACAAGATAAAAAAATTATGAGGTAAAAATAATTATAAAATAGAAACGAAAACTATAAAATAAGACAAAAGAAAGTAAAACAATAAAAATTTTCACTAAAACAAATTAAATAAGAAAATTATGAAAAAAATCAAAATTACAAAGATAAAAATAATTATAAAATAAAAATTATAAAATAAAAAATTTGCACATAATAAGTAAAATAATAAAAAGCTACACTAAAACAAAACAACAGAAAGCGCAATAAACAGCAAAAAATGTAAAACAAACAAACTAATAAAGTTTCTCTTGCATAGCCAAGCGGTTAACCCTTTCGACCCCGAATTTTACCCTGTGTCTCAATATTACTTTTTGGTATTTAAATCATGAAACATTTGCCTCAGAAGTTTGCACACGACATTTGAAGTCGCCACGCCTCTTTGTTAGAGTTCTAGAGCTAGTTTACTTTTGAACAATTTTAGCTTAAAACGGGTTAAATAAATATTTTATCAATATTTTTTATTTACGGAATAATTATTTAATATTTATGCAAAAATACAAAATTATCGCTTTTTGATTTTATTTAACCATTATTAAAGAAACAGGGTTTTGATCAAACGCGCCCAATTTGTAGACTTCAATTAGAACACAAACTTTCCCTGATATCGCTGCAAATAATTGGAAATTATTTTGGGGATAACAGTAAAATTTTTGTAATTTGCTTTGAATTCACTTCTAAAAATATTAATTTGTTGGTGCCTACTTAAATTAAACCCATAAATCAATCGTAGCTTTTGCTATAAGATGACAAATAGGTGAAGTTGCTCTCAGGCAACTTGGTCGAAAGGGTTAAAAGATATGTAAAATATTATTAAAATAAAAAAAACCCCGAAAATATCAAAATTATGCTTCCACATACTTAGTAGCATTGGTGGTATTCACAATGTTTAAAAACGTACAACGCGTACAACTTTTAAGCCAAATACCATTTGAAACCATATTTTGTACCAGCAATTATTGTATTAAGGGTGTTTGGACTATCTAAATTTTTATTTGATATGTATTTATTTTTGTTATTTTCCATTAGGTTATCTGTAATTTATTGGACTGTTTAATTTTAATACAAAAAAATAGTAATAGCACCGCCAACAAGTTTTATGAAATAGAAAATTGAAAATGAATTTACTGACACAGACAAGTTTTAGGGGAAAAATCCTTTAGAAAGAAAACCTCTGAAATAGTTCAGCGTATTCTTTATACGTCAATGAAAGACAATTCGGGCAGAATATGCCAAAAATTTTAGTCAAAGTGTACCAAATGTTGATGTTGATGTCGCGTCATTGTGAAACAAGGCAAATGTGTTTAAAAATTTAACTTTGTTGTGCATTAGCCAAGGAGTCGAAATGTCAATTATTTAATTTTTAAAAATTTAAAATTTATTTATTTGTATTGTAACTTGCTACAAACTATATATTTGTGAGAAATAATCAAAATTGAAATGAATAGTCTAGAACTAATTTTTTTTTAATTTCAATCCATTTTTAATCGTACATACTTATATGTCATACTGCACATATTTCACTCGACACCCAATTGATGAAAATTTAATATGAATGTTTTAAGAAGAAGAAGAAGCAAACACCCCAAGACACTCTCTTGACGTCATTTGCAATGTGTTGGCAACTTTTTTGCATTTCGCGCACAAGTAAATAAACACAGAACAGGCAGCAAGCACCTAAGTAGTCAGTCAGACAGACGGCCGGCCAACTGTCCGTGTCGGGCAGTAAACTTTGCGCCCAGATGTCTTCGGCCAACAGCGGCGCAAACTGACTGCACAAACTTAATTTCGCACAGCCCGAAAAGTGGGCAAGGCACAACACTGAACTCAGCCGAATGTCTTCCGGCTGCGATTTGCATTGCCCATAGCCGGTTGCCGTCGCTGTGGGCTGCGATGGCTGCGCGCAAATGTGCACTGAACACGTAAATTTCTCATAAGTAGGAGTTTGTTTATTTATCTGTGTGTGTGTGTTTTTTTGGTTTGTCTGCGCACTGCTTGGCTTTTACCGCTTTTGGGCCGCATGGCCGGGAAGCCATGTACGCAATAATAGGGATAGATGAATATATATGTATATAGTAGTTGATGGTTGAGCGGGCAGAATGTAACAACAAGAACAAAAAAAATAACAACAGCGGCCAAAGCGAAATGTGGCCCCGTGAATTTACGGCAAATGCTTTTCGTTACGTTTCGCTGCATGCGTAGATACAACCGCACAAAACTAAAACAACAACAACAATAAAAACAACAACAAGCAACCTATTGATAGCAACCAGAACTACAACAAGACGAACAACACACGTATGTATGTATGTATGAGTGTATTTGAATTCGACTGGGAATAGAAGCTGTGCCAGCAGCAGGCAATCAAATTGGCAGCAAACTCCAACACTCAGCGCAGAAAAGGTGAGGGGGAAGGGGGCGCGAGTGGCTGGAGTGACTTGGGTTTTTGTTATGGTGACCATTTGTGGTTGTGCTTGTCACAAAGTGAGCCAAGTATTGGGTTTTCGTTTTGGGCATTGGATATTCTGAAAATTCTTCTGAGAGAATTTTTATCAACATTTTAGATATCTTTTAAATGAAAAGGAAAATTTCACAGAAATATACTATATATCAATATATAAATTCTATAAAAAATATGTATTTAGTTTATAAAAACTTTCAGTTTAAAATAATGAAAATCTAAACAATGAAATTTAACTTTAAGTGCTCGCAACTTCTGGGAAACTTTGCTATTACTTAGTGTTTACTATGTCTTGGTTTTGTATTTGTAATATTAGTTCAAATTTCAGTCTTCAATTTTCTTCATTCGAATTGTAATAACTCAACGCTGTCAACGTTCAAGAGCTCAATATTCAATTTCTTGGAGCTGACTACTTCGATAAAGTTGTTATGTGGAGTTGGCTGAAAAGTCATAAATTAATTTGAAACTGAAAGTTACAAACAAATATTTTACTATTGGAAAATGTCACAAACAGCATGTAGAATTGATTTTCAGAGGTTTTTTTCATGTTTCACAAGTCTACACGCGCATGTTAAACACTCCTTTAACTTTGAAGCGTAACTTATCAGCTCCGACAATGATTCTTATATGTAAATCGTTTGTTTGTATAATTTTTATAATTGTATAGAGAGGAAATTTCAATGTAAATTTTATAGTCTTTAATAAATAAATATATTATGCAGTTATTAGCTCTGCTTTGAAAGAAGGATGAGGAGACTATAAGTCATCTTTAGGCTTTTTCTTCTTTCATGATTTCAATGACCTCAAATCACTGAACATTAGAGACTTGATGAGGTTTATTCACCAATCACATAATAATAAAAAATAAACTCGGAAGTTAAAAAAAAATAATATCAGAGAAACGAATTTTTTGGCGCAGAAAGAGTTGGTGGTGCTGGAACTAGTGAAATAAAAAGAATGAATATTTAAAAATAAAAAGTTAGACGTCGTCTCCTCACAGGCACACAAACTGACCTGTAAGTTACGAGTAAGTCAGTTGAAAAAATGGCACTTAATGTTCATAAAAATTAAAGCCAAACATTGCACAATGGGAAAAATGTATCGAAAACGCTCGCATTGGAGCATAAATCCATTTTGTGGGAACCTGTTTTTTTCTTGATTTTTCTAATCAAGATTCTTGATTTTTCGGAACAATCTTCAGAGATTCCGAAAACCATCGCTTTCGCTACAGGTTTTTACTGTCGATTTCCTTAGTCTATTAGTCTACATTCCATACTAATATTTTTCATTTTTATTACCAGACCCTGTTCCTTGGAGGGTCATATGACAGCAACCATATCGTTGTGGCTGTAATAATTACTGAAACATAAATTTGTTTACGCTAAAAATCGAATATTTCTTTATTTACTAAAATGATTAAAAAAATTTATTTGAGTCGAATTCAAAACGGCTCTTATTTTTTTTGCTTCTTCTTCCTTTACTATGTAAAGATATAAGATTCAAAAATGTGAATATTTATCTTTTTTATACTTAAATATTCAGTTTATTAATTTATTATTCCTAATAATTATGCCTAATACTTCAAGTTTTTCTAAGGATCAACAAACCATAGAAGTTTTAGATATCCATCAAGTAGCAAGTTGCCATATGGCAACAAAATAGCGAAAGAGTTAATGGTAATGAAAGCAAATTTTCTTTTCATTGACAATAGTCTAAGATTGATTTTGTACGAAATGAATAATTAGGTAATATAAAAATTCCTCAGTGGAGTCATTTTGACTTCCTTAAGTATTTTAGTTTTAAACAGTTTGCATAAAACTAAGATTTAATAGAATAAATTTTGTTTTTAATACTGCTGCACAAAAATGTATTTCTTCAGAATGGGTTTCAAACTACCATAAAAATCTGTCTCCTACCTTTTTGTCCCGCCCTTGCTCCATCCGTTTGAAATGTGTATTGTAACACATGTTGAAAAAACAGTGTTGCATACAAATTTCAAACGGGTGAAATTTGTGGTATCATAATGGGTCCATATAGAGGCAACAAAAAAATTATGGATGTAAATAAAATCCTGTGTGCGTCATTATAATACTTAATAATAAGTCATCAAAATCAGGGACCGGAAATAACAGTGATTTATGAAAACTATAATTGAAAAATTTACTTTGAAGGAAAAATCATGCAAATAAATGAAATAACCATTACATTTCTTTTCGCACGGAGAACCAAACTTGGCAATAAACTTTTTTTTTGTAATTTTAACGGAAAAATTAAAAAATAAGAATTTTTTTAAATTTATATTTTAAAAATCCTTTAATAAAAATTATTTTTGATTGTTTCATATTAGTCCACAACTAATAGTTTTATTTCAATTTTTATTTTAGTTGTCCTATGATAACAATTATTGGTGTCTTTTCTTTTTTTAGTCATCAATAAAAATTATTCAGTAAAAATAATCATCATAATAATCATCAATACAAATAATTCAGTGACTTTTATTTATAAAAGTCATCAATAAAAATCAGCCAGTGACTTTTATTTTTTAAGTCATCAATAAAAATCAGCCAGTGACTTTTATTTTCTAAGTCATCAATAAAGCTCATTCAGTGACTTTTATTTATAAAAGTCATCAATAAAAATCATCCAGTGACTTTTATTTCTTAAGTCATCAATTAAAATCATTCCGTGACTTTTATTTATAAAACTCATCAATAAAAATCAGTCAGTGACTTTAAATCGCAATATATAGTAAAAGTCATTTCCATTAATGCATGCAAAAGTTATGATTCTTCCAGAAAACAGAATTATCAAGACAGGTCTTGTTAAGCCGATCAAGAATACATATACATTTCGATATTTAATGAATCCAGTAGTGCAATTAATGAAAATTACTTTTATATTGCGACTTAAAAACTAAAAGTCATTGAATGATTTTTATTGATGACTTTTATAATAAAAATCACCGAATGATTTTTATTGATGACTTTTTTAAATAGAAGTCACGAATAATTGTTATCATAGGACAACTAAAATAAAAATCGAAAAAAACTGTTATTTGTGGACTAATAAGAAAAAAATCAAAAATAATTGTTATAGGATTTTTAAAATATGAATAAAAAGTAACTTTTATTTGTTGAGTCATTAAATAAAAGTAAAAAAATAACTCTTAAACATTAATTTTTATAATAAAACTTATAACTGTTACGGTCCCTCATCAAAATTATATGTATCAGTAAAATCATAATCAATCTGAATGATCGTATTTTTTATCCCATTCGAAAATTTACTAAGTAAATTACTACAACATTGAAGTGGACTTGGAGGAGGGTGGACAGTTAATACTGATATAGTTCTATCTATGTTATGAGTACGTAAGCCTTGAAGTTAGTCAATTAGGTTCAGTTAGATTCCCTACTTTGTAATCTTACTTCGATTCTCAGAACTTTGTCCATGCGATCGTAAAATGTTTCAATTTTTCCAATCTTAATCTTCTACTACCTTGTTTTCTGAAATGTCCAAATTTTGTTACATTTTAAACTCTTGCTTGTTAATTAAAAGAGATCCATCGAAACTTCTGACCATTTTGGGCTTCGAAAAGGCCTCTGGTAACCCCATTGTACAACATTATTGCATTGAACATTGCTTGCCACACGCACTTGCCACACTGTGCTCGTTGAGCAGGTGCGTGTGTGGTTGTTGTTGTTCAATAGTTATTGTTGTAGCAGCTATTATTGTGCAGCGCTTGTGCCGTTGTCATTTATTATGATTTGATGATAGCAAGTAATGTGAGAAGTGCGAGTAGCGGAAGAGTAGGTGAAGCGGCAATCAATTTGCGATTCCGGTTTCGGGCAATGCGTGTTGTTGCAACATTTAGTGCAACACATCGCCTGACTGCCGGTTATTTTTTACCTTTTCACAGCACCCAGCAGAGCATTTCTGATTGGCTGAAATTGCACTGCTCAATAAGGTTCAACAACAACAACAGAAAATACCAATTAAACACATCACAAACAAACTCATCGAACGTCAAAGCCGCACATGCAACGAGCGTCGACCAATTCAAGTGTAAAGTAAATGGTGGGCCATTGCAACGGGCCAATTGCAGACCGTTAAGTGTGTATGAATAAAAAATCATTTACATTTGCCTCAATAAAAATTGGCAGCTCCGGTGTGGCGTGCAACAAACTCGGCAATCTGCACACTGCAATACTCCAACTGCAATCGCCACCGTTCGTAGACGACGCTGTGAAAATGTGTGTGTGTGTGGCTCAATTCTTGCACTGTTTGCACGTTTTGCACTTTTTAGTTTATGTTGTTTTTTTAATGCTTTTCTTTTACTGGCTTTGCAATATTGCAACTACTGCACTGGCACAATTTTCGTTGGCAGCGAAAAAATTCAATTTTTGCAATTTTATTCTTCTTACTTTTAGGCAATTTTTAAGCAGCTTTCAAGCAAACTTTTTTCGCTTTGAATTTTTCGCGTTGCTTATAGCGATTTTCTTGAACTTCTAACTTTTCTTTCAACAATTCTATTGCTTGCTTGTACAACAAATTCTGCACGCACCAAAAAGCACACAATGAGTGGACAACGTTGTTGACTGAGCAGCACAGAACCCGGTGAGCACCAACGAAAGACTGATTTGTGGCGCGGCGCACGCCAGCGGAGGTAGCCGCCGTTCCGCCGCGGAACGAGCCAGCGCAGCCAGTCAGCTGAGTATCTGTGAGATACACACGCAGTGTGGCTGCTGAGCAGTGTCGTCATCGGTGTTGGTGTTGGTGCTGGTGGTTGCTGTGCCGGTGAATGCGGCAACTAACAGCGCGCTAACAGTGCTGCCGCCATGTCTGTGTGAGTGCAGGTGTGTTTGCGCACAGGTGGAGCGGTGGCCGCTGTTACAGTGCTCGCTCTCTCGAATGTTCAACTCGTCGCGCTCCCAAGAGTCCACTTGGACGCAGCTTCACCGACGCACAGTGGCACTCTCGTGCCTGCAGCGCGGTGCAGTCGAGCGTACGAAGCGAGCGCATTGAGCGTGGAGCTGCAAAGCGTGTCCACTCGATTGGGATTAACCGAATTAAAGTGGAACCGCAGCGGGCGAAGAAAATCTTAAGCCGATAAGCAAAAATGCCTCGCATTCATAGTGCAAATCTGCGACTAGAGCATTTCGTGGCGGCTGCAGTGGCTTGCAGTAGGAATTTCGTTGAACTCCGCTGCAATTGTGGCACGTACGCTGCGCTTTATGAATTGCCGCTGCAGCGAGTTCGAAAACCGATTCAAGCGCGCCGAAACCGTTGCGCCATGGTCTGTGGTCAGGGCAGTAATGGAGAAATGCCCATAGAGCATAGCGCTGACTCTGGCACTACCAGACATTACAATAACAAAATCAATGGAAACCAACATTGTGACTAAGAGAGCCAGTCGAAGGAGACTCTCGAGCAAGTACAACAATGGAAATAACAAAGACATGAGCAATGAAACATGGCAACAACACTCATAGTCGAAGAATAAAAAATGTTTGCCGATAAAGAGTTTTGGCATGAGGGGCAACAGTTCGCAACGATGCATGTTAAATCCAGTGCGATAAGGTTGCGATTACTTTTGTAATTCCCATGTAATGACTGCGGTGCAGAGTTTCATGCAAATATTTTATAAACGCTGCACAGAGTTGCTGGAATATGTACACAGAATGGAAATTTTTAAGGCCCTGCTGGGAATTAAGAATTAAAAGATTCTCATATAATATGATTATTGCTATCTCCCTGATAAAGATGATGATGATGATGATGATGTGAGGGTGAGGAGAAAGGTTGCAAGCCTTCCATAGCACTTAGTCCATTTGGGCCATTGTACTATGCCCATTTATTCCAACATATGTTACAACACATATTTCAAGCGGATAGGGGAAGGGGGGGAGGGCGCCTACAGTTTAACGCCGAATCCGAACGGTCCTGAAGGATGCTTTACCCCCCTAATAATCCCGGAACCATTTGTTTGTCTCCCAAGAGGACACATTCAGGAATGACTACGGAAATGAGTACACAAGGTATTTGCTGACCATTGGACCAATTCAAGAGGACTATGTAAGGCAAATCAGTTCCTGACCTTGCACAGAGGATGGTCACACAAACTCCTTATGCCAAACCGGGAAGACCTTCGTAACTCACTCCCTCACTGGGGTTATTGCTCACTTAGATACCATCTGAGAAATATAGAAATATCCTCCTAGGATGTGTGCAGTATGTCTGAGTAAGAACAAGACACATTCCTCCTTATTCAATGTGAATGTCCTGCACTCAGCAGAAAGAGATTTATCCAGTTTGGTCAGGCAAGAATTGCGCCATCAACCATCTAAAAGTTGCTACCTCAGGTAGTACTGAAATTTATAAAATCAAAAGATCAAAGTGATCGTGGTGCACTATAGCCTATATAATATTAATAGGGATCGGAATTATATGCAAGTGCATATTTTTTTGGAGCTTCCGATTTGAACGGGACCAAGACAGAAACTATTTTTATTGAAAAATATTAAGAATGAGCTAACATATGCCCTGCATATTTGCATATGTTTGCATAATTTCATATTTTTGCATTTTTTGCATAGTTTTTGCATATAAATCCGATACCTAAATATTAATAATAATGTCTAAAAAGGTTTTTGCGACAATCTTTCCAGTTATTATTTTTCTCGGATACATTTTTTAATCCTTTTGTATTTAGTTTTGAAGTTTTACACTAGTCTGCAAGTTTTTTAGACTGTTTGATTATAAAGACTCAAGAAATAAATATAAAATAAATAAATAAATATTAGAATGATCTAGTTGAGGAAGTTGGGACTTGTTTAACCTTTTTTCTTCGAGACATTTGCATGTTTAGTTGAAAAGAATACATATTTTTGTTGATCTTTAGAATAGTTTGAAGTTTTAGGAAAAATACGCAATTAATAAACTGAATATTTAAGTTTAAAGAAGAGAAGTATACACGTTTTTTTAATGGTATATCTTGACATAGTAAAGGAAGAAGAAGCAGAAAAAATTAGAGAACTTTTTAATTTGACGTTTTCTATCAATTTAGATACTTTTTTTTTAATTTTGGCTGAAGTAAATGAAGAAATTTTAAAATTTTCGTTATGCGTAAAAAGTTGAATGTTTAAGTAATTATTACAGCCACAACGATGTGGTTGCTCTCATAGAAATACCGAGTATAAAAATTAAAAAATTTCTTATGGAATGTTGCTAATATAACCGCATAGAAGCCTAAGACGTAAAATTTAAAATTTTAACTTTGCCCAGTAAAAACCTGTAGCGAAAGGGTTAAGCGCTGTCTGAGCATCACATACTATTACAATACCTTTACGCTGCTACTTCCTGTCAATATTAAATTGGGCACAGTTCCCTACAGCATGAATTTCTGTTTAAGTATTCGGTTCGAGTACCGAATACTCCATCTCCAAATCATTATATTGCCTTGAATCCAGCTGCAAACCGCACAAGGGAGCCTTTTCTTATTTGCTATGCTTAATTTAAATCTTCCGACTCCTCTTGGTTACTTAATCTTGTGTTAAAATCTTGGCTTAAAATCATACAGAGACTTTAGTATTTTACAGTTGTTACCTACCTACCTATATTACCTACCTATATATCTACTAATTAATCCGTTAAATTATGTGCATTCGATTTAGTAGCATTGCATTGATCTTCAATATTTTCCAATAAATGGAACATTAAAAATGTTACTAAATATTTAAACATTCACTGTGAATACCGCTTTGGCGTGTCTCTGGTTCACGCTACGGTATTCTACTATATAGCATTCGATACTAGTTGAAGAGTCTTCTTCGCCGCTAGTTGCATACAAATTATGCAAAAAAAAAACGAACGAGAAAAACAGAAAAACGAAACAATTTAATAGTAGCGAGGCAAAAGTGGGCGCGTGATAGCGAATTCTCAACTGGCAGACATTGAATTAAATTGTGCGCAACATAACAACAACAACAACAACCATTATCAGAACCATAACGACAACAACAACAACAACAAGAGGAAAGCAAGAAGCGCGCAAAGCAGACGCGGCAAGATGCCAGTAACGAGTTCAAGTTTGTTGCATGCAACATGAAAGTGCAGCGCGACTGAATGGCACAGCGAAATATGGAACGGGCGAAAGCAAGTGTGGAGGTTGTCTGGCGCATAGGAGGCAGTAGGAGGTGGTCGAGCAACAGAATCAAGAGCGATGTGGAAATGAAGTGCAGTTCGATAAAAGCCAACAAACGAGATGTTCATGCTTGAGCGGTGCTTGAGAAGAAGAAGACGAAGTTGGAGCCTGGCGGAATCAATGCGTTGCGTTGCATGTCATGAAGCAAATGTTTTTTAGTTTTGTTATTTGGTTAAAAGTGTGTAAAAATTATGGTCAAAGTCAGGCGCCAAGAGGCTTGAAAAGATTTTCGTTGAATGTTTTGCAAGCAAAAAGTATGAAAGCCGACAAGTTGCATGTTGCTTGCAACACAGCGCGCTGCAGTTGTTAACAAGCATTGTTGGTTAGTGGCAGCTATTCTGCTTGGCAGCTGCCAATTTGCGCTTTAATTGAAGTAAGTAATTCATTAAATACTAAATGCGGCAGCAGTGGGCCACCGAGGCTGCGGTTCGCTGAGACTGGAAAAACGCTTTTCCTGCCACTTCCAGCGCATTACGCGCATAATTGACTGTTGACGTTTTGCCAGCGTCGGCAATTACGACTTGATGTTGCACAATGCTGCAGTGGCAACATTTCGTATGTTGCTGCCGTTCGTTGTTGGCGCAAAAATCAATAGACAACAGCGCCTTGGCTGTGTCTGCGTCGTTCAGAGTCTTTCTTTACATTTCTCATGGTTGGTTTCTATGTGAAAACATATCAGCTGTGTACGTAATGGCTCACAATTTTGCCAGCTTACTATCAAATTGAATTTCCGCCACGGATTATTTGCATTAATTGCGCTCATTGTTTAAGTGTCGCCAACAACAACGCGAATAAAATCGATGTTGTAACATTTAAGAGCGCAACGCAATCGTGTTAAACGCGCAACATTACATAAACGGCTGGTGGCAAAATGCGTGAAAGTGTCGCGTCTACGGCGTAAAACTGTCAGCGACGCGTACTGGAACCTGATTGTGTGCAAAGACACGCGCTGTCGCTGGCTTGTTTGTCGCTTGTCGTCTGCTATTGACTTTGCGGCCTACGTGTCGTATACGTAATTTGCAATTTTTACTTGACGCTTATTTGCGGTCGCTTTTGGCGCTTTGGGGCGCAGCACTTTGCACTCTATTGTCGAAAATGCTTTCGTTTGCTCTCTTGCACACTCCATCCATGGGGCTCATGGTCACCACGGCCAGACGCATTAGCTGTGCCAGATTTTCATTGACCTTTTGTTCGGGTCCTTGGACTTGGCTGAAATTATTTTATTGCTGTTTTTTTGCTTATGGCCGATTCGCCATAAGCGGTTCAAAAGTTCATTTGCAGCATCTGAGATGCCCGGCTGGCTGACTGACTCACTCCAACGGCACGCACGCCCGCCGACTAGACATGTTTGCTGTTTTATTTGGCCAGCTTTTTTGTTGCCATTGCTATGGTTGTTGTTGTTTGTGTATTGCTGCTTTGGCGGTTGAACGCGCACAGACACGAGCACAACGACTTCTGCCACTGACATGGCCACCGCATCTTTCCTCCATTCGCTCACCGCTGTTGCTGTTGTTGTGGTTTCATGTCGTCTTGTGTGATTTCTGTTTTCATTTTTCACTTCTATACGGTTTTTTATTCGGTTTTGCTTTTCGTTTTGTTTGCTTCGAACTGTGAAATTGTTTCCATTGCGCGTCTCGCCTGCCGCCAACTTATGTCATTGTCCTGTTGTCCTGCACGCCCAACCACGCTCGTTGCTACGAAAGTAATCAATTCTAATTTTCGTATGTTTCCTTTCTTGACGGATTTTCGCAACTTCATGGATTTTCATTGGCTTAAATAAAGTTAAAAGACTCAAATTAGACACTTGAAAGCTTTAAAGTCAAAATGTAAATTTTTACCTTTTGCCGAAGACAGACACAGACAGACAAACTCACACATGCAGCACGTTTGTGTCTGTGCAAGGATTTTCATGATTTAAAAAAAAGAATTAATTGGCTCGTTAACGGTACAGCGAAGCAGTCTTGGTTGCAATGCTTTGTGCTGTCTGTCTGTCGAATTCAACGAAAACTTATTGTTGTTGCCAATGCCAAGGACAGGCAAAGAGTCGTACTCGGCATTCGTTGGTATTGAAAAAAAACGATGCTTTCATGATCTCGATTTTTCAGTCGAAAAGTCCATTGGAATTTTTTCGGCTGCTTTTCGTATGAAGTTTAAGATTGTAATACCGTGAATAATTATTTTTTCGGCCGAAAAACCAGCCAAGCAAGTTAACACAATTCACATCATTTTCAATAATATTAAGAAAAAAAAATATTATGATTGGACTGTAAAATATTCTCAGAAATAATGTTCTAGTACTTATTTCCATGAACATTCAGAATTTTTAAATAAACCGAAAAACCAGCCAAGCAAGTTAACACAATTCACATAATTTTCAATAATATTAAGAAAAAAATATTATGATTGGACTGTAAAATATTCTCAGAAATAATGTTCTAGTTCTTATTTCCATGAATATTCAGAACTTTTAAATATTCGATTGTGGCTGTCGTACTGCATTCTGTTGAGGCAGTTACTTCTAAAAAATTTGTTATAAACAAATCCCACCGCCGCAAACGCCGTTTGAAATGTGCGAAAAACTTCTCTTTCTAAATTTGATAACAAGTATTTTTCTCAAATCATTTGCAATTGTGGCAAATCTCCATCCTTACATGGGTCTCAGTTTTGGAAGCACTGAAGAAATGGCACTGGGCCAAGTTTGGGAAATACAGTGACTGAAGCACGATAACGTTGTGGTTGCAGACCAAACAAACGAATAAGAAACGCAGTGTGATGCCAAATTCATGAATTGTTTTTTCGAAAATCAAATCTTTAAGGGTTCATTCACCCCTTATGGTTAAAAGTTTATATGAAGAAATATGATTTGTTACGCCTTTTTATTTGAAACTTGATGAAAGTACTCTCAGTGAGAGGCATGTGTTTTTCACTTTTTTGAAAATAAAAATCTGACGGGGTCAACGATGGGTCAAGGGTTGGCATGGAGAAACAAGGATTTATGGGCCTTTTGACTTCAAATGTGGTGAAAGCACATCAAATGAGAAATAATTAGACAAGTATTTTTTTCATAAAAAACTGACGGGATCAACAAAGAGTTAAGAAAAACTTGATTTATTGGCCCCATTGACTGCAAAGCTGTGGGGCTCTGCTAGTACCTAAATGAATTACAAAGCTACAGTTTGTAAGGAAATCAACATAGTTTTTTTATGCTCCAAAAATAAATCCTTAAAGTAAAGTTTTTTTTCGGCAGCAAGGAACAAACCGAACTGCAAGAAAATTTTTTTTAAAACAATTTTTCACCATTTTAATGTTTTGTGTATGTGTGAGTGTGTATCCATTCATACCTGAAAAAATCGTAATTTTGGCTTGTCAAATATCATTTTAATGACAGTTGTATGTTAACATATAAAAAAAAAGCACAAACTATCAACAAACATCTTCTGTTGTTATTATGCCATCGATTTTCCAATTTTATTGGAAACTCTTTCGCTCTAAGCTGTTTCGACTGCAACTCGTAGAAGTACAAAATTTTATTTCTCTGAATAGTTTGATTGAACCAATTTTAATCCTTTGAACTATGCCAACAACCAACTCATTCTAGTGACTAAAATTTCTTCAAATTCCTTCAAGATTAAGTTTATAATTTCTTAGAAAATAGCGCAAACAAAACGTAACTAAGTAAAGTACCTAAATAGTTGAAAACAATTTAAAAGAAATTTTAGCAAAAAATATTGTAGAAAATCCTGTTTGCTAAGCCATTTTTACTACAACTTCAATATTTTTTTGCAATTTCTTGAGAAGAAAGAAAACTGTAAACACGCAGTTGCAAACATACAAATCAGTATATTTTCATGTGTATTCGGAAAGCAAAATAAGATAGCAAAATGCAAAGTGAACGACAAGATGAGAATTTGTTAAATGGCAAAGCTGAGGTGGCGCTGCTGACTTCTTGCGCTCTCAAGCAGCGCAGCAGCTCACAGCTCGCGTCCAACCACCCAAATGTCTTTCTTAATGGCCGTCGCGTCGCGTCGGTTTGCGTGTTTGCTGCTTGGCGCTTGGCGTGGCTGCCTTGTCTTGCTTACTGTGGACGTTTGCAAGGTGTGATGTTGGCTCAGCGACACCGCCGCAATTGCCCGTAGAACGGGCGTCGAATTGAAGAGCTGACTGCATACTTTGGTAGGGAAAATTTGTTGATACACACCTTGTATTGTTGTTGTTGTTGTTTTTCTTGGACAGCTTACCCCTTAACAGCTTATTTGGTTGCCACATCTCAACGCGCAACTTGGTGGTTATCTGAGTCTTCTGTGGTACACTTTTTTGATTCTTGGATTAGTTAGGATATTTAAGAGTATTTTGATATAAAAAACGCTCAATGTTGCATTTTAAAAGACTACGCCCAGTGTTGTGAGTTGATATAGCAGAGTGGCAAAAATACATACATAGTATACGAGTACAGTTATTGTATGAGCAAAAAACTTACTGTGCATAATTTCAATGAAATCGAAGCAAAATTACGACCAAGCATACAACTGGATTTGAAAAAACTGCATATCAACCATGAAAATTTTCTTAGGTTACAAAAGCTACGTTTGTTTAGAATATTTGTATTTTCATTTAAATTTTTTATTAAATAACTATGTACATAGATAAAAGACGCTCATTTCAAAATCAATCAAAATTAAAAATTCGACAAATTGCTTCACAGCTGCTCAGAAGTTGCTCTTAGAGGGTTAACATCTATGTTTGACCCCCACTAAATTTTTCTTCTGAATATTTCTTTCGAACATACCTACCCTCTATCTCCAACCCTTAATGAGGCTCCCATACAAAATCATTGTTTCAATAAAATGGGCTTTCACGGCTCCCAAGTTGATCCCAGACATATCAAATGTAAGACTGACCCCCATTTATTTTTCCTTCCGAATATTTTTTTTATACATACCTACACGCCATCTACAACTCTTAAGGGGGCTGCCATAGAAAAGTATTCATTTTCTATGGGATTGGCTCCACACTTGTAAATGTGGCAGAATTAAGCAAGTGAGAAATGATCGTATTTCGGAAACTACTGAACCAATTTGAATGTTGTATTCAACAGTCGGTAATATTTTTTAGTGTAAAAAATACAAAATTAATTAATGTTCAAAAATTCACCACCAGAGGGCACCTCCCATACAAACGAAATTATGAGGTTGTCACCTTTTGGGTTTCTATGAAGCAAAAATCAAAATGTATTTTCGAAACCCCATTAACATCCCTATTTCGAATATAACTATAATCGTAATTGATTTTCCAAAGCTATGTTCAATAAATTTTTCCACCAACAACAAATCATTAGCTGGCTGATTGCTATTAGCATTCAACCGAACCTTGAAAATATTGCAAATTTGCACACAGGCCTTCACTGGAAAATGCCCATAACTTGATATTCGCTTAAATATGCGCACCTGAAAATTTTTCAAAATAGTTTACATATTTGCCAAACCAAAATATAACAAAATTTCGAAAGTGATAAAATGTGTGTGTTTTTTTTTTAATTTCAATTAAAACCTTTAAAGTTTCAACTCAGTTTTTATTTACTTGTTTTCTTTGTTTTCATTTTTTTTTATAATGGTACTGCTCAGAGGTAAGAAGAATCAACAAAATGTTGATCTTTCGAGACCTAAATTATATGAAACTTATGACAACAGTAAGTTTTAGAGACTCGCTCGTCATTTATTTTGAAATATTGAACCCTAAAGTACAAACAAAATTTGAGGGTGAACTTTCAGAGCTCATAACTTCTTCGTTATTCAATATTTTTTCTTAAAACTTGGCATTTCTCTTAATTGATTTATTTCCAACAAATCCTCATACCCAGATTTTTGTGGTTAGAAAATTTCATTTTGGTTTCTGTTGTCAATTTTTTGTCGCAACACTGGGCAACATGGTTTAAGCAAAAGGAAATAAAAATAATTCCATTGAGTTCTTTTATTTTTTGATTGCATGGCTTTCTCACAGAAAACCTTACGTGACTTTGCTTTTTTTTAAAGCCAAAATAAAATACTTTTTTTTAATGTTGCCTCTATTTTGTTGTATAATTTCATTACAGCATTCAATAAAGGCTGAATTCGCCGGGCATTCTAGTGTTAATGTACGTTGGGGGAGTGAAGATTTACAGCGTGCAATGCTATCGTTTGTTGCCATTACGAGAAACGTTGCTCTTTGCTGCAGCAGCCTACCCAGTGACAGTAGCAGCAACAATTGCAGATGCTGCATGTGTGTCCACTTATACTTTCATCCCCCACACACACACACAGCTACATACAAACACCTCTACGCCCCAAAACCATCTCATTTAAAGTGTAGAAAGCTGAAAAGCACAATTTCCAGGAAAGTAACATTTCCATTTCGCTTCATTCTGAAAATAAACGTTTCGCGGTGTACACATGCGTGCAGATGTCAGCATAAATTTGCGTTTCGTGCAGGCACAAACGAACGACACACACACATGCACACATTCATGGCCACAAACGGACACACACGCCCAGTTCACGTGTACACTTGAACGCATTTGCGGTAAAGTGATTGAGCGGACTGCTGTGTTGGTGACATCGTAAATTGCCAGAAAATTCAATTCAACTCCACTCGAGTCGGCCAAACAATTTGTCCTCACCATCTTCCACACATTTCCTTCAAACAATTCTTTGTAAGAAGCCCTAAAAAGAAGCAGACGCCTGCTTCCTGCACCTGAACGTGTGGGTGTGTGTGTGTGTATTTGCACGTTTAACGGGAATAAATAATTTAATGAAATGTCTGCAACGTTCATTTGATCGATAAAAGGCACATTCCACAATTGGCATAAATGGTTTGAACAGGGCACAGGTCGGCCGCCGCAGAGCTTTGAACTCGCTAAAAATTTGTCTGACGAACTGCTTCAAAATTCCACGTGATGTGGGGAGCGGAGAGATGGATAGATTATTATCAAAAAACATGCAACATTTTTCCACGTTTAGAACTTGAAAATTCAATTTTACTACATGATACAGAAAGCACAAAAATTCATGGAAAATGTGTTGAAGGCATCAATGGATATTAAGTTTGGAGGATGAGCTACTGGAACTCGAGCTGCCGAACGTATTTTGCTCTACAAAAACCACGGACGGGCTAAAAGAGATCCAGAGTTCTGGGAAACTTGGTGTCAAGGGCTGCCCTTTGAAGGCCGCAGAATCACCCAACTATGGGTCTGGCCAGATCTACTTCAAGTAGTTGCGAGCTCGAGTATTTACTAGCGAAGGGTAGGCAATACCTCGGGACATTCTCAGCAATATACAATAATAATAATATGTTTTGGATCAACTCGTCATTTAAAAATGTAAACCGATATAATCATCAGACCTTAATGGGTTCAAGTCAAGTGCCCATAAATTCTTAATACAAAAATCTGCCTGCTAACCTGTACATCCTTCTAGAACCAAGACTAAAGGTATCTCTGCTGTATTCTAAGAAAAAACTTTGCTAAGTGAACAAAAAATTTCCTCCAATCGTTCGATAAGCGTGCTTAGTTTTTTTCTTGTTGCTATGAATGGACGAAATCAAAGAAAATGAAATCATATCAATTATATATTATTTAATGGAATCTATAGTTTACTGCCGTTTCCAAAAAAAATATATATAGTTTAAAAAAAATCGAATATATATGGTTATATATTATTTTATCATCACCGAGCCCAAACCCCTGGAGCTATAATGATGAAATTTGGTCAAAAGTTGTATTTTGGAAAGTCAACCCTTAAAAAGAAGCGATTTCAAAAAGTCGACCTTGAAAGGGCGAAAAGGGGGTGGTGAAGCTTATATGGACGGACATCGTTTTTTGGTCGGATTGTTTTAAAATTGTGTATATGTATACTAATAAAGCAATAACAAAAGACGTATTTTAGCGTTTTTCTAAATTCGTCATTTAAAGGGTGGAAAGAGGGCGGTGAAGTTGCTTAAAGGATATATTTTTTGTTTATTTGATATCCATAGAGCTTAACATGGAGATGAGACAGGTGAATATGCAATGCAGCTCAATTTATAACGGCGAGACTATTATAAAAATTATTCTTCAAAATTAGACCTTCTTCAAAATTTGACATTCCTCCTTTTTTTAGAATATATTAGCGTTAAATCACATTTTAGCAAACAAATTCCATAATAATGAAAAAATTAGATAATATGGCTCATAATGGGTTAAATAGGCGTGCCAAACCTATTTTTATAAAAAACATTCATAGTTCGTGGCATTGATTTGGTTACACATTTTGGTCGCAATTTTAACTCAAGCGATTTCTGTAAAAAAATCAACATTGGTAGTTTCGAAAAAATTTAATATTTTCCAAAGGCGCAAAAAGACGCAGAATTTTTTTGCAGACTTAAGAGAAGAAAGTCCATCTAAAAAGGTCATAAAAAGGATTTACGCCAGTTAACGCCATTCGATTTAAATTACCTTTCTAAATTTAGTTATTTTTAATTTGCATTGGTTAAAAAACATTCATTTTTGAAAATTCGTACAAAAAAAATTATTTATGCTAAACAAAAAAAACCGATCAGCGGTCTCGCTCCTATCAATGTAATTTTAATTTTAAACGAAATTAGTAGCCTATCTACAACAACACATTTTCTACAATTTTTTTTATACAAGCACCTAAATTTCATTTTTCCCCTTCATAAATTTTTATAAAAATATATCCGACTTTGAAAAGCTATATCTCCTAATCTCGACAATTTTTCGAGAAAGTGTTTCGGATCCAGCTTAATTAAACAATTACCTTTAACATGATACTACTTTTGTCAAAATCCGCGATAATTTTTTTTCGTATTTTTGTCCACTCTCGAAGCACTGTGCGACGGTTGATTTATCTGCAATTTTTATTAAATATTATTCGGCTTAGGCTTCGGTCATCGACCAAATATTTTGATTACGCCGAATATTCTCCTTCGGCTTCGGCCAAAAATCTACCTTCGGTCGTACAATATTATTGATGTTTTAAAGCTAATCACGAAGAATGACTTCAGATTGCTTCACATGTAAAAATTGTACTTAAATTGAACTTCTTCTATCTACACTTGAAATAATTACAAAATAAAAACAAAATTCGGCAAGCAGAAAAATGTAAAATAGCGGAAACCGAGAACTCACGTTCTGTGGACGCCTCAGCAACGTCAAACCGGCAAAGCGTGATTTTGTATTGTCAGATTTTCCATATACAGTCGCAGTCGCTTTGACACTTTCAGTTACTGGAACCTTGTTTTTCCTCTTCTTCTTCTCTTCTTCTTGAGATTGTTTTGTACTTATTTGTGCTGGGCAGTGTTGACAAAATGTTGCCAGACGCTGCTGCTGGCTGTCATTGCTATTGCTGATTACTGGGCCTTTGTTGGCGGCATTGCTGGCAAACGGTACCAACGACAACGACATCGGCAAGAGCGGCAGCGACAGCGTGACGAAGCGTTTGGTCGCGCTCACAGCGCTGTCAATGGTGAAGTCAAAAGGTCAACATGACGTGTAACCAGCAACATGGCATCATCATCAACAACGACAGCTTCAACTTCAACTTCAACAACTTCATCATAACGCCGCGTGCGACAGTGTCTTTATTAAAGTTGCTGTTCTGAATTGAGCCGATTGAGCGAACTTACAAGCGATGCCGCCAGTCCCAGGCGGACGCGATAAGTCAGTGCGAGACGTTCCACGAATTTCGTGGCCCATACAAAACGAATTTGTAAATGGCATTCAGTTGTCGCTTTAATGGACATGATGGATGAATGCATGGACGAGCAAATGGATGGATGGACGGATTAACTTGTATGTACAATGATGAACGTTGGCGATGGCGCAACCAAACCACCACATGAACAGTGGTCGCAAATTACAAGAATAAAGTTGAAGAACACTGTGGATCATGTTGATGCATAGAAATATTGTCAGAGCACAGTTGGACTAATGTTGCGTGTGGCATGTTACGCAAATTAACTTGTAACAAAATGCGTAACCAATTTAGTTGGCCCTGTAAAGCAAACGTGATAATCATTACAGATGACTGTTTCTAGCAGATGATGAGAAGCTTCAAAATATGCTGAAGTATAAGAAAAAATGGTTTAGTAAAGGGCCAGGTGGGACAGTTTTGTTTCATGTATATCAGTTCTTTTCAAAGTCGTTTTCTATTTATTAAAAATTTTTGGTGTTTTTATGATATCTGGGAAAGAAGTATCGAAAAGAAACTGCATAAGTATTCTGCTTTTTAACTAGAAAACTAAATTACACAAAGCTCAGATCATGATTTATAAAAAAAGCTCCACTCAGTGGCGCACATTGGATTTCATTTGGGGGGAGGGGGGTTTGGGTACAACTTTTGAGCCCAATTCCATTTGAAACCATATTTTGCACCTGCAATTTTTGTGTTTGTGGAGGTTTGAACCCCCCAAAAGCCCCTTCTATGCGCCAGTGACTCCACTGCTTCTGAACAGTAGCCTTCCTCTTCGAGACACATCGCTATGTATTCGATGTATCAATCCGATAGCCAGATAGATCGTTGTTAAGATCATCAAACAAGCCTTTCAGGTTTTTAGCAGCGCTGAGGGAATTGCATTTTTCATCAAACCAATAAAAATACGAGTAGTAGGGAAATTCTTTGTAATGTGCCACCCCTTGGTTTTTTTGCGCATAACTCGTTAAATTATCGCCAATGTTAATATGTATACCGTTGGAAAGGTTTTAAAGAGCTATGATCCAAGGAAGCACCTCATTTGAATTTTTTGTAAATACGAATTTTACAGCCCATTTCCCAAAGTGTTAAAAATCGACACCCCAACATTTTTTAATGTTAAGTGCCACCCCCTAAAAAAATCGCGAAAAACGTAGAAATCCCAAGTAAAAATGCATGATTTAGAAAATGTATGAAAGATTATTGAATTTAATTTGAATCGAATAGAAAATGACCGAAAGCAAAATGCAAATTGTATGGCAACGAATAAAATGGTAATTATATGGAAATTAATATACAATACTGAACTAATTTATTCCTCATGATAGGATTAGAGAAAAGTTGGCTAAGAACACTTTAAGGGGGTAGTCAGGTAGAATCGACCATGTTTTTAAGTAATTTTTTTTTCATACAAATTTTTATTCCACATTAAAAATTTTTTTATATGTTATTGTAACATACATAGTTTTGAGTACTGAAAAAATTTTTTTTTATAAATTTTCGTTTATATCCGGGGGAGATATGGGCGACCGGAAGACGCCATTTTGAAATCTGGCTGACACGATTTCTCCATTTTGGATGATCTGAAACATACCAAACAAATTTCATTTTGAATTACAAATGAATGGCTCTCGTTTGAACTACAACGGTAAAAAATATTAATAAATAAACATTTAGTGCAATTCTAAAGTTTTTTCCTCTTTTTTGCTTGTTTTTTGTTAATAATTGTGTCATAACGTTGTTACATAGAAATGGACAATAATTATCGTAGTTCACGCGATAGCCAAACCTTTTCTGAAAATGTAAAAAAAGAGTTTAAGCAAATCGGTGCAGTAGATCGGCCGTAATCGTGTCAGCCAGCTCAAAAAATACTGTTTTGAGAAAAACGTGTTAAAGATCTTGCTAAAATTATCAATATCATTTTCAATCTCATTTTCAATCGCTTTCGGATACTATCCGAGGTAAAGGAAGGTTCCTACATGATTCCTAAGGGTTTAAATAAACCAAAACTGCAAAGAAAAAATTTTCGATTTTTTGAAACAAATCTACCTGACTACCCCCTTAAATTCATTTTAATGATTATTCCTAGCAATAAAAAGTCATTTTACCGATATAGGACTACAAAACAATGAAAAAAGAGGCGTGGCACTTTACAAATAAAATAAGGTAGTGCCACCTTACATTTTCACACCATTTTGGAAATCATTGAATAAATTTTCTCCTCGTACGATATGCTCGGATATCATTTCGGATTATGAAAAAGCATTAAAACTTAAGTCCAACACTGATATTTACCTTAGTTCTTTACACGTATTTGATATCTTTTTTTTAACCGCAACAAAAACCTTCAGTTTTTATTTTTAAGTTTTTTCTTAACCAAATTTTACATTTTTTTTACCCAGACTGTGTTATTGCGTCTGTTTCCTCAAAAACCACATTAAAATTGATGTTGTCATATATACCTTAAATGACGGTAGGAATTTTTTTGCTTGGATTGCTGGAACGTCAAAATCGACTTTACAAAGAATTCCCCTACAAAGTAGCAGTAGAAAGAAAGGTCAGCCTAGGTGAACATGGAAGAGGACGTTCGAAAAGCAAATCCAATCCAATCCAACGGGAATCTTTTAAACAAATTAAAGTCATCGAAAAGGATTGCAGCCGAGGGAAACGTTTTGTGAAGAGAAAGAATACAAAAATGCAAAAATATTAAAGTGTATTTGAAATGTTCAGTTTTTCAGACAATCTTCCAATCAATCTAAACGGCCCAATTCTGTTTTTGTTTCAATTCCAAAATATCCTTACATCTTTTAGTAATGATTCGTACAGTGAGTGCTTCGAATTTGCAGTCTAATTAAATTTTCAGTGCTCTTTATAATAAAACAAATGTTGCAGACATTTTTGTTGTGGTCCATTTGGCAAACACAGCAAATAGACTGCTGGACAGTAAAGAATTTAGTATGTGGGGCGAAAAATACAAAAAAAAAATAATAATGTTAGGGCTTCATAATGTGGCCTATACCTTTCTGTCTGCAAACGTCAATAACCGCTTTGAGCGCACATTTTACGATTTGTGCTCCTCGTGTTGGGCATAAAAAGCCATAAAACGGCAAAAGTTGTGTTGGTAACACAGCCAAGTCTGTGTGTGTTGTGTACGTGGACGAAGATACACACACACACGCACACACATAACTTGAATGAACATATTTGTGCGCATATATCTGCACGTGTTGTGTACAAGAGTAGCTACATATGTATACACTTGTACATATATATATATACATATAACAATGTCGAGACTTTGCAATTATGTTCGGTCTAAAGTGGCAGCAGACTTCGAACGAAAAAATACAGCATTCGCTGAAGCCAAACGTTGCTTCTGTCTCCCTCGAATAGGAGTGTCGTCTGCATGTATCCACGAAATGAGCGGCGCGTCTGTGTGGGTGATTCGCAGAAGACAGCCAAACCGTGGCTTACACTTGGAAAGCTTTGAATGGTTGTGCTTTAATATGGTTGGATTTATCATGGAATTTAAAGAATTGCACAACTTTTCTTCAACATTTGACTGCCGTCACTGGCATCTCCTGCTCTCCTGTTCTCTGCTCCCACCGGGTGGCAGCATCTCTTTTTGAAATCAATTTGTTCGCTGCGCTTTGATGGGGCATTTAACATTTCCAGCTCGCACCCAACCCCGAATGCAGTCGCTGCTTTTGCTTTCGCTGTCGCTGCCGCTGCCGCTGCTCGCGTGCCGGGCAGCCCAAGTCGTTGCATGTGCACTGCTCCATAAATAAATTCCAACAATGTTAGTGTGCGCCCGCCGTTGTTGTGGTTTGTGCTTTACCCGCGGGAAGTGACAGTCTGCTCGGGGTCTGGCCTCTTTCGGTCGCTGCGCTTCGTGCGCGCCACCGTTTATTGAGGTTAGGTCGGCCTGGCAAGCCAAGGGTTGCAAATTGCAGTGCGCATTACTCGTGCCAACGCCATCGCCACCGCACGCCAGCCTGTTATTTGCATATTTTATGCGGTGCCTGCAATTTGCGCTGCCGTTCTTCTTCTTCTTCTGCTGCTGCTGTTTCTTATTGTTGTACTGGCTGTTGTTGTTGTATGGGCGAGAGTGTTTTTGCGGCGCTGTCGCTTTGTGCGGGCGTCAGTGCAGCATTTTTATTGCTTGCTTCCCCCCATTCTTCTTCTTCTTATTATGCTTTTCTCATTTTGTATTTGCAAATTGCACACTTGCATTGGATTGTGTGTGTGTGTGTGTGCTTTGGTTTTTGTTGTATTTTTCAAGTTCCGCCAGTTGCTCTTTGTTGCGCTCCCTCCTTCTTTCCAATGTTGCCGGAGGGTTGTTTGTCTGCTGCTGCTGGATTTTATGTTGCTGCATTTTACGTTGCACGGCCTTATGAAGAGCAGCAACAACAATAACAACAATAACAGCAGCAAAAACAGTTTGGGGTTGCAAACATTGCATTTTCATTAACATTTCGAAAGTTGGTAAGCAGCAACGCAACGCTTCAAGCACCCCATTAAAGTTATTTTTACCTTCTCATCCTTCTCACTCCTTCTGTTAACCCCCCTTTTCTCTCACTCTCTCTCTGTATCTCTCTCGAGTATTGAGTTTGCGCATAGCAGTTCGCTCGCTAAATGCGACCAAAACCCAAATGCAATCCAGCAGCACAACGCAACAGTGCAGCGAGAGCGACTCGCATAGTTGTGCAGCGTTCAAACAATTTTGTGACTTGCAGCAATGTTTGACAGGCAAAGGACCTTTGACAGGTGTGCGCTCAACTGCCATGACAGATGTGCTATCGTACAAACGACGCTGTAACGTGTGCGCTGCTCTTCAGTTGGACAGTTAATTGTAATTTTAAGATAAGATTTTAAGGTAGCAATAGACTTATTTATTGGCGTCGATATTGGCCAAAAATTACATAATCAGCAACGACCATAAGTAAGCTATTTACTCAACTTTGAACTTTCTATGTATTTTTAAAACATTTAAATTCTTTAACAAAATAATTTGTAATGTACGAGTATTTTACAATTCTTAGAACGAAGTATTCGTCAGAACCAAATATCTTCTGAAATTCATTTCACCGAGACACTTAACCCTTTCGCTATTTTGTTGCCATATGGCAACATGCTACTTTGTGGACGTCTGCATCCTCTATGCTTGCAAGAATACATTTTTTTGTTGGTCTTTAGAATAGTTTGAAGTTTTAGGAAGAATACGAAATTAATAAACTCAATATTTAAGTTTAAAGAAAAGAAGTATATACGTTTTTTTAATAGTATATCTTGACATAGTAAAGGAAGAAGAAGCAGAAAAACTTAGAAAACTTTATACTTTGACTTTTTTTTTCAATTTAGATACTTTTATTTTTAATTTTGGCTGAAGTAAATGAAGAAATATTCAAATTTTCGTTATGCGTAAAAAGTTAAATGTTTAAGTAATTATTACAGCCACAACGATGTGGTTGCTCTCATAGAAAAACACTCTAAAATACAGGGTCCGAGTATACAAATTAAAAAATTTCTTATGGAATGTTGCTAATATAACCACATAGAAGCCTAAGACGTAAAATGTAAAATTTTAACTTTCCCCAGTAAAAACCTGTAGCGAAAGGGTTAAAGAGTCATAATCGAGTCTTATCGATCGGGAAAGGTCTTTCCATCAATTTTTTACCTAACGGGTCTATAGCCCTTCTAGTTTAGAAAGGACAGACATTTCAAGTTGTTTAATACGATTTGTGGAATTCGCAATTTGCACATTGATTTCTGCGACTTTTCAGTGGAAATACCATTCATTGGATAGTTGCCGAGTTCTACTATAAAATGCACTAAAATCACGCCTCGAGCGTTTCTAGTTTAGAAATAAATGTTTTTCAATTACCATCTCTGGAATTCCATGCTTTTATTTAGCTATTATATCCAGGACTTCTAGCCATAGAAATGTTTCTATTTATTTCCAATCTGGCACCAATACAGGCCACGTAAACTGTTTGACCCTCCAACGACCAAAGACTCAACACTCTAAACGTTTTCTAAGGCCGGTGGCCTTTCGTATGTTCCGATGGGATTCTGAAAACGCAACAAAATTTTGCATAATATCACTGCTAAAAATTTTTGTAATGGATTATTGAAAGCATTAAAGGATTCGCTTCTGTTCCGTGATGCACTATTATGAAATTTTTAGGTTAGGTTCAGAAGAATGTGTGCAATGGTAGTCTTTTTTTGACTCTGAGGCCATTTCGATCCATTGGGAATTCCATTCAAAAAGAGTCCAGTCAAGAGAGTAGAGCCACTCTACGCCGCTATGGACCATATCCTTGCTATGCTTATGGGCTCTAAAGAGTCAAGTCAAGTGACTGCAAGTTCTTCTATCAAAATTAATCTTACATATTTTTACAAGTACCTTGATGTACATGTTTATGAAAACTTTGTTGTGTATATGAAAGCATAATGGAACTTGAAATGAACCTTCTTTGATGCAGACTATACAACTTTTACTCATAGTTGAAGAGTTAGTAAAAAATGTGAAATCAAAAATTACATTTTTTGTATAGCCCTTATAATAATTTTATAAGGGCGCGCCTAGGAGTAGATTCTCCTTTTATTAATAAACCATTAACCCATTTCGTACCTTTGATTTGTTTAACGAATCATAGAAATTAGTCATAATTGCAATTTTGTTTAATACGATAAACCTCTGTAATCTAAAGTTTATGTTTTTATATTATCATATATTTAAATCTATTAGCTTTCTAATAAAAAATTTGTTTGCCATGCCACGCCTTCCCTATTAAAGATGGGATTAAAAATATTTTCATATATTTCCTTTTTTTCTTTAATTCTTTAAAAGTACTAAAAATAATCAGATTTGTACAAAACTGACACAGAATGATTAAAATAATGCTACACTATTTTTGATTTATAACTAAAAGTGAAGTAAAATGCTATGAAAAGTGAACTCTGCTAATAAAATTCGTTTAGATCTGCTAACCAATTTCGTACCTTTGATTCGTTACCGAGTCATAGAAATTAGTGATGTTTGCAGTTTTCTTTATTCCGACAAACCTGAACAATCTTAATTGTATGTTTTTTATATTATACTTAGATCTATTGGCTTTCTAATAAAATATTTGTTTGCCTTTAAAGATGGTCGCCTTTTCTATTAAAGATGGTCGGGCATTGAAAAAACCTCACATTGCGGATTTTTTCGCAAATTGTTTTAAAAGAAGTAAAACTAACTAGACTTAAAAGTCAAAATTAAAATTAGCTAATTAATGAACTAATTAATTAATTAGTAAAATTACAAGAAAATACGTTTAGATCTTTTCAGGTGGGCCACAGAGTGTGCGAAAGTGTTAAAAAACAAATTTTAATCTGCGATTACGGACAAATGCCATCATCGATCTTGCTCAAACTCATTTTCTGTGCCTTTTTTCATTTAATTCGCCCACCTATTATACAAATTTTCAAACAAACCCTTTCTCAAAATATCGGTACGAAATGGGTTAAAAATAAATGTGTTGCGGCTTATTATTAAGTTTTATTTTGTATTCATAAAAATCAGTAATAAATTATGTATGATTTGTTTAATAAGTCACATACATAACAACATACAACAAGATTAAAGTAATCTTATTAATTCATGCAAATAACAAACATTGTGTATGTATTTTGTCACAACTCAAAAGTATTTCTAATAGTCAAAGAAAAATCTAAAAGTCTCATAAAGCGTACTTCAAAGACAATTTTGGGACTTAGCTAAGAAAAGCCAACAAAAAACTTAAGTAGATAGTCAAATTCTATATCTATTGTATCATAAAATAAAGCATTATTGCTCTAAAGATTTTTTAAAAAATCAAAAGGAAATCCCAAAGCCATTTCAAAGACAAATTTTCGGGCATTGACATGACAAGCCAAACAAAAAACTTAGGCAAATATTTAAGTCTAATGTGCTAAGTGATTTGTATGCAAAGCATTGTTCAATTATTTCAGCAAATAATGTGCATTGTTTAACTAAAAATCGTTTGCATAAGTAAATTATCAATCTGCTGCTTAATGGCGTAACTTACACGTAATTCTTTGCAGCGATTCCCATTAAATATTCGCATATAACAGATAGCAGCAAACAATATACAAAAAAAAAGCATTCCATAGCAACAAAAACCATGACAAGAATCCCGGCGCAATAACACCACCAATAATGGCACTGACAACAAGCACAATGACAACAACAATCAAACAACAACAACAACAAAAGCTGTGTAAATGAAAGCCAAAACTGCTACTGCGACTGATTATTAAAACATTGACAGTGCATTTTGCTGTTGAGCATCAACACATTTCAAAAACTCATTCGCACACGCACACAAATGCAATGCAAATAAGCACAAACACACACATAGATACTGCATACATATGGGCGAGTACCAGTGTTAATGTGAATATGCCAGCTTGTAGGAATTGCCAAGGAAGGGAGCTGGAAGCCGCTACCTGCCCTGAAACGAACGCGCACACAGCAAACGCTGCGGCTGGCGGAAAGGTGTGAGAACGCTCGCACATTGCTGGAAGCTTTATCGATTACCATTAAAAAAGTGGAAAGGAGTTGTTGGGTGGGAGAGGAGTGTCTAAAGTTTACCGAGACAATGCGAATGAATGGCCCTCAGCATTGGGGTGTGTAGCATTCAATGTGTATGTGTGTGTGTGTGTGTTTGTGTTTTGAGACGATGTGGTTAAGGTTAGGGTTAAAATGTTTGAACATATGTTCCGAAAGCGTCCAAAGCTGTGCCGACTTTCCAACGGAAAAGCATTAGTGATGTTGAATTTGTGTCAAAGAAGAAAAAGCTGCATGGAAAGTGCTAAGGAGCTTTGGTCAGAGAGTAAGTAAGTAGACAATTGAAGGATTTTTGAAAACTCTCTTTGAATAAATATGAAATGTATATGGCAAATAGATAGACAGATAGAAGCCATAGATGGCTTTAGGAAATTGTAGATATCTCGTCTTGAATAATCTTTTGACACGCTATATGACCTTAGATAGAGGAGATATTGTACTAAGACAACTTCTCAGACAGTTTTGTAATTGCTTCACTAAGTTTTGTTTGAGCGCGCATCAAAAATGGACACCAACAAGGAGAAGATACAGTTTTTCTTCCGTAAAGACGAAAGTGCAAGCTAGGCGTCTGAAAATGTGTATAGAGTTTATGATTCTGATCCTGTAAGAGCCAATCGCGTACAGTTTTGGTTTGATCGATTTCGTTTCGGTAATTTGGATGTCAAAGTTGCACCACGCTTTAAAAGATCATCGAGTTCGAACGTTATGTAAGCACTGTTTCGATTGCTCCGGAGCTTAACATTAAAAAACCGTTTGGAATCATTTGAATAAGTCTGGAAACAGTCTGGACAAATTTTCATCTGCTCTGATAGCCAAGCCGCTTTCAAGGCCTGTTGTACGCTGCAAGTGAGTTTCAAGATTGTGTGGGAGGCATTTTTTTTGATGCGCCTCAACCCAGCAGAACCAATTACTTGCTAAGGCTGAGCCGAGGTGGTTTGAGAACCATTGTGGGGGCTCATCAAGGGATTTATTCCGAATAGGGGTACGTGTCTCGGCCATCTGCGCCATGTGCCTATAGGACAATGAGACTGCTGCTCGCTACATTAGTAAATGCCCAGCATTCGGGCATCCCAGGCACATGTCCTTCAGAAAGATGACTTTAACAGAGGATGTGCTATAGGAACTCGAGTTGTTGGATATATTCGCTTCACAAAAGTAATGCTCCGGTTAAATGAGATCCAGAGTCTCTAGGAAAATTGATATCAGGAGCTGCCTATTGAAGACTTCAGAATCACCGAGTAGTGGGACTGGCAAGATCTACTTCAAGAGTCCGGACACTTGTTAGTCAAGGGGGGAGGCAGTAGCTGTGGTACAATGGACAGCAATACCTATGTGCCTGTGTCCTTGAACACTCCCAACAATATATATAATAATTAAAATAAGGCTGGATACGAAAAAACCTCATGAATCGATTTTCCATGTGTGAACCGCTGCTGAATTCCAACAAAATCGATCCATTAGTTCTGAAACGTATGCTGTCTGGTGATTGAAAGTCGATCTCTTACGACCGAGCCGGCGCTAACGGTCAGGAAGTTTTTCCTGGTTGTTTGATGTGATTGCCAGGGCATCATCTACTATGAGGTGATCCTCCATTCGTACCTAAACTGCCAACAATGGGATTGAAGCGGCCACCTTTGGCCAATAGTTAGGAGAAAATTTGTGTTTCATCACAATAACGCCAGGCCACACACATCGATCGTTACTCGCCAGATGAACCATTGCCTATTACTACAGGAATGACGGCTCCGGGCCCTTCTAGGCAGGTTCTTCGATGTGCGTACGGAAATAGCTGATGCACGGATTACCGATCTACACAATTTCCTCGCCAAGACCAAATGGTTCCCAAAAGATTCCGTCTGGATCTACAGGGATCCCAACAGAAAGAGAAAGGACACCGGTATTTTTTTTTAAATAAAGGGATTCACAATGAACCCAATGCGATCTCCGGGTGGAAGTGCATGCCGTATACTCCTCGTCTTTAACCTAACCTAACCTACTCGCCAAAAGCTCTGGGAGCTTGACTGGGAGGTTCTTATGCATCCACATTATAGTTCGGACCTGGCACCAAGTGATTACCACTTGTTCCTGTAATGACCTCCCTTAGGTTATTTCCTCGGCTCCCCCTCACATCTATCCATCCATCCATCCTGTTTATGGCGAATGGTTTTGCCGGTGAAAACTTTACCTCAAATAGATTTAAAAGGGGGTAATTGCACTGAGACCAGAGACGATATATTGTGCCCCTACAAGTTTTAGAGAACATCCCCTCATCCCACCGACCAAATGACGCTTAGTGACTCATGGGAGTTGAGGTGTTTGATATTTTCTTCTGCAAGCCCATACTGGCCCAGGTATTGCCTTCCACGGTGGAATATCGCAGTACAGTTTGATGTGATCCGGAGTCACCTCTGCTACTCCATAGAGTCTACAGATGTTTACCTGTTCTAGATCGATTGTTTGCATATGTTTCCTCAGTCTGCAGTGCCCAGTTAGAAGACCGGCAACCTGTCTAAGGTGGTTTTTCCCCAGTCTGAGGCATCCACTTCATCTGGAGTAATAACCCTTAACCCATAATAAAGATCTTCGATTGCCTAAGACCAGTGCTCTGAATTCTTGGTTTTTCCCTCAAGTCTGAGTGACTGCTAGAGTGTTCTTGCCCAGCCCAGTGAAGAGCTCCGGTCCAAACCCCCTATCCTGCTCCTTGAACTGTACTTCAAGAGATGCTTGTGAAAATCGACTACCCCAGTGTTTTGTTTTTTTTCCTTATGGTAATAGAGACAAGGGTTCCTATGAAAGAGGCATAATGGAATTTCCTTTAAAATGGCAACAAACGGTGCATATTTCACTTAAATCGGATCACTTTAATTATACTAAATAAAACCTTCAATGCATGCAACCATAATGGATTACTTTTTACTAAACCCTACGTTATAATAATAAATAACAATTTTAATAATTAAAAAGTTCTGAACATTATCATAACTGCTGCCATTCCACCATTTTACAAAGACAAATCAATCATTTTATTTACAAAACTGTCATCCTTTTACAATTTCCACTGAAAGCTCAAATCACTTCTTGCTTATTGTTCTTCCAGCCTCGTTTTGTCTGCAGAGCTTTTCACGTGCATTTTCCCATATTTCCATTGGTATAATTTTTCGCTGATAGCACGACAGACATTTTCAAAAGCAAACGCGACAGCAGCAAAAACACGGAAAAGACATTGAAAATTTTTGACCTCAAAATTTCGTCAGATTTTTATATACAAAAATTACATTTTACATTTACATTCAAAGTGAACGAAAACGCCAAATGTAAAAGGAATTCAAATCATACAAAATTCAGTGAATTAACAAAATAAAGCGCCTAGCTGGCCTTCACAGTTTAGCAGAAACCAAAATCGCCAGCACAAACGCGATACCAGAAAAATCAATAATTCCAAAGTGGTTAATTGGAATGAATGCAGGCAGCGAGTTAACGTTGGCGCTGTAAACAATTACACAGCAGCTGCCAATTACCAAAAAATAATAAGATTTCTTCAAATAAAAATATTCAACATTTGGCAAAATTCCGAAAATGGAAAGTTGAGTACCTTCAGTCAATGCAGCCATAAAAGCGTCAAAACAACAACAATAACAAATCGAAATAAAAGTGCAAAGAAAGCCAATTAAGCTGCAATCGAGCTCATTAACGCGTCATTGACATAAACGCCTCCGATCAGCGCGTAAACGCGCCGCAGCCATGTTTTGTAATCGAAGTTTGATGCGCGCGCGGCCAACGCTCGCCGACGCGGCCAAATTTCTGCCAGTGCTCTGTCTGCTTTTGATCCAGAATGTTGCGCACGTCGGCGGCTATGCCAGCCGCAGCGTGCCGGACGCCGCTGCAGCCGCAGTCGGAGCGGCAAACGCCAGAGCCGCAGCCGCCGAATTCGTCGACACGCATCGCCTGGCAAAGCGAATGGATTTGGAGTCGTGTTTGGGTAAGCGTCCGCCAGCCGCGCTGCGCTGCGCTGTGCCTCTCGTATGAAAAACGCATTAGCTGCCCGCTTGAGTGATTTCTCACGTGCCGCCGGTGCAGATCGTGCTGCGGCTTGAATACGCTTTTCGGGCTTCAATTGGGTTTTTCGTTGGGCCTCTACTCATTGTAGAATACCTTTTTTTGCACGGACCACGGTGTGGTTTATTGTGCCGCCGCCGATTTGTGGCATTTCATTCCCCCCGCTTTTGTGTAATTTCAGTCGCTTGTAACTGTAAATGATGCCACTTTGTCATGCAGCTTGAACACGGCCCGCTCGACAGCAATTGGCACACTGCCGCATGCAGATGTGAAGCCAATACATTTCGGCGCATCTTATTAGCATCACATGAGCCACAACTTGCAAGCTAATTGCCTAACAAGAAGCTAATTACCGTACAATGAGACGATGAAAAGCGGATACTTGGATAGTCGATAGTCGATGAATTTATTATGTCTCAACTTTTACTTTGGCTCCAAGTTGAAAGCAATTTCAAGTTTATTTAAAGCCAGGAAGAAGAAATTTGAAGGCATATCAAATTTATTGAAAAGATTTTTATTGATATTTTCTTTTCGCACACTTTGTGCCAATTTTTTTTGCACAAATACCCAGCATTATTCTAGGAGGTCAATAAGTAGTCCAAGTTTCACAATTGAATTGTTTGTACTCGTCATGCTGTGCGGTATTGTAATGTTTGGATTATAAACATTGCGTTACATTACATTGCATTACGTTACATTTCATTCCATTAAATTACATTACATTACAATACATAACATCACATTACTTTACATTGCATTACATTGCATTACATCACATCTCATTACATTACATTACAATACATTAAATTACATTACTTTACATTACAATACATTACATTGCATTATATTATATTACAATACTTACATTACATTACATTACATCATATCAAATCACATCATTTCACATCACCATTCATTACAATACACTACATTGCGTTACATTACGTTACATTACATTACATTCCATTACATTAAATTGCAATACATAACATCACATTACATTGCATTACGTTACATTTCATTCCATTACATTAAATTACATCAAATCACATTAAATAACATTACTTTACATTACAATACATTACATTATATTATATTACAATACATACAATACTTTGCATTACATAACATCACATAACATTTCGTTACATTACATTGCCTTACATTACGTTACGTTTCATTACATTACATTACATTGCAATACATCACATCACATTACATTGCATTACGTTACATTTCATTCCATCACATTAAACTACATTACATTACAATACATACCATCACATTACATTACATTACATCACATCTCATTACATTATATTAGATCACAATAAATTACATTACTTTACATTACAATACATTGCATTACATTTTATTATATTACTACACTTACAATACTTTGCATTACATCACATCACCATACATTACAATACATAACATCACGTTACATTACATTACATTACATTCCATTACATTACATTACATAACATTACATTACATAACATCACAACACATTGCATTACATAGCATTACTTTACATTACATTGTAAAATTTGTCCTTTGAACGGATTCCCGTTACCTTCTTAAATTCGTCTCAGCAACTGATGTCAGGACTTTTTCAACTTGTTTCTTCAAATGTATACATCCTAAACAGATCCTTTTGTATAGATTCCTTGTAACACCAGCAGAGAGCAGCGCATCTGGACTATTCTTCTTACCTTCTTCAGGTTGCCTCTGTACCTGAAGGAAGGAAACCAGCCAGTTGGTACTTGAAACAGGGACACGATCATTCTTTTCAACTTCTTTCGTTAACCACTTTAGCTGCTGACTAGTCATCCATGACTTAAAATTTCTAAATGGATCCTTCTGTATAGCTTCTTCAATTCGTGAGAGCATTCATTTGCAGCCGATAATAGGGATTGGTTCTTTGCACGGGAACATGAGTCACCTTCTTTAGACTGCCACTTTAGCTGATGGGATGGGTGGGATTGAACTAAAACACGATAATTATTTTTAGTATTATTAGTTGACTTGACTTTAGTTGATTGACACTTCAACTGTTGGCAAATCATCCAAGACCTCTGAATCATCCAAGGTCCTCTAAATGAGGACACTCTTTAGCTATTCTATCTCACCGATAGCAGGGCTTTTGTTTTTACTTTCCTCAGATTTTCACTTTAACTGATAATAGAGCATCATCGAGTTGGTACTTAGAACAGGGACAAGATCACTATTTCAGCTTCTTCAGGTCTTCTCTAGTTTATCTCCTTTAGTTCTTCAAATCAGCTGATGACAGGTTAGACAATGACAAGGAGATAAGTCGAAAGGCTTTCTCACGTAATTAAATACATGTAATAAAATATACATTTTTTAAGTCTGAGTCTAGATTCATTTATATAGCTATCCATAAAGAATCTGATTTTTAAGGATTTAAGTCTAAGATTCAAATCTCTCCTTCAGACCTCTATTTCCTTATTCTTTCAGGACCAAAGCAATGCTTCTCTCATAGGGAAATGCCCTACGTGTTGGCTCTTATAAAAAAGGGTTTAAAGTCTCAGGTTCAGTTATATGGCGGTCCCCAAAGTTCACACTTAGGTCCATAAAGCGCCTTGTGATATTACAGTTTCAAGTATTTTGACTTGCCTTAAACTTTCTTTACACTCCTATTGGTCTATGAGACCGACAAAACCGTCTTGCTTATATTACTGAAGAAGTAAGGGACTGAAAAAAAACTTCTGTATAAATATAAAGAAATATTTTGATTTCTTTGTTTTACTTGATTTAGTTTTTTATTGTCCACTTAAATAAATAAACTCAAGTCTAAAAAAATTCATCTCAAAAAGAAAGACAGACCGAATTGTGTATTTGTGTTTCGCGAAGTTGTGTGTGTAAGGGAAGTTTATTGCTCCGATTTACTTATACATTCAGATCTGATATTTTGCTGTCATTAAATGGGATTTCTGTTGGGCGATTTCTTTATACGATTTATGAATATGTATCTCGAGAATCTATACTTTATATACTACGGTGTCCAAATAATAAAGTGACATTGTATTTATTTTGAAAATTCTTTATTTATTCTTCCAAATCAATTTCATCCCCTTCAAAGTAATCCCCTCCCGATGCAATGCACTTATGCCAACGGATTTTCCAATCTTCGAAACTTTGATTGTAGTCACTTTCCGGGATGGCCTTCAGTTCCGTCTTCGCTGAGGCTTGAATCTCCTCTATCGTATCAAAACGGTGTCCCCGGAGCGGTCTTTTGAGCTTGCTGAACAGCCAGAAGTCGCACGGCGCCAGATCAGGTGAATACGGTGGTTGCGGAACGATATGGGTTGAGTTTTTGGCGAAATGATCACGAATTACGAGTGCAGTATGGGATGGTGCATTATCGTGGTGTAAAAACCAAGAATTGTCTTTCCACAATTCCGGCCGTTTTAGGCGGATAGCGTTACGCAAACGACGCATAACTTTCAAATAATATTCCTTGTTGACTGTTTGGCCCGGCGGAAGGAATTCATAATGCACAACACCACGATAAAATTAAATTCAAATGTCACCTTATTTTTTGGACATAGTAGTATACATAAGTATGTCGCGAAGTTAGCTCAACTTTACAATCGCATAAAAAATCCACAAAAACAGGTTCGACTGTAGTTCCAAAAATGTGAAAAGTCTTTGGATTCCATTGGAGCTAGCCACGAATAGTTGAATTCTGTGAATAGTTTAGGAAATGAAGAATCGATTTGCATCTTTTGAAATTTACTATTCTGGAATCTGAATCCAAGGAAATCTTTTCCAAGTTTTGGTGTTATTATTCTTTGAAATTGCTTATGATAACAAATGCTTTGGTAGCAAAAAGTGTTCGGGCAACAATTTATGTGAAACTTTAACAGTTCTTAGCTAAGTTTAGCAACATTTATACTTAATCAAGGAATATATATACACAGAAGACGCATCTGAGCCCAAAAATTCAAAATATTTGCTTGCGAGTTTCATCTTGTTTTTATCTTCTTGAGCATAACAGACAAACTACTTTAAGTTTTCATACCTCCTATGAAATCAGAAATGTGAAACTGCTTTGTTTAACCCTTTCGCTACAGGTTTTTACTGGGGAAAGTTAAAATTTTAAATTTTACGTCTTAGGCTTCTATGTGGTTATATTAGAAATATTCCATAAGACATTTTTAAATTTTTATATTCGGACCCTGTATTTTACAGGGTTTTTCTGAGAGCAACCACATCGTTGTGGCTGTAATAATTACTTAAACATTAAACTTTTTACGCATAACGAAAATTTGAATATTTCTTCATTTACTTCAGCCAAAATTAAAAAAAAAAAGTATCTAAATTGAAAGAAAACGTCAAATTAAAAAGTTCTCTAATTTTTTCTGCTTCTTCTTCCTTTACTATGTCAAGATATACCATTAAAAAAACGTGTATACTTCTCTTCTTTAAACTTAAATATTCAGTTTATTAATTTCGTATTTTTCCTAAAACTTTAAACTATTCTAAAGACCAACAAAAAAATGTATTATTGCAACCATAGAGGATGCAGACGTCCATAAGGTTGCATGTTGCCATATGGCAACAAAATAGCGAAAGGGTTAAGTACCAAACATTGTACTACAACAATTCTGTAATGCTGCAAAAGACTTACCAGAGACTTTGAAAAAAGAAAGTGCTGTATTTATACAAAATTTAAAAACTATTTCTCATTACCACATTTCTATTTCGCATTTCTCTTCCCTTTTTGCAGGTCAATTCGAGGTACACAAAAACACCATCATACGTACCGGTGAATCGCAGGCAATTGGCGGCAAGTATCTGCAAGGCCTCGAACTCGACACCGCCGAGGAGTGTCAGCGCCTGTGCTGCGAGACCGACTCTTGCGACGTTTACATATTCGAGGACAAGAACGACGGCTACTGTTACCTCTTCGAGTGCGGACCGCCCGAGAATTTCCACTGCAAATTCACGCGCCACGCCAACTACACCAGCGCTGTGCTGGTATCGGTGCGCCATACGATCGAGGCGACCACGACACGGCCCACTGTGCCGCACTCGGCCACCAACAACATTTCACAACAGGAATGGGAGCTGACCAGTCTGAAGGTGAAGCCGGAAATGCGCGACAAAGAGACGGAGGGTGTTGCTGTTGGAGCGAGCGGCGGCATGGGTGCGGCAGCAGCAGCAGCACCGGCCAGTCTAGCTGGCAGCGTGGCACAAGCGGCGCAGCCGGAAGTGGGCTTTCCACCAAAGGGTGTGTACTCTGTGCATTGCTGTTCTTATTTATGTTTGTTGGCTAATTTGAATTGCTTACATTAGTTACTGTTGCTTTTGTTTTGGTGTTTTTTTACAGTGTCCAATGTGAATGCGCATTGCGGTCGCTTTCAGTTCACGTGTCACTCGGGCGAGTGCATTGCCGTCTACAATGCCTGCGATGGCATACCGCAGTGCGAGGACGGCAGCGATGAGGGCCCCGAGGTGAGTCATGGCGCTTCTCGAATGTTTGAATTTTTAAATTATTTTTTTATTAACTATTAAAATTATATGTTTTGTAGTGTTCGGGTGCAACATCTGCCTCAGCCATCTCGACAGCGAAAACCAGTGCCGACGCTGCTGGCGCCAATATGTTGGAAACGCCAACAATGCGAAAGGTGAGTTCTAAACAGTCTTCGAAGTGCTTTCAATATTATTAACATTTATTGTATATATATTGAAATATTTCTCATACAGCAACAGGCCGCTTCCATGCCGCATTATCCGCCAAATGTGGTAGCGCAGAACGCCCAGCAACATCTGCAAACTGTGCAACAGCAACAACAATTACAACAGCCACCACAGTCACAGCAACAACAAACGCCGCACGCCGCTCTTACGCCGCCTTTGATAAATAATCGCGAAGATGCGGGCGCCTGGGCTAATCGCAAAATCGTTGCCGACACGCTACAAATGGGCCAAGCAGAAAATGCTGGTAAGACACAATAACAACAACAACTCCAGGTGTTGGTATCGGGAATCTAAATAACACATACTTATTATTAATTAGAAAATATGTGTGTGTGTGTGTGTTGACATTGCTTTGGAAATTTTTTTAACCGAGTCCAACGTTTCTTTCCGCATTTTTAATTGAATTTAAATTCCGCTGCCAACAATTACTGCCAGCGCCAAATTGCTGGGTTGACTTGACGGATAGTGAGACCAAAGCAGCAACAGTGGTCGTAGTCGAACGCCACCTACACAACACTTCTCACATGCAACTGAAATTAATTCAATTAACTTGAATGCGCCACTGCCGCGTGTGCAGTGCGGCAGCTGGCACGCATGAAACGCACTGAAATTGAAGTTGCAGCCAAAAGTACAATGGGACACAATACTTGAGATTTGCAGCATAAAGTTGATATTTATTTAAAAAAAAGAGAGTTTAAAATTTATTTTACTGAGTAACCTGAATCAAAGTTGGGTAGTTTGATGAAAGTACAAAAAGCAGAAAATTGTCTAGGAATAGTAAAATTTATTGAGTTAAAAAAACAATAAAAAAATGCTTGAGATTTGCAGCTTTTTTTATCGATAAAGTCAATAATTATTTATTAAAAAAAATATTTAATAATTAATTTTGTTTACTGTGTCTTAGTGCTCGAAGTGTTGGAATAATAACAACCGAATTAAAAGTTCGAAATTTCAAAAAATTTAACTAGAAATTTTAAAATATGTTGAATTGAATTAACAAACGAGCTTTGCAATCGATATTTGTTGAAAAAAATATTTAGAAATTATTTTTTTTTCACGGAGTTTTAACCCATTAAAGCCGGGTACCAGTTCCGTCCATACGATTTTGATAAAATTTCATACACGACCTGGAATTGACCCAAAATGATCAGAAACAAAATTTCAAATTTCTATCTCTGCACGTTGCTGTGATATTCTTGGGTATTTTTTACCCATTAGGCAGCAATGATAGCTTTTTTCCATACTTTTTGAAGTGATCAGCTAAACAGTTAGGAGGCAGATTTGTGTGAAGTTCTAAGGCCACTACGTTTCGCCACATTTTCCACCTCCGGAAAATTAACAATTTTTGGAGTGTGGTAACTCTAGCTAGATGGCGGAATTTTAGGGTGACCTCCACTATACTAAGGTAGTTCCATCTTTACCCCAACCATCCCTATCAATGATTTTGATATATCTCTACCACGAACTATTCTGTGATTTTTTTAAAAAGTCAATTTTCATGGGTAAATTTTTACCCATTAGGCAGCAATGGGTTAATAAGCAGTGTTGGAGTAATTGTAAAATGATTAAATGTTAGATAATTTAAAATGTTTAAACTGCTAAACAAAAATATAAATTTTGTTTTTTAGGTATTCGCATCAGCAAGTCGTTCTAATATGAAAAAAAGAAAAAAAAACTATAATTCATATAGCAGTCAATTTTGTGTTATGCACTACAATGCACTGTGAACAATTGTTGCTGCTGCATTTGATGTTGCAACATGTAATTCGGTGCCATAAATCAACCACAATTGAAGACGTCAAAAGTGCGCTCACAAATGTCTCCCGTGGCTTTCGAACGGCAAATTAACCATAAAAACAAAGACAATTACTTGTGTCACTCGGTTACACTGGTCCACAACAGTTTGAGCTATAAGTGGAAGAAATAACTAAATTACAAAACAACAATTCTTCTATCTTTTACAATCACTACGAAGGCTTTTTTGTGTCTCGCACACTTTATAAAGAAAATATCAAATAAAATTTTTGTATTTTTTGCAAACTTGATATTGAACATAAGTTTAAATTCTACCAAGATATCGTTTCAAAGCATAATGTGTATGATGTGCTAACCAAATTTGCTGTAAAATCTGTTTTGGCTTCTAAATTTAATGTCATTGAGAGTTCAAGAGTTATTAAAAGTAAATTTTGAAACCCATAAGATTTCTTTAAAACAGTAGCCATACTAAAGGTAGCCATAATTGAATACTAAGCGAGACATCTTAGTGTTTTAAATTGTTGGAATCAATGTCTAAATGTATGAAAGCGGTTAATGAACAAAATATCCTTCCAACTAAATACTAAATTAACTTTGCGTTCAATATTGCGTTGAGCGTTGCGTTGGTTTTACAAGAATTTACTCGTGTTCTACTATATTTTAACTTTGAAGTTCATTTTGTATATTGAACTAATTATGGGAATTTTTTAATTTTTTTATAAATTAAAAAATAAATATGTATGTACAAATCCCATTTCCAATCCCATTCTGCCCTTCTCCTTCTGTACTTATGTTTCCCCTATTTATGCCCCCGGCCTCGGCTGTATGTTTGTCTCGTTCAGCGTTTATTGTACATACTTGTCATTCATTATTCAACTCCCAAGAATAAACGACCTAAAAACCCATCGTGTCCTTTTATCCGCTTCGCCCCGATACGTGTTAACAAAATATTAAAAAAAAACTAAGAACCTATAACCTATAAACCTATGGCTCAATATTTTTGTCTGCGTCTTGTTGAATGGCTTATTCCATTTTATTTTTGAGCCACTGTACGATGGTGGTCTGAATAGTTTCCGATCTACCAAAGGTACACTACATAATTTTTTTTTTTAAATTAATGTTTATTTGTCTACATAATCTTCTTATAAGTTTACTTCTCCCAGCGATGATCCCATCTTTTAACCCGTCCAAAAAGAGAATTGGAAATGTTCATTCGAACACATTTTTAATCTATCGTGATCTATCTTCCTCTAAGTTTACTTCTCCCAGCGATGCTCCCATCTTTTAACCCGTCCAAAAAGAGAATTGGAAATGTTCATTCGAACACATTTTTAATCTATCGTGATCTATCTTCCTCTAAGTTTAGTTCTCCCAGCGATGATCCCATCTTTTAACCCGTCCAAAAAGAGGATTGGAAATGTTCATTCGAACACATTTTTAATCTATCGTGATCTATCTTCCTCTAAGTTTACTTCTCCCAGCGATGCTCCCATCTTTTAACCCGTTCAAATAGAGAATTGGAAATGTTCATTCGAACACATTTTTAATCTATCGTGATCTATCTTCCTCTACGTTTACTTCTCCCAGCGATGATCCCATCTTTTAACCCGTCCAAAAAGAGAATTGGAAATGTTCATTCGAACACATTTTTAATCTATCGTGATCTATCTTCCTCTAAGTTTACTTCTCCCAGCGATGCTCTCATCTTTTAACCCGTTCAAATAGAGAATTGGAAATGTTCATTCGAACACATTTTTAATCTATCGTGATCTATCTTCCTCTAAGTTTAGTTCTCCCAGCGATGATCCCATCTTTTAACCCGTCCAAAAAGAGGATTGGAAATGTTCATTCGAACACATTTTTAATCTATCGTGAGCAAACGTAACACCCAACACGTGGAAAACTTTCTCATTCCGAAATCTTGATTCAATATGTGACAAACCTGTTCTTTGAACACATTCGTAGCCTCTACTAACTCTTTCATTTCAATTCAATTGAGCAATGTTATGGGTAGTGGTTGCAGTTTTTGGACGTCCTGAACGTTCATCGTCTTCCCAGCTGGGTCACGTTTAAGTTCAGCTGACCGAAATTTCGCGGTGCGTCCAACTCGTCTTTAATTCGCCTTTTAAAAACAAATATTCAATATCTGCTCTATACTAAATTTTGTCAATTGCCACAAAAACACAATCGACTGACCCAACCCATTGTCAAGCAACCAATGCGCATCTAAAATGGCTAAAATTTTGTTGAGTACTTTTCAAAAGAGGCGCAAATAGATTCCTTTGCTTTTGTTGACGAGTGCTGCTATCTTCATGTTGAGGTGAGAAATTTTTCAGACCACTCATGTTTGTCTCATAAAAATCGATGTCCTCTGCAATAAGCCCCCTCACAGCTTCACCTTTTGATATCGTTTTTGACATTAACAAAATTTATATATATAATATTCAGTTCCATATAATATTCTCTAGCCAATGAATATTTTGATGGGCTGAAAGGCGATCCTACAGACATGCGAAACATTGAGCGAGAAGCAAATCTGTTAATGAATTCTTACGTAGTTTTTAAATACTTTCAAATACCTACTTTAAAATTGATCAATGGGCCCTCAAAATCATTAACCATCAAAATAGGAATTTTTAATTTTTAGCTAATTGAAATGTGACTCTGTTGAATCCAAAATCTTGTTGAACATTGTACTGCGCGCATTGTTGTTTGCCGTTTTCTTTACTATAACCCACGGCATTGCCACACTTGTGACATGAAAACAATGCTGACAATCTACAAGACAATTAACAAAAAAACATTTTCCCACCATTATTAGCAACGACAACAGTATAGTAGATACGACAGCAGTACGAGTTCCGCATCCGCATGTTGGCTGTCGGCTTTGCTGACAGTTGCATGGCAAGCAGCAATTACTGCATGGTTCGTACTTGGATTGTACGTTTTTCGTTTGTAATTGTTTACTTTGGTTGGACAGCATCGGTGCCCTTCTTCCTTTGTTTGTGGTTTAATGTGTTAATTGAATTTCAAAAGAGCAACAACAGTGACAAGAACAGTCCAGTAGAAAATCTTCCATGACGCAGCGCGCAGAGAATGCATGATTATTCATCACAGTGCGCAGTGCGCAATGCGTGCAGCCGTTTTGAGCTCTGCGCAGCCACCTAACCCTGCCGCACGCCACACCCCTCCACGACACGCCATGCAGAGACCAATGTCGCGATCTGTACGTCTATCGGCGCCGCAGCGGAACGTTGAATGACCGCTGCTTTCAGTTTAATCTGCCCATTGCGCTTTTGTTTCTACGCGACCAGCAGCCAAGCAACATTCAGCCCGCCAGACAAATAGTGAATTCGAGACGTTTAGTCAGTTCCAGTGCGCGTAATCAGTTTGCGCATTTGTTTATATTTTATTTGTTGACATTTTTTCGTTGACTTTTTACAGCTGTTATCTGCCGCTGCTGGTATTTTTAGCAACAGCAACTCAAATATACAACAACAATCACAATCGACATCATAAGCCGCACAGACGTCGCGTTTATTAACTTAACTTCTCGTGTTTGTTTAGCTCAGGAAATTAAACACTAATTTGCGTTTTCATAATTTGCTCGCATGTTGCTTATTTGCTTCATTTGAGCTTCTTGTGAAAATGAATTACATTCAAGCTTTCCTTCGATTTGTTTGGGTTCTGCTCGATGGACAGTGAATGTGAAACTGTAAGGTTGTTGTTGCAGTAATTGAGGGCCGTCAAGCTATTATTGGAGCTGTTGTTGCTTTCGTAATGTTGTTTGTGGTATACAGAACCGATATGTAACTGTGAATATATACGTTGTAAATATGCAGACATATTCCGTTTCATTAGACTTACAACCCGCGTGATTTACATAAGACTGTTTATTATTTTCGTAGTTGCCGTGAAGCCTTTTATTTTAAATTTTTCAACACAGACTGAGTGCAATTCACTTTGATGTAACATACGAGTAGGTTAGGTTATAGAAGGGGAGTCTACGGCATGCACTTCCACTCGGAGACCCTGTTGGATCCATTTTGCTTCCCTTCATTTTTTAATCCAGTGTTCTTCCCTGATTGATTCCCTTCATTGTTGAATCCAGTCTCCTTTCTTATCTGTTGGGTTCCCTGTAGATGCAGACTGGATCTTTCGGTCTTGGCGAGAAAATTTTGTGGATCAGTAATCTGCGCATTAGCTAGATGGCCCCAAGAGTCTGAACCCGGTCATCTCTGCAGTCAGTCTTCATTTACACTTTGATAGGCTTTGAAATTACAGCACAAGCTCAGGTTAACCTAAGCTAACCGTCTCAGGGTCGATTTTAAGTGGCTAAAACATTTGTATTGCTATATTGAATTGGAATTTAATTCATACCACATCATTTGAATCATTAGATTCTATATAGTCTATTTTCTCTAACGCTCTAACTTAGAGATTTCTACCGTCACTTTTTCGTTGTGATAGAAAAACATTTTTTTTTAACTATGATTTACTAAGACAAATCTATTTGTCCAAAATTAATTACTAGTACTGGAATATGAGTAATAAATATTTAATTATCCAAGGCTTGTTCGGTATCACGGTACCATTGTTCTGCTTCCGGGACGTGTAAGTAATTCGCCGATTAGTTCATGAGAGTTTGTGTAGAAAAATGTGATAACGAGAATGTATTAGTTATAAGTTTAGAACCAAAGCATTTTAGAAAAAGCTGTTACAGACAGGGAGGAACAAAATTAACTTATGTACTTTAGGAGTAAAAAAATGTACACCTTAGAAGAAGAAAAAGAAGCACTCATTCGGGTAACTAACTAATCGGGTTATAGAAAATAGTATTGTTCACAGTCCACTAAACTTTGTTAGAATAATTAAATATGCCGAACGTGTTATATGTAGTACACCTACATTTCACGGAATTGGTTAGCAAATTTAAAGCACAATTAACACAACACCTCGAAAAAGGTATTAAACAGGTATATCTGGTATACATTTTCTCTCTATAAAGTTCTTTAGAAATCAAAATGTTGGATTCCTAGTGGTTAATTGAGTCTCACATTCAAGCAATAGAAATAAAATTGCTTGTTTCCTCGATACTTAAAAGCTTTGCTTTTTTCTGGCATAATTCTACTACTTTCTCTTTCAAAAATATGAAAACACGTGTTTTTTAATTTTTCCTTTCAAGTTTTTTCACCAGTTGTTAAGTCAATAGGTCAATCAAGGCTTTTTGTCTTGAAACTTGTTGAAAGCACTTTAATTAAGAAATAATTTGACGCGTGTTCTTCACCTTTTCAAAATCATAATCTAACGAGGTCAACTGCGTGTTAAGGGTTTGTATGGAAAGACATGATTTACTTAATGTTACTTAATGATAGTGTCCGACCGAATATTCGGTTTCGGCCCTAAGAAGTGGTTTCGGTTTCGGTTTCAGTTTCGGCCAAAAACTTTCTGGAATATTTTTTACATTTTATTGTGTAGCGAGTGAACAACTACTTAGTTAGTGCAGCCGAGCAGATATATAGTGAAAGGATGATGCACCAATGTAAATAAACTTATTTTTTAAAATATGATAATAAATTATTTAATTTTGAGTATTAGCGAATGTTATGTTTTAAAAAATGAATTAATTGTTTTTATTAATAAGTATTTATTTATGTTATGTTATGTTTGTTTATTCTTTATTTACTTAAAGTAAAATTCGTTTGTTGAAAAATGGTGATTTGATTTTGATGTGGTGATTTTTATTTCAACTAGAAAGTTTCGGTTTCGGTTTCGGCCGAATATTAAAAAACCGAAAAAGCCAAAAAAAGTGGCTTCGGTCGGACACTACTTAATGCCTTCAAATAAGGTGGAAACATATTAAATGAGAAATAATTGCACAAGTATATTCCACTGCTTTCTTCTAAATCTCATAGGTTCAGAAAAAGGTTAAGAGAAACCTGATCTATTGGGCCCTTTTATTTCAAAATTGGTAAAAGTACTTAAAATCAGAAATAATTTAAAGCATGGTTTTCAGTTTTCGTAAATAAAAATCTGACGGCTAAAAAAATTTTTTTGGGAGTTTCTATGACTTAACAGAGAAATATGACTCCAAAAAATAATAAAATAGAAAATATATAAAAAAAATAGATAAAATAGTTTATTATAAAAGTGTACTGCTAGTTTTATATAAAATGCTACACCTACGCTTTGTTTAAACTTTAAACGTGTTTTTGCTAACTGTCAACCGATGCAGCTAACCTCGGACTAATGTTACAACAACAATAATTATAATAAATACAGCAGCAACTCAGCGCCATAGAATGCAATGCCATGTTTTTACCGTTGAAAACGACAAACCTGCAAAGCAAAAGATGCGACCGCAATTCTGCACTAAGTCAACAAGGCAACGAAAACGCCGCTAAGCTTCAATGTCTCTGTCTGTCTGACTGGCAGTCGTAATTAGAATCGAATTGCTCCACTTTGACTGCCATTAGCTGCCGACTGTGTGCCGTTTGCTGCTGCTTAATGTTTGTTTGACTTTCTGCTGAATGTGGCTTTTATTTCTGTAGCTGGCTGTAGCTTTTTTCCGCTTGTTTGTTTTTATTTTGTTGTTGTTTTTCTTTTATTGTATATGTAAAGAGGAACGTTGTGACTTTGAGGTGTTGCCCTCAGAACGTAGCTTGATGGCATAGTTTCGAGATGAGCATAAAAACGCAATTATACATAACAACAACAACAACAATAACAATGAGCAAGTGAAAAGTAGGCAAGTAGCGTGAAGTGCGCAAAAGTAGATTGTAAAGTTGTGAAAGTATTTAGTGGAGGCAGCGCAATTAGCATTTAAATGAATTCCGCGACAGGCGGCAACCGAAGCGAGCTGGAGTTGTCAGATGGCGATTGGTGGGACGGGCACACCATTAGTTTGTTGCATGAACGTGTAAAGTTCTTGCTGTTGAGATATATTTACACTTATTTTTTATTTTATGAGATCATTGCTTTTATAGGTGAAACTCCAATGAGTGCGAATCATTGCCTGATAAATATTTTTTTTGTTGTTTTTCAGGCGATCTCAACAGTCGCATCTTTAGTCACAAGGGCGGCCTGCAGCTGCCCACTGCTGGAAATATTAATGGCAACGTCAACGCTGGCGCGCTTGCCAGCTATAACAACAACAACAACAATGCAAACGCCAATTTGCTCTACAATGCGGCCGCATTGCAACATAACGGTGCGTACCTGTCACAAACGCAGGACGTGACCGGCGGCATATATGTGCCACAACAGCAACAACAACAACAACTAATGCTGCCACAAGGTAAACAACTCAAATGAGACATGAAATGAATGAGATCGATTAAATTAAACTGAATGAATTTGTTGCATTAGGTCACCTGATGTTGCCGCCGAATGTCAACTGGCAAATGCAACAACAACAACCGCAGCCACCGCAAATTCTAACTGTTGGCGGCATGCCGCCACAACAAGGACCTACTTACATCATAAACACGCCGCATCAACAACCGTTGGCGCCGCCAGTGCAAGCAAAAACAATGCAGCAAACCAGCGGCGGTGTGAACATGGCAGCGCCAGCGCAACAAACGGCGCCAGCGACACAGCAACAAGCAGCAGCCCCCGCAGCAGCCAAGGCAGATTTACAGCCTGCAAAAGCAGCATCTGCCGCTGGTGGCACTGTCGGCCAGTCAGCGGATACCAAGAAGACAGCCAATGCAGCAGCGGCAGCCGATGGCTACGACGACTACGAGGACGAAGAGGAAAAATCAACCGAGCCACCAAAGCGAGTAAGATGCAAATAATTTGCATTGCTCTTTTGCCTGCGGTGCGTATAAGCAATGCATAATTCTGCAATCAACTTTGAGCGTTGCTCATACGCCCCGTCGGCCGTTGCCTAATGCTGATTTATAAATCATTTCTCACACTCTTGTTTTCTTTTACTTTTATAGAAACAACGCAAGCACAAAAAAGCTAAATCAAAGGCAGTCGCTGCAGCGCCAACCGAGGCCGCTTCTGCAGCCGCCGCTGTTGCTGTCGCCGCCTCCAAGACCGCCCTGGATCCCATCGAGCTGGCGCTGGAACAGCAAAAGCTGCACGCCCCGCCGCCTGCGCCCGTGCACGAACAATACAAACAGATTCAGGACACGCTGGCCATGGAGTTTCGCGATCACGACGGCCAGTCGGAGCGGCCGGGGGGCGCCATGCTGTCGCTGACACTCGGTCTGCTAGTCACCGCAGCGCTGGCCATACTGATGGGCTGTCGCATGCGCACAGTGGGCCGGCGCGCACGCCGTCTGGGCGGCAAGGCGCCGTACTCGCACGAGGCCGATTTTCTCGTCAACGGAATGTATTTGTAAGCCGCTGCAAGCGGCAGGGCGGGCAACCGGGTGAATGTGTGTTTTTGTATTGTATTGGCGTGCGATGGGTTGTGGGTAGGGGCGTTAGGGGCTGTTGGCAAACGAAGCGAAGGCGAGCTCTGCCTAAATTGTTTTGTTTTTGTAGTTTTTGTTCAATTTAGATTTAATGTGTTGCGTAGAATCAACCGCGTTTTGTGCTCTTTGAATTCCTTTTTCAACCAACTGCAATTAATTGTTTGATAATTTCGAATTTTTGTTTCTTTAAGTGCTTCAGTGTTGTGCGGAAACTTAATGGTTTACAATACTTTGTGATTATTTTGAAATTTAACTGGCATTCATAGTTGTGCGCATAAATATAGTAATGCAATTTGAAAAAGGGGGCCGTTGAGAAAAAGGCAAAACGGAGAGCATCATCATGAATTGATAGAATAAATATGAATATTTTGTAAACATGAAAACTTGAAAAATAAACACAAATCATTAACGTTACAAATTGTGTAATTTTGATAATGAAAATTTTTGAAACTTGGTAAAATGCAGCTGCAGTTAAGTGGGAACTTTACATTCTTTCCGAACAGTCACTGTAAGCAAGGTTTTAGACAAAATGAGTCGATAGGTGTGTTCAATATTAAATAGTTGTTACAAATTGTTGCAAGTTTTTACTGGCAAAGCGTTCACGAATTAAGAAAAAACTTGCAAGAGTGAGCAGAAACGAGACCACAAAAACGTTAGAGAGAAAAAAGGTTCTGCTAGTACCTGAAAGATTTTAAGAATTCCTTTTATATTCTAAATACCAGTTTGAACACTGCTAAACGTTTTGGGAGAACAATTCACTTCTATTGTTGTTCCGTCCTGTTTCCCAATTTATTGAATTTCGCAAAAATCGAACAATATAGTTGTCTCAGAAAAAAAATGTTACTTAATTGATAACAGAGCCCACCAAAAAAAACACTTTTTTTTCTGTTGCATGGAGTTTTTCTACTGTTTCTTACTAATTTGGATGCGCTGATTTCGAATCTATCCTCAGATTTTTTCCAGCAGCTCTAGTTAGTGAGATATAGGTACCGTGTCATTTTTTCAGTTTTTCCTCTACTTTTTCCATATTTTTGATCGTAATTTCTAAACCAAAAAACCGATTGACATGATTTTCACCCTATCACATTAACAACACCGCACGGCTTCTTTTCCGATGCAACTTATTTGTATAAGTTTTTCATAAGTTTTCAACAGTTTTCAGCTTTTTTCCTTTAAAAAGTAAGAGCCTCAAGATATGCAAAGTTATTAATTTTTTTTTTGTTTCGAGCAATTCAAAATCTTTTTGTTTTTTGCTTGTATTCCAGACTATAAATGGAACATATAAAAGAGCATATTTTGAGGCCCTAAATTTTTTAAGGAAAAAGTATGAGAAATGATGAAAATGACTATGGTACATTTTTGCTATTATTTCGATTCGAATGTATATTCCGCCAAATAATTTGACTGTGTTGTATTGCTTGATATTTCTTCTTAAGATATTCATATACTTCGTAACTTGATTTATGAAACATCTGTACAATTTTCGCCCTCAGAAAAAACACCTTGAAATTCAATATTTTCCTACTTTGAAACCTTTTTACAACGCCAATTTAGAACGCATAAAATTGATTAATGTCAGAAAAAATGGCATAAAATGTTGTAAGTACAACAATATAAAAATCATGTCGATAGGATTATTGGTTCAGAAATTACAGTCGAAAACGAGAAAAAAGCCGAGGAAAATTCAAAAAAGGGGCACGCCCATTTTGCGAAAACTAGAGCTGTTACATAAAAACGGAGTATGGTTTTGAAAACAGCGTGGAAAAACGATTCAGATTCATGTAAAAAATTTGTCATTTGTACTGGTTTTCTGTTCATTAACTTTTCTCTCTGTAATTCGCTTTGTGAGAGCAATTCTATTAAAATATTTCATACGCTCTTTCTGCAAGTTTTAACTGGAAGAGCAGTCAACAAAGCTGATGTATCACGTACCAGTTTCCTTACTTCAATTTCATTATGAAGAGAGTGTGACAATTAACGAAGCTATGTAGATAGATAGGAGTAACAACCTGGTCGATGGGCAACGCATAGACAACTGTTGGGTCCTTAGTGATACCAGATGGAGATTGTTATGAATAAATTTTCATCGATCGTTGTTACAGCCACACGTGAGTGGTCTCTTTAGCTTAGAATACAGGCCGAGGACGGAAACAGTAGTTCACTTCGCTAGTGCCTCGGCAAGACTAACGCCTTGTGTACGTTACTTTAATCGATTGAAGTTCTGCCAGGATGGGTGATTAACATATCGCTAGGAAGAAAATAAGTACAGAAGAAAAAGGAAAGCGTGGGATTACAGCTGAGTTCGACAGATCACTGAGGGGTAACACCACTCTAGGATTTTGAAAAAAACAAAATGTTTTGGTGTTTTGCTTAAACAATACTTTGGAGTCATAAAAACAATATTCAATTGTTTGTATAAAAAAATTTAACAGGTTCAATTCTTGATCTTTTCACGCTAATTTTTCTCGAAACCATTTTTGGTTGAACAGATTACTCGAACACCGTGGCAGGGATCGATTTGAAATTTCTAAAGTAGTAGGTAGCCGTTTTTTGATTTGGTGGAAACTTTTATTGTTTTAAAAAATTTTTTTTTAATTTTCTAAAAATGTGTCTTAATCTTTTTCAAAAGTGCACCATTTCGTACTATAATAGGATAGATTTTAGATTATAATAGAAAATAGTTTATTATTTTATTATAGATTATGGATTTTATTTCAGGTCTTATACATTGTGAGAAATCCGTACACCCATTTGAGAGTTAAAAAAAGGCAATTTCAAAGTATAACGCTATTTTGAATAAACACATTAATAGACAAATTTTTCTATACTTCAATAAGAGCTCGAAGAGAAATCTTCTTAGTTTTTTCATAGTCGCTAAATAAATATTCAAAGTTACTCCTTAAACACATCAGTTACTTATATCCGTAGAAATGAATTATTTCATAGGAAAGGAATTACTAGTGGAATTCACGCTTTTCTGCTACACACAAACTTCTTTTCGATCATCTTTTTTTTCAGTAGGCAAAAGCATCAAAACTCAAAACTAATGCAAGACTCTAACACCCTAAAACCTTTGTGATCATAGTCCGTGTGCCTTCATCGTGAAACCACCGCAACGTATTACTTCATGAAGACGATGAAGACGAATATGTTCGAGTTCAGTTATCGATCATCTGAAAAATCAGATAAAAATCCAGCAAAAACATTTTGGTGCACTTCTCAGGCTCCGCACGTTTATAATCTATCAAGTTGAACTATGATTACTGGCAAATATCTCTGCTTGTTTTATTAGAAACAGAAGCGTCTAAAATTGCTTTTTCGCATCCATAGACACGTAATCTCTCTTAAGCCAACGCTTAAGTTGAAGTTAGGGACTGGTGGAGCCCAGTACCTTAACGAGTAGTCGACTCTACCTTGCAAATGACTTCTTCTACGAACAAACAAATTAATCCAACTTTTGCCTGACTTCCTAATCCCAAAAATTTACAACAGCTCAGAATGCCTCCACATGCAGTTGAGGACCTATTAAGCATTCACAATTTTAATCCAATATCGAAGAGGTTGCTTCTAGCTAAACTCTTTAGCTCAAAATGTTATCGACGCTACCATTACCGATGACGAGACAATGGGGCCATGAATATGACATCAAAACTAACCAACAATCATCGGAATGGCACTTTTCAGACGAGCCAAAACCGAAAAAACTATGACAGAATCCATCCAAAATGAAGGCTTTGTTCAACGTTTTCCTTCTCTGCCATGGTGTGGTCCACTTCGAAAGTGTTCGAGGAAAAATATTCATCACTAGAGGCCAAATTTGTGAGAGAAAACTCATGGTTTCTTCACCACGACAACGCACCGGTTCGCACATCTCATCTTGTAGTTGCAGTTGGCCAAAAGCAACGTTCATAACGTTCCGCAAGCTCCATATTCACCCGACATGGCTCCTTTTATTGAGTTTGTTTTATTGAAGAATGGCGTATATGTTTTTATCAGGTATTATAAAAAGTTCTTTCACTTTACTTCACAAAAATCCATTAAATTCAACATGCAAAATCCCGTTAACCCTTTCGCTACAGGTTTTTACTGGGGAAAGTTTTAAATTTTACGTCTTAGGCTTCTATGTGGGTATATTAGCAATATTCCATACGAATTTTTTTAATTTTTATACTCGGACCCTGTATTTTAGAGTGTTTTTCTATGACAACTTTTTACGCATAACGAAAATTTTGAATATTTCGTCATTTACTTCAGCCAAAATTTAAAAAAAAAGTATCTAAATTGAAAGAAAACGTCAAATTAAAACGTTCTCTAATTTTTTCTGCTTCTTCTTCCTTTACTATGTCAAGATATACCATTAAAAAAGTGTATACTTCTCTTCTTTAAACTTAAATATTCAGTTTATTAATTTCGTATTTTTCCTAAAACTTCAAACTATTCTAAAGACCAATAAATAAATGTATTCTTGCAACCATAGAGGATGCAGAAGTCAACAAAGTAGCATGTTGCCATATGGCAACAAAATAGCGAAAGGGTTAACACCAACAGCACATTGCCTGCTAAACAAAAAAAGTAGTCATCTTTGTTTTTATTTTAATAAATTTTATTACACATTCTTTTGTTGATTTAAATTTAAAAATTTTAAATTTGAGAAAAATCATTTCGTTATTGCGACGCTTTTCTCTTATACACTCTCTTACATATGTGTTACTCCTTAACGTTTATTTCGCCTTAAAGTTTAAAGTATTTTGTAGAATTAGGCAAAAATATATGTAAATGAGAACAATTGAATGTTAAATTTTTAAACAAAATTGTTTCTATGAATTGTGAACGTTAACGTATGCGAGCATATTTTACGAAACGAAACGGACCAGATGCGACACGTGACAACGACCAGCACCGCTGCTCGCTCGGCACAGTCATTGCAGCTGCACAGAACGTTGCTTAACGCCACATTATCACAAAGGAAATTATGCAAAAACATCCAAACATTACTAAATATAAATTATAAACACAATTTTCAGCGAAAAATTAACATAAATGAATACATTTTCTTGAACGCTGTAGGAAATTTTGTCATTTTAGTTACAAGTCTTAAAGTTGCCAAACGAAATATTGAATACCGATTGAATGCACTCGATAGTAATAAATTTAGGAAAGCTGACTGCAGAAATCAATTTAGGAAAATTTCAGTGTATTGACGTTACAAATTTGTTGGCGTTTCAGTGGTTTTGTTGGCTGTCGGTTAATGCGTACATATACATACAATTTAAATTACTTAACTGTACATAGACTACAATCAGTGCGCGCACTTCGTCAACATGATGGGCGAGTAGGTGGACTACGGCGCTTGCTTCTGCTGAATATGCAATTATATATGTATGTATGTCTGCTGCGCGCCTGCTACTAGTACAAATGTTGTGTTGGTACAAATTACAGAAGGAGTGAACGTTCATCAACGCCACCGACTACTGCTGTGCTCTGCTGTGGCTCCGTAATGTTTTCTTGTCAAATCGCAACTGTGAGAGAGCGACACTGCCTTCAATTGACTAACACAACAGTGAGTAAACCGAAACGGCGCTTGTTTAAAAGCACTGAAATGAATACAAACTTAAGAATACATTCTCATACATATTTATATATTTTTATGTTTACGATTATGTTTACAATTTAAAGACAATTATGGACTTGTCACCTGCTTTTAACGCTCGCTAAAATACAATTACGTTACAATAATCAATTGGATGAGCCAGTTGCCTTGCTTTGCTGCAGTAAAAAGTCCGCAATTTTTTTTTTATAATATATATTTTTTAGGGGTTCTTATCTTCGTCAGTGTGTACGCAGCTGCACGACTTGTCCCTGTGCTAGCTGCAGTTTTTGTTGCTATCATCATGATTACTTGGCCACAAACAGCACGAAAATGCTCGCTTACTTTTGTAGTTTTGTTTGTAGTTAATAGTAGTTGTTGTTTTTGTTTTATTTGTTTGTTTCTTAGGATTTGCAATAATGACCATGAATCATTTACTTCTGTATTTGTTTGTTTGTTTGTATGTTTTGTTTTGTTGATTGGTTTTCGTTACCGCGCAGTTGTTGCTGTTTACTATCAATATTATTAGTTTTATAATTAATTAATTACTAATATATATTTTAGAGTTATTCATAGTTAGGAGAGATAATTTCCTTTCATTATTATTATTATATGTTTTATCATTATCATTTACTTGCAGTATGTATGCAATTATTCGTTTCTGGTTAATGTTGGTGCAGTTGCTGCTGCCGCCGCTGCTTTTGATGTGGCTACCATTATTGGGAAATCATGTTGCATACCTGAAATGAAACACGACAAGTTGGTTTTGTATTTGGTTGAGAACAAGTATTGAAATTTAAGTTCAAAGCATGTGGCTTACCTTTTTGTCCAAAGTCTAGCGATTCTGTCATGTTCTTCCCGGTTTTGCAAATATTGAGTGGCGATGCTGCCAACCAATGGATCGGCTAAAGTGAGACAAATACGAATTTTTGTATAAGCATAAAAATTTGAAAATAAATAAATTTGAAATTGTGTAAAAATAGTCTTAAACATATGTAAATGATAATTTACTATGCATATAAGATACGATAATACGTAACAAAAAATTCCATAAAATGATTCAATAAACTACATTGAAGTAAACAGAAGTAAAATTACATTATAGAAAAATATCAGATAATGTGTCAGTACATACATACAGTGCAAGCTCGGTATTCGCGACTACCCATTATCGCGACGGCCCGGTTATCGCGACGGCTTAATTTTTAACATTGCAGGTTCTATAATCGCGACAGTTTACGAAAAACGAGGTTCTATTTTCGCGACTTTCATCTGTTTTTTTAATTTTATTACAATGTCTATAACCAAAAAAGGGAAATCCCCGCCTTTTGGTATATTAACCTTTTTGGATTTTTAAGCCGATTTTTTTTAAATTATTTGCCAAAAAAGCAACTCAAAATCTCCAACTTCTTTAAAAATGTTTAAAATGTAAATATATCAGTTAAAACAATTGTAATTTTAAAAATTACATACAATTTTTCAACAAAATTTTGGGTTCTGTTATAGCGAAAATTCGGTTTTCGCGACATGTCTGGTTTTTAATTAGTCGCAAAAATCGAGCTTGCACTGTATATGAAATGGCAGGCTTTAACAAAAATGTCTATAAAATATTTTACAATTATTGAACAAACGAAAAGTACAATAAATTAAAATTATTAAAGATAACATCATAGTCTGCCCTCTTCCTCGCTTAACACTTCTATGCAGATAAAAGTTCAACATTAATACATATTCTACAAAATATCACGCAAATTCTTATGGCATCTTCTAGGAACTCCAACACACAAAAAATTGACACTTGACTTTGATTACGTTCTCTTACCAGGATTGCAATCAGTCAGCAGGGAGCAAATTGACAGCAACACTTTCGATATGGTCAGCGCTGGCGACCAGTTGTCCTTCAGTATGTCCAGACAGATGACGCCTTGACTGTTAATGTTGCAGTGATAGATGCGTGTTCTGAATGTCACCTTTGGCGGCTTGAACGGGTATTCGGGCGAGAAATGTATGTCCAGAAAGAAGACGCCGCCCTCGTAGACCGATCCGGGCGGCCCCAAAATGGTCGACACCCACTCATACAGATTGTCGCCCTTGGGGCCGGCACTGCAGTTGGGCGGCGGATCGAGCGTTATTTCGGCCAATTCCTTCTGTATGCGCTTGGCTGAGGTGCCCAATGCTTTGGAAATTTTCGGATTTGGTTTGGGATCCTTGCGTGTCTCTTCGCTGGCGGCACTAACGCCCGAATTTGAGTTTGTGGAACTGCCCGATGCGGCATTGGTGGCACTACTGCCACCGCCACCGTTGCGACCACGATTGCCAGTGCCACTGCCGCTACCGCTGCTGTTGCTATTGCTGCCCGGTGCTGTGCCACCGGTGGCGGTGCTGTTGCTGGTGCCCCCACCGCTGCTGCCGCTGGCTGCCGATGTCGAAGACATGCTGCTGGTGGTGATTCTTAGCGAATGTGAGTGCGTGTGTGTGTGTGCGTGTGTGTGGACTTCGTGCCGTCTGTGAGGTGCCGAGGTGCGACGTGACGTGCGGTGGTGGGCGACACTTGTTGTTGGTTTGGTGGCAGTTTGGCTGAAAGGCACAATACAGATATTTTATAAAAAATTTACATTTTTAATGAAAGTGCGAGTTAATTTGTTCGAGTACGAACAGACATACGACTGTGGGGTACAAAAAGTATGGTTTAAAGTTTAGACAATGGAATAGCAGACCGCTGCCGGCTATTAGAACTGAAAATTTTGCTCTACTGGTAGTGGATATATAATTTATAAACGATATACTAGAAACAAAGATATGTTTTCTATGTGGCGAATGGATGCGTTAGGCATTTTTCATTGACTCCGTTTGAAGTATCTAATTTGTATATAAAAAATTGTGAATAAAAATTGTGAAAGTATCCATGGAGTACTTTCAATTTAATGATTTGGTTGAACAAATTGTTCCACTTTGGCAACCGATTGCACTATTGTCGGAATGACAGGTGCTACAGCCAAAGACAAATAGACACAATTTTATTTTATTGAAACTTGCACTCCCCCGAAATATTTGCGAATATTTCAAGTATTTAACATTGGTACTTCGTTTCGGTTGCTGCTCTAACGCCACCAGTTCCTTCCGCTACTACACGTGACCCCACCACGCACACAGCCGTTCGCACAGCTAACGCATCACACCATTCGACACGCGACTCGCTAGGATACAAACAAAAGGTCCTTGACTGGCTCAAAATAGCCGCCACAAGGATACGAACACGGCGCTAGGCCAAACGGGCGCCAGGGGGTTGGTTGGCAGTGCAGCACTCCTCTGCCCCTACCAAATGCGCTGCATAGAAATATCAGCACTGAATAGAAAAATACTCCCCCATTGGAAAAGGCTGAAAAAATTGCAAGCAGTCCCAGGAAGCGCTGGCCCACAGCCGAAACGCAATGCGCCGCAGCGCAAATAAGTTTAGCGGCCATTTTGGGAACAACAAAACAAAAAACGCAAGAAATGCAAAAGTAAGAAGCAGACACAAAGCCAACAGTAGCAGCAGCAGCAACGGCCGCCGCTGCCGCTGCCAATGGATGACGAATTGCTCGCCTGTTGTTATAAAACAGCGCAGCCAGTTGCCCATTAGGCGGCCCAGCCGGATTTGCAACTCCAATGGAAAATCAATTACCAGGCAGCTCAACTGCATAGGCCCAACCACAGCGGAAGTGCCCAACGCAGCGGGCACAGGGGTAGCTAGCGCTACCGAAAACGCCGCAACTCGTTGCACAATTTTCTAGCCGAACTTTTCTCAGGGGACGCCTGCAGACAGCCAACCACTTCTTGGGCTTCAGTTGGAGTTTGCTGTTCGCGGCAGCACTGCTTTGTCCAATTTCACGGACTCGCCAGTACTTTTCACCCCACACCCCGCTCAGTCGTCGACAAGCAGACCCGCTGCTTCCTAGCACCGCAACTTCCTACAACACCATCTCACCGCACTGCTCACCTTGATCACTTTTCTTGTGCCGCTGCCGTCTTGCGGTTTGCTTCTGTTGCAGCTGCGGTTCGATTGTTTCTTCTCGTTTCCTGCTTTCTATTATTAATTGCAAAAATAGCTAATTTCACAAAAATTTCCTCCCGTTTTTCCGTTTCAAACGAGAGACAAACAGACAGACACAGCGCAGAGCAGAACGAACAGCCGCTTCGGTTAGTGATGTGTGATTCGTACAATCGATTGCAAACGCTTTCGTTCATACCAACATATTTCGTACATTAAAATTGTATTTCGGTACTTTTATGTTGGAACCGAATAGTTGCGGATTCCTCTTATTAGGTTCAAAAAAATATATTGCAGCGTATTATGCGTTTGGATAGGAAATTTAAAGCAGTAAATCGTTTTGCACAGCACATCACTAAATCATAATTTTGATTTTCGCTGTTTTCTTTTGTTGTGCTGCTGCCACTGCAGTTGTTGTTGGTAAGTGATTTTTGCAAATTTACTGCCGCATAGCCGACCGAGTGCGAGTGAGTGAGTACGAACATGTTCTTGGACTTTATGCCGGTACACGCTATTTCATATTCGCACAGCATTCAAGCAGTCGAGTAGCTGTCAAGCCGCAGTGCTGCCACATGTACGAGTCGTCACCCCAAAGTTGCACTTGGCTTTGTATAGGCCGAAATACACTGTTCAATGAGTTGCCCACCTTTTTCTCTTGAATGAAAATGCGTGTATTTCCGGCATTCAATTTTATTGTTATAAGCTATATCGAAATCTAAATTAAAAGGTTCATTGTTTTATTAAAGATGGGTAGTTCTCTAAACTGCGCACTTCTCAGCGAAATAATTCGATTACTTCTGTGGCAGTGGATCTGCTTGCAAGGTCTTGCGCGACTTGTACACACGTACTGTATTATCGGCACCACCCGACACGATGTATTTCGGATTCGACCAGTCAATATCAAGTACTTTGTCGCCGTGCCCAATCAAGTCATATAACGGCGCTTTAGGACTAGAAACAAAAAGCAAATACATAAACATAATTGTAAGGAAAAACTTAGCAAAATAAACTTAGAGCAACAGGAACTTACCTTCTGCTATCCCATAATTTATTTTGATTGTCATAGGAACCGGAAACGAACAAATATTCTTCTTCGCTTGACCACATCACCGTCTGCACCCACTGGCTGTGACCCAGGTACGTGTTGCGCACCACACTTCCCTCTGTAAAAAAAATTATCATTAGAAGTAGAAGCAGTTCAAGTTTAATGTCCCACTTACGATTTGTACGCGAATCATATAGTCGCAAATTTTTGTCCGCCGAAGCTGTCACTATTAGCCGATTCAGTTTCGAGTAGCTGGCATCGAAGATGGACTTGTTGGTGGATATTTCGCCTTTAATGCCTTCCAGATTGAGATCCCAAATTTTCATTGTATGATCCCAACTGCCAGTGAGTAGCGTCTCCGCGTCCATCCACTGCACCGATGAAATGCTCTCGCGATGGCCTTGTAGCGTCATAAGCGGTGTCTGTGGAATTAAATTATCAACTAATTAAAACCCACTTCACTTCCGTCAATCACACAACATACTCTTGTGCTGCCCGCATCCAGTCTGGCGCGCTTCGATGTACCTTCGCCTGCCTCATTGATCTCTGGACAAAATCACAAAACTTTCAGTTAACATTTATCAAGTGGCACATATCGCTTTTCGCTCACCTGCCGACCAAATCTTTAGCATCGTATCCCAACAGCCCGTTGCAAAACGCTTCTTGTCCGGACTGACGTCCACACAATCGATGCCGCGCTCGTGTCCCTTGCACACCGACACACACTCTACCGAATTCGTGGCAATTAGCCATTCCCACAGCATGGCCGTCTGATCCTGCGAGCACGACACAAACTTGCCCCGCTCATCGTCCAACGACACCCAGGCCACGGACTTGACCGGCTGCGTGTGGCCGGGTATGGTCAGCACGTGTTTGCCTTTCGTTGTCCAAATGTTGATGGTGTTATCATAGCAGCCAGTTAGCACCCACTTGCCGCACGCCTTCACTGCCGACACCCAGTCGTCGTGCAGCAAACAGTCCTGCGGCTCGGGCGCCGGAAAGCGCTCCACATACTCGACTTCGATGTTGTCCTCGAAGGAAATGGCCTTCTCGCGCAGATGATCGCATAGCCGACCGCGCAAGTACTCATCGAGAACGAGAAAATCGAATTCGATGGGGGTTTTGTGGTCGCCGGTATCGATAGCCGACTGTTCCAGCAGGGTGTTGACGAATGTGTTGAGCTCGCTGGTGGTGAGACTGCCCTCGATGGTGTACGGTACGTCCGGCACGGCATAGCTAAAAGCGAAACGTATAGTTTTATTTTGATAAATTGAGCAAATGATGTTTTTTGCCACTCACTGTGCCTGTTTTGTCCTCAAGTATATCTGCACCTGGCCCTCGCCGTTTTCCACCTCCATTTTTCGTGTTCAATTGCTTATATTTACTAATTACAATTCACCGCCTGCTACGCTTTCAGGCATTAACGTATAATTTTTGTCAAGTTTTCAAAATACTGTGGGGTATTTTTGTAATTTTTCAGTTTTAGTTCAGTTCAGTGCTACCAGCACGCTTGTTCTATTTGTTGCTGTTCTTTGACAACTCACACCGCACACATGTCGCGGCTAGCGATGTGCCACGTGCTTATCGATATATTAGTGATTTGATGTTGACGGAACTAAGGCCAAGCGGGCGCAGAAAATCGGTGGTAATTTGAAAATTGTTGGAATCACTTTACACCTAATTTTGTTTTTACACGGTTTTGACTTAACACTGTTTGAAAGTAAAACAATTTTTATTTTTTTTACAAGATTTTATTCCATTTAGCACGAAAAATTAAAAAAAATTTTATTTTCAAACCGTGTTAAATCAAAACCGTGTAAAAAAAGACCGTGTAAAAACAGAATTAGGTGTAGTTGCCTCTTTAGTTTTATTATAATTATTTAAAATAATATTCAATACAAATGAATAATTAAATATGTATGAAAAAAAATTTAAAAAAATAATACAATGAAAATCAAAAAGACCAATTTAAAATTCGGAATCACTTAAATATAAATCTTATAATACTCAATTTAAATAATTGCCTCTTTAATTTTAATTAAATTATTTATAGGGATGTTCATTATAAATAAATATTTAAATATATATGAAAAAATCACGAGTTCATGAGACATACAAAAAAATAAAAAAATAAAATTTAAAAAAAATCTCAAAATTAAACTGAAAAGTTTTAAAAACTAAGCTTCTGTAAGAACAATTTTTTTCGGAAGAGTTCTTGGTGAACCGATAGAAATTGTTAAATTTTTCTTACACAACTTTTCCGAAAACAACTACACTTACAAGTTTAAATAAAAAAGAAATAAAACCAAATCATATAAAAACATATCTGCGTGAAAACTTGGAAAAAAAGGAGCAATAAGAACCACCAGTCAAAAGGAACGAACAGCTCCCGAAAAAATCAAGTGCCTAAACGTGAACGTAAGAAAGTCTAGTTTGATGAAAAATTGCATGATTTGGCCTTCATAAGTATTTTTCATAAATGCTATTTAAACCAGCTTTTATGTTTTTCCAAAAATATCTAAGTAAATGATTGAAATAGAAATGCTTTAACCAACATCGACACTATCAATGTTGCACAATTCCCATCGGAGACCTCAATGCTGCAGTTGTGTTTCGACAAAGTTTTGACTGAGAACTCATGTGCCTTAGCATTTCAAATGTTTTTCGAGGAAACAGCAAAAATAGATGCTACAAAGTAACACCATCAGTGCCTCTCAGCTTAATTTTGACGAGCTTCTTCATAACATTTAAACATTCCCTAAACATTGTTGCTGGTTAAGTGATGCTGAATAGAAACATCGCAACATTCCCAAAACATTGTTGCTGGTTGGGTGTTGCAGCACCGTTGCTAATGTACACATTTGTATATTTACTTAGTTTTTTGTTGATTACAAGAAGTTTGGCCAAATGTTTTCCATAAGTTCACAAACCATTAATTTTTATTATTTATTTTAAATCTTCAGTTACATAAATTAAATTGCACATATTACTATACAACAAAACGCCAAATTATTCATTAGTTCCCTCTTCAAAATATATTTTCATAACACTTTCATGTTGGGGGAAAATTGATGGTTGTGCTTTCAGCACTGCCACTTACCAGCTTCTCCATTACGCACCAGCTGTTGTTGCCCATTGTTGCCATTAAATCTGCCGCAAATTGTAGCTTCCAGCACAGTTTCAGGTCGGCCCCAATGCGTGTGCGTGACAATGAAATCTTCTCGAATACGTAGCGTCGATTGCACAATCCAGCTACACCATCAATAATGACATCAAAAATAATCAACAAAAACATTAACCCCAGCACCACCACCACGTTACGAGCGCATTAGCACGCACCAACTCGCCGGCCAAATAAATCGGTCAGTGCGGTCAATTTCAATTTAATTATGCAGAAAACACTTTTAATTTCAATTCGGTCGGCCTGAAAAAACAAAACGAAGACACATTGTGCAAAAAGCGAAACGAACACAACTAAAAAGAAAATTACACAAAAACTTAACCATAACGTAACGATTGCTCGCTCTTCCCGCGACGTTCGCTGCAAAATAAGTAGCACATAAAAATAAGAAATTATTTTTAATTACACGCGACGCAGCGTCGCGACGAACCTCGAACGCAAAAGTGATCGGCCGCGCCGCAATGGCCACAATGACCACAATGGAAGCGGCCGCTCGCACGGAACAGTTGTGGGCAACCACTCGAATCGAGCGACCGCCGCTGAAGAAGATCGTGCATTGTGCATGTAACCGCCATCGCCAACGCCATCGCCAGCACCAACACCATCGCTACAGCAAAAGCGGCGCCAACAACCACAACAACAACAACGGTCACTATGCGAACAAGTTGAGAGCGAGCGGCGACCGCAATGGACGACATAAAAATTACGTAAAGCAGATATAGTAATGATAATAATTGTCGGTGCGGCCACTTAACGGCGGCGCGCCAAGTTGGCAGTAAATAATTTGCGGCCAAGAGATGACTGAAGATTTCAGCAACACCATCGGTCAGCTTCGAGCTGCCTCGAGTAAGGTGAAGAGGCTGTTTGAATGGACTTTGCGTTGGCACTTCTCAACATCTCAACAGCCAGCAAGAATTCAATGCGTCGACATTTCGGATTTGTGCCAAATCGTTAGATTAATTGAATAAATATTTCAATAAAAAAAAGAATTAAAAAATAAAAATACACATGAGTGCAGTCATACATTTTCAATTCACTATTTGGCGATATCCAACAAGTGGCCTTGTTGCTGCACAATTGAATTTTTTTTTTAAATTACAAAAACACATTAAGAGCAGCTTAAAAAGAGCCGAATGTCAATTTATGGATTTGGAATACTTAATCGATAGAAAGTTGCAAATGACCCAGTAGGAAAATGCAAAAAGAGGAAAGAGGAGTGAGTTATAAACCCAGAAAGCCTCAGTTATAAACATTCAGTCAAATAAATAATGACAAGTAGGCAAAGAGAGTGTCAGATGTATCAGTTACGAATACATACCAGAAGGATTGAGTTATTTGGGGATACAAATAAATTTTGAGATTAGTATGTGTCATTTCTCTGAAGAGCCAACAACATACTTTCTTTGTGATCTGCAACATGTCAACCTTTGTGGTAAATAACAAAACACAATTTGCGGCACATGGTGCAAATGTCGTTAAGGAAACTTTGAAGCCACTTCAATGAAATGTTCTACCTCTCCAGCTTTCTTCATTAGGCATTGATTCTTCCGACTACTTTTTGTTTCGGTCGATAACTCACTTCCGTCGAGTAACTTCCGCCGAGTAACACTGCACTTCTTATGAAAAATCGAATTATGAAGATTGGATCACCTCAACGAGGAACATTTTCAAAACGAAATCCGTATGCTGCCTGAAAGAAGGGAAAAAATCGTAGCTAATGATGGACAATAATTACAAATAACATACATTGTACCAATTTCTCTGAACAATGCTTCAAAGTTAGAAAAGAAAGACATCAAAATTTATTTGTACCGTTAATATATGCCCTTAGTCAAATAAATAGATATAAGGGAAATATATAATACATGAAAATTTCAAATAGGTTTTCAAATATCCCAACATAAAAAGAGGATTTAGTTATTAATTCATACCAAAGTCAGCGTCGACAAATGTTGCCTGATCATTGGAAAAACATTCTGACCAAACATAATCAGAAACAAAGAGCTCTGGAAACTGACGAGTGAAGAATCCTTATCTAAGCAGATAAAGAAAAAAAATGACGATGAATAGGTCACACGCTAAGAAATCCACCATTCATCATCGCAGGAATGATGCTTGACTGGATCCCAAAAAGGAGCAGAACTCGTGGACGACCGAAAAATACTTGGAAGATGTCCATTCTACGCGAACAAGACGCGGTCAACACCACATGGAACAGCGCAAAAACAACAACAACCACAAATCGAATCAGGTGGAAAAGTCCAGTGCTCCCAAGCGAAGTGAATAAGGAGAACGAAATAAATAATAAAACCCATACCTGAAGCTTTAACCTACTAGCGCTGATCTATGGGTACGACTTATTTTGAACACATAATAATACTAAAATTTAAAAGTTTTAATTTGCCAGTCATTGTCTAAGCAAATAGAAATCAAGAATTGTTTTTTACAGATAATGGTTATGGTCGCTAAAAAGTCAAACTTGTATGACAAAACTGTCGCTAAGAGGTCGCAAAATTTCGAGGCATTCTCCACATAGCCAGTATCTCAGTTTCAGTTTCTTTGTTTCTGTCACTTCACTCTCCCTCTCCTGATGGTGTTTCCTGGCAGGACCAAACTATATTCCATCTTTGGACAGTTTAATATGACCAATGAGATGAAAAGGGAACCACCAGGTGGTCCGTTTCGGTCAATAAACTAACAGGATAACAGGTGCTTTTGGATGGTATTAACCCAACCGATGGATTTAGGTTCATCGGCACCTATGAAGATCTTCAACTACTGAGACAAAAGGGAAATGTTTGCTACCTTAAAAAAGTGACATTAAAGTTAGAAGCCAGAAAAAGACCAAAATCTTTGAATATTATGCAATTAAAATATTTAGTTGTGTTCAATGTCAAATAGTTGTTACAAATTGTTACAAGTTTTGACTGGAAAAGTGTTAACGAACTCAAGAAACTTACGAAAGAGAGCAAAAACAAGAACATAAAAACGTCAAAGAAGAAAAAGCACCTGCAAGTTTTTGCTAGTAAAATTTGTAAATGCAAAAACTTTTAACTGATGAAAAAAGTATCAGGAGTCAAATTGTCACAAAACCACAAAAAACAAGTTTTGTGTTCAGAAATATTAGGTCTGTTTGGTAGAGAATAATTTGTACGAATTTGTACAAATTTGTAAAAATTTTTACTGGATCCTGTTTGTTGACGCCAAATCTCCAGTAACGAGAGAGAAACTGAGAGCGTAAAGTGACAGTTCATTTCGTGAGAACTTGCAAGTTTTTACTGGAGAAATTTTGTCCAGTAACTTTTTGCCAGTAAGAAGAAGAACAAGAAAAATATATGACTGGCTGCCATATGATCGACTGCAAAGAAACATAAATTTTGCAAACATTTGGAGGCAAATGGAAACAGCAAAGAAATTGTGCGTTCGCAAGTCTGCTGACCCACAACCGTCTTGCCCAGCTTTACCCGCTGAAGCTGACAGGGAAGAATTGCAGATTGAGCGCAACCAACTATTTGCATTTTTTCATTTTCATTTCATTTCATTTCATTTCATTTATTTCAAGTCTACAGTAAATGAACTTACAGACTAGGCAGACAACAATATAAGAACTATATGAACTTACAGACTAGGCAGACAACAATATAAATTAAATGTCTGATTTAACTTAATTTTCCCTACCACTTCAAACCTCAAATGAAACTTTTAGAACAGCTGTTTCGTTCTTTAACTCTCCTGTTTACACCCTTTTTACTGTGTATTGTGAATGAGCCAAATGCAAATTCTTACAAATTGCTGTTTGTTTACTTTTTTGGATAGTTTGATTTTAGGGAGCGTACGCTGGCTTACTCTCCTGATATTTTTTACTGGATAATTTTTACTGGAAATCTGGCTAAACAGACCTATTATATATATTTTTATTATTTAAATTTTCCTATAAAATATGGAATATTTGTAATAAGTTTTGGCAAATTTAAGTAAATAGAAATATTCGAAATGATTGAAATATAGAACAATTGACTTCTATTGGTGATAATTCCATTTTTATAATTGTATAATTTTCACAGTACTCGAACAAGTCAGCTGTCGAATAAATCAGCTGTTGCTTACTTGATGATTTTTACTAGTTTTCTGTTCATTTACTTATTTCTCTATCCTACATTTTGTGAAAGTTTCTATCAAATTTTTTCGTATGATCTTCCTGGAAGTTTTGACTGGGAAAGGAACATTAACAAAACTAATATTTCACTCAAATTTTTGACGTATAATAGAGTGATATAAGGATATAAGTGAAGGTCAGCTAGGCTGGGTCTAGGACCAGGCTAAGTTTCTTCGTACCTAAAAGACATCTATGCCACATCCACCATGGAAATTGGCAGACGTGGTTGGTTCAAATCCCCATAACCCAACAGTGGCACACAATTAGCATGTGGTATCAAAAAGGCACTATTTCTGTGACAATTGTGACTATCACAGCGATGATTAACAGCCACTCTACCTACCACTCAACTCTACCTACCCAGTGGCGTACGCAAAATGCTGTTTTGGGGGTTCAAAACCTAATAAATATCTGTTTGTTAAAAACATTTAAAGTGGCGAATATGGTTTCAAATGGTAGTAGGTCCAAAAGTTGTGTACAGAACACTCCCCAAAATGAAACCCTGTGCGCCACTGTACTTAATTTTCAGTCTTAACAGCAGTCACTAAAAAAAAAAATAAAAATCGGAAAAAATCGATCAATAAAATAAAATTAATTAAAATAAATAAATCAATCAATAAACTATGAACCAGGTTTGAAAGAGTAATAGAGATTATTATGTTCACAATCAATAATTTTGTAGGATTATTTTGTATCTTTTTATTTTGTAATTTTTTGTTTAGTTTTTCACTTTTATTATTTTTTTTTATGGATTTATTATTGGTTTTTATGTATGGTTTTTATATGCGCATTTATATGTTTTGTTTAGATTTGTGTTTACATTTCTTTGCATTTATGCAAATATTATTTGATTTATTTATTACATTTTTATGCCCATACAAAGTTGAAAGAAAGTGAATAAAATGTGCAAATCTGATGATTTATTCGTTTTTAATGAAAAAATAAACACAACACAAAAAAACAATGCAAACTTTGGCTGTGGGTTTTACTTTCTTTTAGCTAACCATAAGCGCTTTGCCATTACAGAAATCCAAAGCATTCATGCTAAATGCATTTTCAAAGTTGCGGCTACTTTCTTCAGCTGCAACGAGACAAGATTGAAAAACAAAAAACCCCCCACAAAAAAAAAACAAAAACCTTAAATCTGCAACGTGTCTCGCATATACATTTCCCTACCATAGCTTAATCTGCCCAAACCCCATGCATACACACACACTCTCACACGCAGGCACTCATACATGCATGTCATACAACGACACAACAAACGCTTAGCGTCAAGTTTATAAAAAGCGCACAACGCATGCGCAACGCGAAACATTCACGTGTCGAACGCGCGCAAGGTAAGCTCGCCGCTACGTTGGCGCCCATTGCGGAAGTGTACAAAAAAAAATAAATTGAATAAAATAACAACATAAACAAATACAAAGTTTAAAGCAAATTTCGGAATATAGAGCAACAAAAAAGTGCAAAATGAAATTGATAAAATAAATAAAAATATATTTAAAAAAAAATTATAAAACTTTTCAATTAATTGCAGTTCCCTTACAACAACAAATACACGCAATCAATTCGCTATCATGAAAACATTCGTGTTGTTGTGCACGCTGGCCGCTGTGCTGGCCATGGCCCAGGGCCGTCCGCAGCGCGAGGGCGCCGCCTACACAAACGAAGCCATTCGCCAGGCGCAGCAGACGTTCCTCATACCGAAGGACGCGCAAATACAAAACGTGCAGGAGGGCATCGAGCTGGGCGCCTACGAGCAGATACCCGGCAACCAGCGAATAAACCTCTTCGAGATACTCGGCGATCAGGTGCCATCGGAAGTGATTAACAATCTGCAGGCGCAGGTCGATCAGATTGGCCGAAATTAAGCAAAATTGTAATTTTAATTTGTTTTATTTGTATGCTAATTTTAATTTCTTTTTATGTTTTATGCCATTTTTTGTTTGATTTTCATTTTTTGTTTATAAAGAAATTGCATTTTTGTTGTTATTGCTAGTTTGTACCGAAATAATGACAGCCGAATAAAAAAAAGCGTGAATATTGAATGAAAACAAATGTTAGCTAATATTTTGATTTTTTCTAATTGGATTTTTTCTTTTACTCTGACTTTTGTAATTGTAATTGCAATTCAATTTTCAGTTACAGCGAGACAGCAACAAAATCATTGCCAAATCGCTTCCTTCATGTGCAGCTGCAGCAATTGTTGGCCACTTTTTTCTGCGTTTCCTGCAACCAGTTGCCCGAACGAGCCGCTGGCATTGTCTTTGTTTTTGTGCAATTCATTCAAATTCGTTCGATTGTTTTGGCAAACGCTTTTGCCAATGACTCTCACTTTCACTGCTGCTCTGGCGGAGTCGATGGTCAGCTGGTGTCCAGCAGCGCGGGTGACTGTGTTTCGTTTCTGGCTTTTCATTTCTTTTCAATCAACAAAATTGCTGTGTGACTGACTGTGTTGCATACAAATTAGTCTTCTTGAGCTCCCTGCTGACCATTGCGTGATCGCTCCACGCGGCGCTGCTCTGCTGCCTCCAAGTGCAAAAATAAGTAACGCCATAAATTGACAGTCTGACAGACTGACTAACTGACAGTCGTATAATCAGTGGCAGCAAACAACAACTAGCAATTTTGCTATCCTCAACCTTGTTATGTAAATTGTACCTGACTCTCTTGTACTCCTCCTCTTTCCAACTCTTTGCATCTCTCTCTGTCTCTCTTGTTGGTGTGTGCAGCACTTGAAGTGGACACTTGCCACAAGTTGGCATCTCTTTGCTGTTCAATTGTATTGTTTAGTTGTTATTTATATTGTTTGTTGTTATTGTTTTTGTTGCTCTGCTGTTGCTTCTATTACAGTTGTTCAACATTGTAGCAACGTATTAAAGTCTTTGCTTTTTGTTGCGCATCTTTTTTGTTTGCCACTTTCGCTTGTCGGCTTAGTGACTTCTGTATTTGTTGTAAAACAATCAACACTGTTGCTCGCATTGTTGTTGTGTATTATACTTTGTGATGTAACACATTTAATTCGTAATTCGTGATTTGCAACTTTCGCAGCTCGTAATGAGGAACATGATTTTGCTATTTATTAATTTTTATTGTTTTTTGTTATTACACATTGTTGTTGTTGTTATGATTGTCGCGCAATTTGTTAATTTGGATTTTGCTATGATTGTTGTTATTGTTGTTTGGAATATACGCAGCTATTACATATGTATGTGTACTACCACACATTCACACATCATTTGCTGCATACTTATTCAATGCAATTCGATATGAAATCAAATGTTTGAAATTATTGCTCGTATTTGTTGTTGGAATCGATTTCATAGTTAGGCTTTTAAGGCATGTCAGGTAATCCATACACAAATATTGCTTGTCCAGTTGTTAGATTTCACTTAAAATTCATAGCTCAACTCAGCTGCGAAATTCTATGAATGTGATTTGTGTCATTGAGGACTGGTTGTAAAGGCTTTGTGGCTTTGTATGGCTATCAATTCAGTTTAGTTTAGTTCAAAATTTGTATTTGATATGGAGATGCAGAGAAAATTTCGAAAACATTATTGAAAATAGCGAAGAAGTTCTTGACTGATTTTTACAAAACTACACTGATAAAAATAATTTACATTTACAGCAGAAGAGAAAGTGTCTCTTCTCCGGCTAAGGCATTCAATCCCGAAACATTCTGGATGCCCCGAGATTTCGGGATTTAAAAATAACTATTCCGCAATCCCGCGATTTTTCGGGATTTCGTTGTGTGTAACAATTTCAGCAGAAAATTATAGACGCTAGTTAAATTTGTTATATAAAAACTTACGCTTTCTGTTAAACTTTTGTTTTCATAAAATAAATTCTTAGTTTAACCAAAGTTGTATGAAATTCGTGGAAAAATATTACAAACCAAAACAAAACAAAAATCATTCATCTTTTGTACGTAAAATACTTACAATAAATTAAAGCTTAGTTTGTGGAGATCCCAGGATCTATTTTTTATTGTAATTAATTAATTAATATTGTATTACAATTTGTGGATTTTGATATTTCGAAACCCCTGAATTTGTAAAGTTTAATGAAAAAATACTTAGTCCAAAACTTGGGCGCTGAAATAAGGGCAAATGTCGTCGCATTGAGGTCTAGGCTCATAAAAGTGCTTGAAAATTGCTCAGAAAGTGATCTTATCTTTAAACGGTTAAATATAACACCGACCCATAATCGTTTATTTTTTCAAATATTGTTTCCTAAAACCCAGTCAACCATTAAAGGGAAATTGCCGAAATTCCTAACACTTTAAATCCTGGGATCCCGAAGCATCAGGCCCGGGATTTCGAGGTTTCTTAAAATAACCGGGATCAGAAATCCCGAGATTTAATGCCTTAGCGCCGGCCAATAATTTGACGGGAGGTGATTGGAACTGTTAGTAATCTGGCAAGCCGATGGACATGGGTTTTCCGGTAATTCTTTGTACCGGTCAATGGCGCACGCAAGGGAAGTTTTTGAGGTTCAAACCAAATATCTGCTTGTTACAAATATTTTTGGTGACAATTATGGTTTCAAATGGTATTGGGTTCAAAAGTTATGTACGAAACCCCCACAAAATGAAATTCTGTATGCATCACTAAAACCGATAAACTAAAACTATAATTTATTCCTAAAAATGTTTGCTACTCTGCGTATAGAAATATTTTATATATAGTCAGCTATATTAAGATCAATAAAGACCATAGCCGGATAAGGAAGGGCGAAGCGCCTCCCGGCCAATTTGGATTGTTATATTTTTTTAATACTAGTATTAATGTAGGTAACCAGAGTTCCCAGAGTTTTAGTCCATAATAGTTAATCCCCGATCTGAGAATTAATATAGTAAATAAAAACAGATGGTAATAACTTTCTAAGTAATCATCCGATTTAGAAAGAAAGATCGATGGAAGGCAAACGTGAATATATCCTCAAAAAACAATTTTTTTAATTTTTTTATTTAAAAAATTTTTCTTTTATCAAGTTAGAATTTTGGTAAAATCACTAAATTTTTGTATATATTTCTCACATACATAAGTAGTGCTTTAAAATATATATTTCTTGCTCATTTTTCTCCACCTGCGTGACACCTAAAAAAATAAAATGTAATTTTCTGAAATTTCTTTTTTTAGGTAATGTGTGCGGTAATAATATTTTACAATATATATTTTTTCCACATTTTTGACAAACCCATAAGAATAAATTACATAAAAAATTCCTCGCCTGTTTGGCAAAAAAACGACAGGTCTCTCTCGTTCATGTATACAGCTACACACACAAAAAATAAATAGAAAGTTTGACACAAGTCATCAATTTAAAGATCTGTAAAGATCTTTTTTTCTATTTCAATAATAAAATCATGAATAAGGTAATTTTAATTTTGTTTGCGTTTACTCCGTTGTGCGCAATTAACATGAAATTTTGAAACCTCTTTTTTTTAAATCAAAAGCTAAATCACTATGCAATATTTGTCCCTCTTTTTCACTCCGCTTGGGAGCATAGGGCCTCAACAAGGCTAATGACTTATATTGCTTACGATAATCGAATGAAGTCCTGATTAGCCTATCTCCAGAAGTCCCAACTGATGGGGTTGCCATCAGTTGTCCTCAAGGAACGACGCCTCCAATTGTGAAAATTTATTACTGAGTTTATTTTACTTTACTATTACTGATCCATTGCTGCTAGGTAGGAGGTGTTGTTGGAAAGCGCAGTGGTTGGTGTCTTTGATGAGCTTCTTTTGGATGATGTGTGCGCTGCAACATGGAGTCCAGTTCATTTCACTCTGCGTTACCGAGGGATTCTACTAGAAATTGGGACATAAATATGATAACAATTAACCCTTTACGGCACCAGAGACACCGTGTGACATATCTGTAACAAACCACTAAAATAGCAATAAAATGCAATGTTAACAAGTAATCTCTGTTTTTTTTTTTTAATCTCTCATATACGGTAGTGCATGTAATATAAAAATACTACATAGAAACCGTTAAGTTAAAATGTAAAATTTTTCATTTATTGATCAGAAATCGTGAGTGTTATCACAGTGCATTGTCGTGAAGCTTGAATTTATAAAAAAATATTTCAAAGTGATTTTTCATTACAATTTTTGTGCGAAACAAAAGGTGAATACTTTCTTTTTAAATAATGTGCTCGAATTCATAAAAAACATTTGATATTTTTTGTGAAATCGAGATATTACTGTTTGTAACATAAATGTCACATTGCGCGGTACACAGCAAAAGTTGCCTTTGTTCCGCAATGTGACAGAATGATGAAAAATTAAAAATGAATACAAAACAGATAAATGCAGATCTAAGGAATGTTTTATTCAATTTCTTCGTGGTGATTTTTTATGGTTTATAGTTATCGCAATGGCTTACCGCAACAGAAAAATTGATGAACTAATTGAAGCAGTTTTTAGAAGTTATGAAGGAAGTGAGGACGGGTTCGAAGATGAGGATGATGATGATGCACTGGAAAACCTTGATTTGGGAACTGGAAACGAAAATGATTTAGTTGAGGATATGGAGTTCTCCTTACATGATGAGGAAGATGGCGTAAATATTGAAAATATGACAAGAAATCCAAAAAATACATCAATATAGAATCGCCGAATATAATTCAAGAATACAATCGCCACATGGGAGGCGTCGATTTGATTGATAGCATTATGGGTAGATACAAAATATTGCTGAGAAGCATGCGATGGCAAGTTAGGATGTTCTACCATTTCCTTGACCTCACGATGTCTAATGCATGGATTTTGTATAAGAGAGTTCGAAAAGCGAATGGTCAAAAAGATGGTCAGCTATCATCAGCGGATTTCAGGATGGAAGTCGCAACGGTTCTCTGTAAGATGGGCGCAGCTAGCCCTATAAAGCGACAAAGTCTTGAACGCGAGCTCTAAGCTAAAAAACATAGGGGGCCATCGCAGAGTACTCCACCGATTGCGATAAGACATGATCAAATCGGACATTGGCCGGTATGGGCAGAAAAAAGGATTCGGTGCAAGCTCCCTGGATGCGTAGGAGTCTCGCAAATTGTATGTGAAAAGTGTAGAGTGGCCTTATGCTATAATAAACAAAATAATTGCTTTAAAATTTTCCACACTTCATAAGACATTAAAACTTTAAAAGTAAAACAGAGTTTTTTTAAATGTTAATGAATATTAAAGTTTTGTACTCGTTATAGCTCAATGTGACATAAATGTCACAAACCGCTTCTTTCTCCACTTATCCACTTTATAATAAACATTTTGAAAACTCGTAGAACAAATGTTTTTTTATTCACAAAAAGCTTTCAATCCAACCAGGTTTCATTAAGTTTGGTGATCTTGAGCCGTAAAGGGTTAAAAAGACCCAACTCCCAAACAAGATCGATTGCACATTGATAGATTCATTCGCATTAACTAACTCTCACCTTGAATATAATGAAAACACCTCTTCTAATTTTGGTTTTATTTTAATTCTTAGATTTATTATTAATCTTTAACTTACAAATTCATGCTGTTCAAATCGTAGTTTTTGGATTAATCTAAATTTTCTGAAATTGCAGCTAAAAGTAAATATTTAAAAAATAAACACATACATACATTTTACATTATAAACTTAGATGTGTATGAGCGCAAGAATCTTAAATATTTAAATCGCTAAATCGAAATAATTCAATTCAATTACAACTAAATGAATTGATTATGTGTTTTTAAATAGAATAATTCGAATAAATCGAACGCCATTGTAGGCTCGTGACTGTTGTGTATGAAATAATGCAAGTGTATGTGTGTGTGTGTGTGTGTGTTTGTGTGCATATGATTTAATTAATTGATGAGCATGACTTGATGTTTTCTATGCAACATTTCAACATTGTCACACAACGTGGCAACTACAAACAACTACAGATTACAACATTTTAGTTGATACACGTTTAAATTTAAACTAATTGCAATGACTGTTTGCTGTTATTTTGACACGTTTCTTCGTTTCGTTGTGGTTGCCGTTCTAATAATGTTACGACAATAATTAGAGAAAAAAATTATTAAAAATACACAAAACATTAATCATAAGCAACTAAATAAGGAAATGATTAAATGTTAAACGAAATACATGTAAACATAACTTAGCTCAGTCTAAAGTAAAAAGCTCTCGAAATGAAATGAGGACTAAATGTTAAATTATTTTACCATGTTTTGTATTTGTTTGCACAAAGTCACTTGGAACTTTTGTCTCCAAATCATAATACAAATTAATTAAAATTAAAATGAATACGAAAAACAATTCACTAGAACATTTGGAATAAAAGTTTATCTTTACAATGTTTATGACATTCAAAAAAATATATAAAATATATATAAAATGAAAATAGTAACTTGACAGTTTCATAATTACAGTTGGGTAGTAAAATTTCATTAAAAAAATACAATAGTTGCGACCTATTCGTAGAGACTTGTGGCACACTGGACACAATTCAAGAACTTTTATTTTGCTGTTGGTTTTTTGTTTTGTTAGGTTTTTTGTGTGCTTGAAATATTTTGAATTAAAAATGAATGTTTACATAAAGTTAAAAATGGTTTTTAGGTTCATGTAAAAAATCTCTACACTAACTGAGAAAGCAAACAACTTCCGCAATGAGTTTTTGAATGTTTTTTGTAGCAGTTTAAAAGTTAAAAGAAATTTCTTAAATCACTTAAACAATCAAAACTTGTAAATATTAAAAAAAACATAATAAAAATATTATTTTATGTTTAAAAATAAGATTTTTCACGTTTATTTAATTTGTAAATATTTTTCAAATCGTTGCCACAGCGTTTGCCAATGAGTGCTTCTGAATTTTGATAAAAGACGAATTTAGACTCGAAAAATCTTGAAAAGTATTAAAAGTCTTGAACAGTTGGACAGTTCGAATGAATTTTCAATCCTAAAGCTAAGCAAATCGTAACTTTAGTTGATTTATAAGAATGTTGGGTATTTTTTGATGTGAAAACCTGACAACTCTTTCATCTCTCTTGTGTTGATGGGGGTGAGAACTTGATATTAAATTTTAATTAATTTCAATTAACCACGTCAGAAGCCAATAAGTGCTTCTGACTTGAGATTAAATGTGACTTTAGTCAATGAAAATATTTAAAATTTCTGAATTGATCTTTGATAGTAAATTTGTAAACGAGAAGTTGACCAAATTGTAACTTTAGCTGATCTGTAAGAATTTTGTGTTGTTTGATGTGAAGACCTAACTTGTCCTGACTTTTCATATCTCTTGCTGATGTGACAACCTGATATCTGATTTCAAATAATTTCATATGTCATGTTAGTAGTCAATAGGTTGTTCTGAATTTTGATGAAAGGCAAAAAAAGTTCCTGAGTAAGCTTTAAATACTCTGAGATTCTTTTAAATAGTCCTTCTTTAGACAAATAATTTTCAATAAATCTTTTTTTCTTCGACAATCTAGGGGATCTAGCCAATTCTATTCACAAATCACAGTCTACTAGATTTCAATGAGTGAGCTGTTAGAGCCAATTATAAGAATTTTAAGTTCATGAAAATGAAATTGTTACTAAAAACCTGTCAGGTTTCTTTTGTATTGGTTGATTTGATTTATTAATTTATTTATATAAAATGGTGTGAAAACCTGACCTCATCTATTTTCTTCTCGTTTGCGTTGATTGAAGTCAAAACCTGTCTTTATAAATTAGCCTAATTGAAATTAAATTAAATGAAATGAATTGAAATGAAATTTTAGGCTTAAAGTTTTCAATTCTTATGATTTTCAACAAAAAACCAAATTAAAAAATCATAAAAGGAATTATCTTTCTTTACAGTTAAATATTTTCATGGTCTTACATAGCTCTCAACTATGCCAACTCATACAAAAAGTTGTATACATTTTCAGTTAGTGTAAAGTGTCTTTAAATGGGAAAGTTGTTATAATTTTTTGCGGTTTGACGTTGGTTTGGGGCCTTGAGGCCAAACTTGAGATATACTACAATAAAGTTAAAGAGCATTGAAGTTGCGAATAGCAGAATGGCCATCACTGATCGAAACCATTGGAATATGTATACAAAAATGTTCATATGTAATTCAGAACCGTATGCGACAGGTTCCTTGTACCATGAATCATATGAATCACATGTGATTCATGGTTCAATTAATCTTGTACGACGATTCATATACGATTCATGGTACAAAGAACCATGAATCATATATGATTCAAATCAATTAAATGAATCATATATGATTCAAATTAATCATATTTGATTCATGGTACAAGGAACCTGTTGGTATCCTTTCAGATCGTGAATGCTTCGAAACCAAACGATCTTCAATAACTTATTGCAATATTTAGAGTTTATTTAATTTGAAGCATCATGGATTTTGTTGCCAACTCGAGACAAAACTCAGTTTGGATATATTGAAAAATTTGAATATGTAACGCAATGTTTTGCTTTAAACTATTGAATTATGCAGTTTAAATATTTATCTCGCTATTTCTACAGTTATTAAATATTTCTGCTAGAGATGAAATTATTTATTGCATTTTAAGAGCCCAGCTTTTTTTTACTCAACTTTGCAACTAGTCAACTTTTCAACTGTTTGAAATCGCAATACTACAACTCGTCTTAAGCTAAGCTACCATACATACAATACATACTCGTAGTAGTTGTTAATTTTACTAACTGTAAATGTTATGAATAGACATTTCACACTGCTTCGGGTACGTTCAACAATTCAACTACTCAGCTAACATTAGTAGTTCACTTCACAAGATGTGCACTTAAAATTATACGTTTACATGTCTGGAAAAAGTGTGTATGTGTGGTATTTTTATGTGTCTTTGTGTGTGTGTGTGTGTGTATTGTAAGCCTAACTACAGAAAATCATTAAAACTTTAGTCTTGCAGTCTGTTGAATTTTGAATGAATTTTCACTAAAGCTTACACCTAAATATTTCGTATTTATGCTCCTTCAGCTCAAACTATTTACACACGTCTCCGTCCGCTGTCGGCACCGTCAGCAACGCGACATTTCAAATGTATCGCTGCAGCAGCCAACGCGGCGCTGCTTCCTCGACGAACGACTGCTCCTGCGCTGCGTTCGTCTTCACCGTGAGCACGTCGGCCGGGGCCGCGGAGTCCTGTTTCACCACGCCGTCCTCCTGGCTGTCGTCCAGTTTCAGACTCTCCGCATCCAGTTTGGGATCCACGAGCGGCTCGCTCTTGCCATCGCCCGAAGCATTGTCCAATTCGTCTATATCCAAGTCGGCATCAGTGCGTCGTGTCGGTCGCGGTGTGGTGGGCTCGCGCTGTTTGCTGCTCTTCGGCGCTGTCTCGGCAACCGCCAACTCACCACTGCCGCTTTCGCTGCTGATGAGCGCCTCCAGCGATTGCGATTCGAGCGAGTCGCCCGAGCCGGTTTCGTTTTCCACCTCCTTCATGATTTTCTCCAGCTGAAAGTCGCTGCTGTTCGCAATCGTTGTCTCCGCCGACAGATCCTCGGCCGAGTTCAGCAAGATCGCGCCTTCGGTGGGACGGCCGGCGCCCACGTGCGATGCAGCGTCCGAGTCGGTCAGCATGCCAGCACCGCTGCCGCTGCCGCTGCCTTCCAGGTTGCCAAAGCCAGCTGCATGGTTGGTCAGATGTTTGGTGCTCTTGGCCACATCGTAGGCGCCGCCAATGCTGCGCGGCTCGTCCTTGATTTCCGGCTCCACGACATCGTCCGTCTCGCCGAGCGGAAAATTGACATCGCGCAAACTGAAGTCGTCCTCCGGCAAGGAGGGGTATGCCGGATTGGCCTCCGCGGGTATGGCCACATCTTCCTCCTCCAAATGATGCGCGCTGTCCGTGGACGATTTGCTAGAGTCGGTGGAGGAGACAGCTTGTGAGCTGTCGGTGGTGGATGTCTCCGGTACGGTAACGGGACGTTGTGTTGTCACAGCTGGAGCCGTTGTAGAGGCTGCAGTTGCTGGTGTGGAGTTGTCCATAATTTGGGGCGCATTTGTGGTGATTTGCGGCTGTGTTGATGGCATCGGGCTCATTGTTGCTTTATTGGCCGCATTGGAGTTCGGCGAATCGGAGGCCTCATCGATGCCTGTGCGGAAGGAAGACAATGAATTAATGGACAACTATTAAGTATTGACACGCACCTTCTGTGGAACTTTTGAATGGCGGATAGCCATCCGTGCTGGGGTCCACACGCGGCCCAGCTGTTGTCAAAATAATGTGGTAGATGTTGTCACTACCGGCCGTATCCGGCTCCAAATCGCCAGCAGTCTGCTGCAAGTTGCCGTTTTGTTCGGCTGCCGCTGTGCCAGGCTGTGCATAGATAACTTCGGACGAGCCAAAGTCCGCCGAATCACCGTTCGGTGTATTGGAGCCGGGCACCACTTCAATGGCGGCCAAATTCTCGCGCTTAATGTTCACCTTGGACGGATCGCCAGCGGCATCCGAGTCCACGTGCTGCAGTCCCTGCTGCCCGAACGCCGAAATGGGTCCATCGGCCGGATTGGCTCTTTGGGGCGCTTCGGCGGAATCTTCGGCGCTGGCATCGGTTTTCGAAAAAGACTCGTCGGCTGGCTGAGCAGCAGCTGGATTTCGTCGGCTTGAATTGAAAATTCAGAACATTTTTAAGTGTGAGGAAAATAAATCTGTGCAAGATTTTTGTGGAATGCTTCAACTCAAAAAAATGTGTCTGCTAGTTTGTTCTTTGAATAATAAATATTAACAAATCGATTATAACCTAACCTATACAACGAGGGACTGACTACAAAGACAATTTAATTATAAATAAAAGTGAAGAAAGAAGTTTTGAAAGTTTTTTGAAATCAATTCAAGATTCAGAATTCAAAATAAATTTACATAAATCGAATCTAACCCAACTTAATAAAAGTAGAGTCAGCACTGAGAAGTGAAAACATTAGAAAAATGCCAGAAAGTGTTCTTAGAATGTTACAAGAAAGATGATGTGTCAAGAAAGAACGAGTCACGGACTGTATGACAAAGTGATAAAGACTCCTTAAATATTTACGATCGAATCGAATATGACCTAACCTATACAATGTGTAGTCAACTCTGATGGTTTGAAATGTAAAAAAAGAGTAAGGGAAATAATAAGTTTCGAAAGCCGTTACAATTTAAGGAAGATTACCCCTTTTCAGTGATACATTCTTATGAATCTAACCTAACCTAACATATACAACGTCAACTCTGACGGTTTGAAATATTAAAAAAAGAAGGGAAATAATAAGTTTCGAAAGCCTTTACAATTTAAGGACGATACACCCCTTTTTAGTGATAGACTTTTATGAATCGTTTCTAACCTAACTTAACCTATACAACGTGCAGTCAACTCTGATGGCTTGAAATATTAAAAGAGTAAGGGAAATAATAAGTTTCGAAAGTGGTTACAATTTAAGGACGATACACCACTTTCTAGTGATAGACTTTTATGAATCGTTTCTAACCTAACTTAACCTATACAACGTACAGTCAACTCTGACGGTTTGAATTATTAAAAAAAGTAAGGGAAATAATAAGTTTCGAAAGTGGTTACAATTTAAGAATCGAGAATTTAAGAATTTATGAATCGTTTCTAAAGTGATACATTTTTATGAATCGTTTCTAACCTAACCTAACCTATACAACGTGCAGTCACCCCTGACAGCTTAAGAAAGAAATGAAAGTGTTTCATGCTTTACAGAAATGTGAAGAAAACAAAGTAGTTTATTTTTTTTTATTTCAACTTAAAGCATTTTTAGGTTATTGTTAGGATCATACAAATAAAATTAGTTTGAAAAAAGATTTTAAACTAAATATAGTTGTGATAAAGTTTTTGATAATTAAAAAAATAAATCTTGTGATCTTGTGAACAGATCTTGTGATATAAAGTGTAATCACAATCGAGCTGTCAGGGAAGTCTCCACTTTGTATTATTGCAACTTGATTGATTTAATTAGTTAAAGGAAGTTGTGCTCGATTTAAATTGTTAACATAAATGTAGTGTTTTATTGAAAATGCGCTCGCTTACTCGAAAACTGGGCTTGCATACGCCACCGAGGCGGTCAGCTTCAAGCTTTCCGTATTAATGCCCCCCACTGGAAGTGGCGGAGCTTTGCGGTTGCTATCCGCGCTAGCAATTGTTGTTGCTGCTGTCGAGCTTTCGCCAATGGCGAATTCATCAATGCTGGTTGTGGTGCTGGCTAGAGCTGGCGTTGGTGTTGTTGTTGTTGTCAAAAGTGGCACTGACGATGGCACCGGCAACGGCGCCGGTGTTGTGGAGCTGACAGGTGCCGCCGTGCTGGTCGTGGTGGTGGTGCTCGGCTTGAGCATTTGATGTATGGGAATGGCTTTGTTGTCGTCGGTAATGCGTATCTCGATCGGTTTGGTGATCTCTTTGATGGTGATTTTCGGATTGAGCAGCTCGACGGGTATGGCCGGCTTGGCTGGAGCGTCCGTTGGTGGTGGCACGGCCGTATGCAGGAGTGTTGTATTGGCGCCATTGTTATTGTTGTTGTTGTGGTTGTTGTCGAAAATCGAAACTGTGCAACAAGAATAAGCACACAATTCATTAGCTCACTCATTAAGGTGACCATTTCTGCGCCACACTTACCGGGACAATTGTCGTACGATGGACAGCAGCGTCCCGCAATGTATTTCGGCTTGCAATCGTCGCGTATGAAACAGGTGACCGAGCTGCACAGTATCTCGCCGCCTGCGGTTCCAAATGTTTGTTATAGTTAGTGTTGTTGTATTGTGTGACATTTGCATGGTGTCTTACCTTGACAGTAGCACACGGTGCAGGGTGTCTCGGGGTCCACTAACTTATCGCCATTCAAATAAGTTTTGCCATCCTTCTCGCAGTCTGTGGTTGAAACAAAAACAACAACAACAACAATCATAAAGTGAGTAACAGAGAGTGAAAGGCAATTCGAGGGAAAAATCAACAAAAACTTTGCGGTACTTAAATGGCACATTTGCATACATTAAGTGGCAGTGCAACCAGTGCATATGTCCACCACTCGCCGCCCAATGCCCACCGGCTCAAGTCCAGCAACTCACAACACACAGCGCCCGAGGCACAGTGCGCCAATTTAGATCAAAATGGAACAAATTAATAGAAGGTACTTAATACCGATGTGATGAGTATTCAAGTGTGCAGTTGTTGTAAGTGAATTGAGATTTGCTGAGAAACGGCTTTATTAAAGCTTTATTGAGTTGCCAAAGCGTGACCAAATGACCAAACCCAGAGGCCATACAAAGGAACTTGAAGGACCTTTTCTTCATTGACAGACATTTTCTTCACTGACATATATTTTCTGTACTGACGAGAGTGTTCTTCATTGACAGACGTTTTCTTCACTGACGGACATTTTCTTCACTGACGAAAATTTTCTTCATTGACAAACATTTTTTTTCACTGACGAAAATTTTCTTCACTGACGAAATCTCCTTCATTGACAGACATTTTCTTCACTGACGGACATTTTCTTCATTGACGAAAATTTTCTTCATTGACAGACATTTTCTTCATTGACAGACATTTTCTTCACTGACGGACATTTTCTTTACTGGCAGACATTTTCTTCACTGACAAAAATTTTTTTCACTGACGAAAATTTTCTTCATTGACAGAAATTTTTCTTCACTGACGGGCATTTTCTTTACTGACAAAATGTCTGACGAAAATGTTTTTTACTGACGGATATTTTCTTCACTGACGAAAATTTTCTTCATTTACAGAGATTTTCTTCACTGAAGAAAATTTTCTTCAGTAAAAGACATTTTCTTCACTGACGAAAATTTCCTTCATTGACAGACATTTTCTTTACTGACGAAAATTTTCTTCATTGACAGACATTTTCTTCACTGACGGGCATTTTCTTTACTGACAGACATTTTCTTCACTGACAAACATTTTTTTCACTGACGAAAATTTTTTTCATTGACAGATATTTTCTTCATTGACGAAAATGTTCTTTATTGACAGACATTTTCTTCACTGACGGTCATGTTCTTTACTGACAAAATGTCTGACGAAAATTTTCTTCAGTAACAGACATTTTCTTCACTGACGAAAATTTCCTTCATTGACAGACATTTTCTTCACTAATGGACATTTTCTTCACTAACTGACATTTTTTTCACTGACGGACATTTCCTTTACTGACAGACATTTTCTTCATTGACGCATTCAAAACCAATGGAGCTATTGAAGCTAGATGGAACTTTAACGAGAATGTCAATGACTACTACTCCTTGGATGGTTGGGCAGATATCTTCCAGAGGTCTCAGCTTTTCTAAAAGTATTGGAGTGGATTATCGAGAGGAAATGGCGCTTGAAATGTAAAGGATTCTGTACTGACAGTCAAGTTGCACTTAAGGCTCAGGAGAATGTGCGAGTTCTAAGATTGTCCAAGAATGTCAGATGAAGCGAGACAAAGTAAACTCCCATTTAATATCTGGATTTCTGTGGTGTTCAAGGCAACGCAACTGACGATGAACTGGTTGACTATGAATCAAAGTGTACACCTTTACGACCCGAACCAATAATGGACATCAGTTTAGCAGGAACCTTCTTCTATATCTATGTAAATGGTTTATACAGGAAGCAATGCTCCAACCTTGAAAGCTAATTAAGTATCACTGAGTATTTTGTGATAAATCTGAACAGAAAGACAGGGAATTTCTTTTGAAATTGGATAGAAAAGATCTCCAGTGGATGGTTGGATTAAATACTAATCAGTTCATGGGGCCAACACAAGGCCACCTTAGGATGTTCATAGAGAACCCAACTTGTAGTTTCTGCCTTGAGAAGGTAGAGAGCACCTGCCTTCGCTAGATCGATATTGAGCACTTTGGGTTCAAATTAAGGAAAGAGGATAAAATGTCTGTTTGTGATAAAAATAGTTGATGGCAAATATGTACAAATGTACAAACAACCCCAAAATTAAATTCTGTGTGCGTCACAAATTCAGGTGTTTTGAGGATTACCGAAATCCATTCTCTTTCTCTTTGTCATATCCCGAAATTCGTAAAATTATACCGGGAGTTTGCACAGAAGAACGCGTTGCCCTTCTCTTCCTTATATATCCACGATCTTGCATCTCTCCTCTGTCTTTGCCATCCTCTCTCTGTCTTTGTAATCCTATTTCTCGAGCTTAAAGTAAATGAGCTACTAGGACTGACTACTTGAGGCAAGGACTCTTCTTCTTTCGGCCCATTTTTTCGATTTCGTCTCAAACCTATTCAACGATTTATAGAGTTCCCGGTTAATACAAAAATTTGGTTCTCCCAGTAAGTGAAACTCTGTGAGTTCTTTTCTGGTAGAACGCTTGACGGTCTCACCAGCCTGTAGTAGCAACTCGTGGCTTTCCTATTCCCAACGAATGAAAAAAAAAATTAATTTAAAAATCTATTTAGATTTCCAAATTTGTTGTTTTAAGGAAAATCGTTTCATATTTTTTAAATTTTTTTTTAATTTTAACCAATTTTGCAGCGTTGTATGCGAATCCCCACGCCTACTTACCGCATTTGTAATCAGGACAACAGTGTCCTGTCTTCTGTATGGCGCGGCAGCCCACTTGCTTCTCGCAGGAAACACTTGTCTCTGCCACCAGCACACCGTCCAACAGACACTGACCTACACAATGGTACAGCAACAAAGGCAACACGTGCACGCATACACACACACACCCAGAAAAAGAGAGAAAGAGTGAGAGTGAAAATGAATGAATAAAAACAACAACAACAATGAGAGCAAAAACATCAATTCGCAGCGCAAAGACGAAAAGCGAAAAATGTTAGTTTAGATAAGCGCCGCCACACCCCACCGCGACCAACTAGCTGGCGCTACCCAGCCGAGCGCGGCACGTGCGGGGCGCGGCGGTGGCGGTGGCTGTTAAGTTAGCTTGGGCGCAGCAGAATGAGGTAATTTTCGACATGACAGCGCATTGCTCACCTTGTGGCTGGTCCGCTGCGGTCTCTGTGGAAGCGGCATCCTTCGGCTCCTCCTGCAGCAGACCCGCTGCACTGCCGGCCGCGCTGCTCACATCGCGCAGCGTGCGCAGTCCGCGCGCAACAGCCCCGCCAGCGCTGTCCGTCGGCACTGCGAAGAGGCAGAGAGAAAGAGGCCACGCTTGGCATGAAAATGCTGGCAATTCAAATGACTTTTCGCGGTTTCAAAGACAAAAGCAAAAAATAAACACACACAATCACGGCAACAACAATGGACAAATCAAAAAGCAAGTCCAGCAAAACGCACCGCACAGTTAAACTTTAAATTAGTTTAGTTGGGCGGCATTCGCTTTTTATTATCCTCCCGCAGAAGTGGGAGGACGGCCGTGTCTCGTCCGTCGTGTTGTTGACAATGGCGTAGAAAATTGTAGTGTCGATGCTGCGATTAGCGGATTAAGCAGACCGGAGCGAAAAACCACTTGCCGCATGTTTCCGTGGCGTCGGCGGTGCGGCGTTGCAATTAAATATGAGGCCGGCACTAAAGTTGTTTGAAAACAAATTTAAGTTTATTGGCAGCTCAAGTGTTGGTAGTTGAAACGAGCATTTACTGGCGATTGAGAAAAGTTTTTAGTGGGGTTTCCCCCCAATGGTACAATGATTGCTGGCTTGTTGAGAAATTTAGTGGAAATTGGTTTAGTTGAACTGTTTAACCCTTAAGTGCATTAAGTTTTTTTGAGAAATTGGTTTGGTTGAAATGCTTAACCCTTAACTGCATTAGGTTTTTTTTGAGAAATTGGTTTGGTTGAACTGCTTAACCCTTAAGTGCTTGAAGGTTTTTTGCGAAATTGTTTTGGTTGAACTGCTTAACCCTTAAGTGCATTAGGGTTTTTTTGAGAAATTGGTTTGGTTGAACTGCTTAACCCTTAAGTGCATTAAGTTTTTTGAGAAATTGGTTTAGTTGAACTACTTAACCCTTAAGTGCATTAAGTTTATTTTTTAGAAATGAGTTTGGTTGAACTGCTTAATCTTTAAATGCATGACGTGTTTTTGTGATTTAGTAAAAATTGCTTTTGGTTTTAATTTTTTTGCAAATGTGGGTTTGCTGAAATCAATTCAAAGTTCGAGTTTTCATTTATGTCAGACACAAACATTCACAACTCCTGTCAATCAATTACATTTATATATGTTAAACTAGCAGGGCCGCCACTTTGCACGCATGAAATTTATAATTTCAATGAAATAATCTTTACTCAGTTTAAGATACTTTTTTAAATTATGCGCCTTCACATTAACTCCTAACCAAATTTTTAACCCATCAGATTTCGATTTCGAATACTAAGATAAGATAAGATAATTTTTTAAATTATGCGCCTTCACACTAACTCCTAACAAAATTTTTAACCCATCAGATTTTGTTTCGCATACTAAAAAAAATGAATTTAATTATTTTCAGTTATTCCTCCAATTCCGAAGTCAATTAATCCTATAAATCGCAGTTATCTTAACCCTTTGTTGACATCGTCTTATTCATAATTTGAAGTGCTTTGAACATATTTGGAAGCAAGTCCTTTGAATCATTATCCTCCATGCAAGCTGTTACCCCCTGTTGACCCATCAAATTTTTATTTTCAAAAAAGTGAAAAACATGTGTCAAATTTTGTTCTCACATTTTACATCAGACTTTGATTTTCAATAAAGTAAAAAACACGTGTTGAATTATACAACACAAAAAAAAATTTCCCACAAAATATACGTGTTTCGGCGTTCCGAAAATGTATGTTTGAATTTTTTTAAGGGGTTAAAGTTTTTCCACTTTTGTACATTCTTATTAAGAATTGGCATACGAAACCATATAACTTCACATTTTAGATATGTGATGTGTTCAACAACTTGATGTCAAACACTAAAAGGAACATTTTTGTGGAACATTTTAACCCTCTAGCTCCTATTTTTATGGGTCAATTTGACCCTTGTTTTCCTACAATGCCAAAAAGTCCTATAAAATAGAACTTTTAAGGATGAAATGTGTCACGAAAATATTTGCCATAAAACTCTACCATGGGTCTCTGAATACACCTAAGCTCAAAGTGTTAAATGCCAGAAATAAGTAAAAACTGAAGAAGTGTTCAGTGTGAAACTGAATTTCCTGTTTTATTTTAAGTTTTTTCATACATCCGTTAACCCCTCGTTGGCGTTGTTAAAATTTGATTTTCAAAAAAATTAAATCACAAGGCGAATTATTTTTGGTTTGAAGTACTTTTACTAAGTAAGTTTTAAGTAAAAAAAAAAAATGTATTAAATCATGTTCCTCTACACAGAATTTAACGCTTTGTCTACACTGTCAGATTAAAAAAACAAACTTAATACAAAACACGTGTCTTTTATTATTTATTTATCATTTATATGTCATGTGAAGTGTTTTCACCAAATTTGAAGACAAGACGCCCGTAAAATCTCGTTGTACCATACAAACTTTTAACACTTTGTTTACTCCTTTAGAATTTGATTTAAAAAAAAAATAATTTCGTGTCGAATTATTTCGCATGTGAAGTACTTTTGCTAAGTTCGAAGTCAAAAGACCCATAAAATCTTGTTTCCCCATATAAACTTTTAACTCTTTGTTTGCACGTCAGACTTCAATTAAAAAAAAAAACAAAAAACGTGTGTCTAATTATTTATCTTGTGAAGTGTTTTCACCAAATTTGTAGTCAACTTCACATTTTTTTTTCATAGTCTTATCGCATTCAAAACTTAACCCATTGTTGACCCCTTCATATTTTGATTTTCAAAAACTCAGAAATACGTGTCAAATTATTTTTGATTTGAAGTGTTTTCTCCAGATTTAAAGTCAATAGGCCTATTAACCTTATTAATCTGGTTTCCTTATATAACATCTTAACCCATGTTTGGTTTTTAGACCCCGAATTTCAAAAAATTCCTTCTTGGCTACTACTAGTGTCCGACTGAAGGTGGATTTTTGGCGAATCCGAAGCCGAATATTCAACATAACTAAAATATTCGGCCCAAGCCGATGCCGAGTACTAATAAAACCTCTTTTAAGGAACAAATTTTTGTCTTAAGAATTAATATATATATATATATATACATATATATTAGCATATATTAGTATAGTATATATATATTAGTACAAAAAAACAACAGTCTTTGAGTTTAGTTTCAACAAAAACAAAAAACTTAACAATTCAGTTGACATAGAAAGCTTATTAGAGATAATTTTTATTAGATAATCGCAATCTTGATGTCCGAAATATCGAAAAACCCCGATTTTGTATTAAATACTTAGAAACAGATTGATGATGACAAATGATTGGCATTCCAGGCCGAAAACCTTCGGCTAAAGTAAGTAATCGACTATTTTTGCCGAAGCCGAAAACAAATAGAAGATCTAAAATTGGCCGAATAAGCCGAACACCGAAACCGAAAATGAATATTCGGTCGGACACTAGTATGTACAGTTAAAATTTCATGTAGCTTCATTGCTGGGGTGGTCGATGATGAATCAGTCAATCAGTCAGTCAGAACAATGAGTTATATTTGACAGTGAGTTGTAATTGACAGTGTTTTTTATAATAAAAATTTTCATTTTTATTCAAAACCCAAATTAATTTAAGTCGGGACCATAACCCAACTCAAACTCAAACCCAAACAGCTATGATACATCTTTAGTTATATTGCAAACATTTTTTATTTATTTTAATTCTGTTGAAAGAAACAACTAATTAATCATTTTTATATTGCACACGTGACTCCATTGTTTTGTTAGAGATGTCAACATTCTGGCAAGTGTTCATAAATTTTCAGAATTTATAGACCGACAATATTTTCCCCAGACATAAATTATGCGAACAACGTAATTTAAATGAAAACGTTAAATGTTGTAGACATGTAAACAGACAGACAGACAAACAACTAAAGACAGTTAGAAATTGTTAGAATAACAGACCCAGAGACAGACAGAGTTACTAAGTGTATTTAAAATGCGGAAATCGTCAAAACTAACAACAAAACCTGAAAGCAATTTGCATACGCGTCGTGTATTTTATTTCCATACTTTGTTGTTGTACTTTTTTTAGTTGCATTGTATCCATCAGTGACAACATTTATTCAGCTTAATGGCGTCAAACTAAGTAACTATAACAATAACAACAACAAATGTGGCGAGAGTAGGGGTTAAAAAATCAGCATAGAACACAACTGTTGCACACCTTGCATAGAACAACAACAACAACAACAACGATAGGGCCAGTTGCAATTGCAGTGCCAGCTGCTCGACACAGCTGCAGCTTCCGCGAAGCGGCAACCGGCGAAAATTCGCATTAATTCGAGTGTTGACGAGCAGACTGCTGACGATGCGCTGCGCGGCAGAGCGCAACGGACGCATCGAATTACGGCGCCGACGGCGGTGCGAGCGCGCGGTGGGCCCGTGCAGTCCGGCCCGATGGCGACGAGGTGGCAATAGACACTTGTCGCGCTTGTCTGCGTTGCCATTTACCGGTGGCAATCGTTGTTGTTAGTTGTTGCTATTGTTATTTGTTGTTTGTTGTTTTTGTTTACTGTTGTTGCAAGTGAATTGTAATTTATGCTTAATTTAGAGCATTTTCATCAAATCATAATGCGAGTGCGAATTGAAAGTGTGAGCAAAGCAATGCAAACTGCCGCTGCCGCGTCCACTGTCTGCCCACTGTGCGAGGATATAAATTATAAAGCGCGGTAATGGCGCACAAATTGTGGCAATTGAGAAAAAGTAGGAAATGAGTGCACGTTCAATGTAGCGGCCCGGCGGCCAGCCGGCCGGCAGCCGGAGATGCGCCGATTTGTAGAGTTTTAAATTTCAAATAGAAATAATGGCGCAAGGCAGTGACAATTTCGCGAATTACAAATACACAGAACAACAACAATAACAACGACAACGACACCACAAACGAAGCAATCAACGATGCACACTTATTGTACTTTAACTTGAATAAGCGCAGCGAACAGTAGCAAAGCAACAACAGTAAAAACAAGAAGAAGAAAGCCACAGCCACAGAAGCGCACAAGTGGGCGAGCTTCTTGTTGGTGTGATTAATGTGAGATCGTATTTCATTTTCTATGCAGCCGGCAACCATCGCACCTGCGCGTCCGCTGGGTTGACGGTCGCAAAGAAGGAAACAGAGCTACCGCTGTCGCCATCATTGTCGCTGCCACTTGAGCGGCCCGAATTCACGCAGCCGATAAGCGACCGTGCGTCGCTCTCCAGCGAGATTAATGATTGCATATGTTGGCCAATTACGGTACATGGCGCCACGTTCGGTTCGCTACGCATGTGTGCCGCCCTTTGCACACTTTTCATTGTTGTTGTTGTATTTCTCAGTTGCCTGTGCGTGTTGGTATGCGAGTGCGTGAGCCGCTGTTGTTGAGTGTGAAAATTATTTCATTAATCGTTCTTGGTTTTTGCTGTTGCTGTTGTTGTTTTTGTTGCTGTGCGCTATGCATTGGCCCATGTGTGCGCTTTATTGAAACGTTGTAAGCGTTTCCATATTTTCCACACAATTTGCTGCAATTCAATTAGCCGCCGCCAGCGCTTTCTGGTATTTTATTTATTTTATTTTTTTTTTGTAATGGCCTAAGTTAAGTTTTTCGCTTGAATTGCACTGCCGCCGGGTGTCATTTGTCGATTGGCATTTAGTGTTTTGCGTTTGGATCGGCCAAGTTGATAATGTGGGACAGGGGCGTAGCCAGAACTTGGTCATGGGGGGGTTTAAAAAAAAAAATTTTTGTCAGTTTAGTATTACATGTTTTTTAAAGTAAAGTGCATTTTCCAAATAGGGCATTTTGTTGTGGCTTATGTGACTTAATGCATTAAAAACTAAATTTTTTCCCTGATTTTTAGTAAAAATTTCATAAAATTTGGTGGACTGAAAGCGAAATTATTGCATCTGAAGTGGAAGTATGTTTGTGTGATCGTACAAAAATGTGCATCGACCAAAGATCCAATATTAACTATTGTTTTAAAAATGTTTAAACTTTAACCGAAGCATTTAAATTGATGGACCAAGTTTATGGTGATTTTTGTTTATACCGTGGTGGAGTTCATAAGTGGTAAAAGCGATTTAAAAACGATTGTCAGAACATAAATGATGACCAACGTGTTAGCCAACTGAATCCGCGATCACCGTAGATAAAAACTGGGCGGTAATTCATAAAAGATAAGCCAAAATCTTCATTGAAATTCTTGAAATTGGATTTAACCTTCGCTTTACTTATACCCACCCGGGTGATCTTTTTAATATCCATGTTTAATATCTGCACAAATTTTCAGGTAATTTTCAATAACATAAAAAAAATATTTTTTTGAAATTTTGTTCATGTTTAAACTTGAATTTTGTCATTTTTTATACAAATGTACCTGGGTGATCCCAGGCGCTTTCGCTACCATTTTGATTAAAACTCACGATAAATTTTTTTCTGCGTACTTCATTATGTGTTCAATAAACCCTCTAGAAAGAAATCTTCTAATATTTTCAATAGTCTCAAAATAAATCATTAAAGTTAGGCCTTTTTTCGAAATACGAACTATCGCCAGAGGAAGATACTAAATACTGAAGTATGAAAAAAATTATAAATTATTATATATTTATTTTGAGTTTTACTCAAAATAGCGGCTGAAGTGCCTGGGATCATCTTTAGTAAGGCGAAGGTTAAGCATCTCAATAGCATAAATTTATTGCATTTTAACTGAACATTTGGCCATCCCATCTATTGACACTTGTTTTGACTGTTATTTTGTTTTCACATGATGCGGCACCGTGCGAATTTCACCTTTTCAAATAATGCATTTGCCGATGAAAAAAAGCGTTTTGGGAACGTAGAAACCATCCAAAAGGCTTGTACCGACATCCTGAAGGACATTCCGGTCGACGAACTAAACTACTCTTTAGACATGTTTTTAGAACATGCAAATCGCTGCATTAAGCCTAAACGTGACTATTAAAAAAAAAAATAGTTTCGGTAAAAAAGGGTTTTGTTAATATTCTTTTAAATATTTATTTATTTATTTATTTATTTATTTATTTTTATTTAAGATGAAAAGACCTTTTTGCTAATGTGGGGGCTAATGTGGTTGAAAATGTTGACAAATTATAGGCTATGGGGGGTTCTGACACCCTAAACCCCCCTTGGCTGCGCCCCTGGTGTGAGACATTTTTGTGCAACGCAAAAGCCTTTGGCCAAAGCTCGCCTCTCACTTTTTGATTGAATGAATGAGTTTATGTAGCCCAAAGAAATGCGTTAGAAATTTAAATAATTGTGTTTAACTAAATAATACATACATACAATCATACATACATATATACTTATCCATATAAACATATGTCGGTATATGCGCACATAAATATTTATTTGTACAGGGTTATCCATTTCACAGCTTCAAAAGAAAAAATTTTTCAAACAGAAATGACAGTTGTAAACTGTCAAAGGAAGACGAAAATTATTTAGTTCGATCTCTAAAATTTAAAAATTTGGAACGTTTAACAATCACAGATTGCATTCAAATTATATTGGATGGTTTTGTTTTTGCTGTTTGATTTTTCAGTGCCAATATGTTTTATTTTATGTGGAACTGTTTTCCACCCATTTTGACCATTTTATGGTCGGCATAATCAACCAGTTGACGGAGGAAGATACCAGGATTGGTGTATATGGTCCGAGGACAAGATACTCGGAACCAATGATTAAGCACACAACTATATTTCAGACGGAGATATGCGCAATCGAAGTGTGTGCTTACTTCAATTTTGCGACGAAATATCGGAACCGGAAGGTAGCAATCCTTTCTGTTAGCCAAACGCAATTAAAACAGTAAGAAACCTGCCTTGATCTTCAAAACTGGTGTCGGAATGCCTTGAGAAGCTGAACGAACTTAATCAGGTATGGGTCTTCTAGGTATCTGGATTCTTCAGCAGTAATACTAATAACGCAGTGTTTGAATCGGAAACATTTTAATCTCAACAAACGGAGGCGCTACGCAAAAGATCGTTCTTACGCAAACAATCCTCACACTTTTGAATATTTATATAGAACCACAAGTTTATGACTGAAATAAAGTAAAAAGTCATCACTGAAATACCAACAAACTATGGCCAAAAAATGTTTAACAATTGCCTTAAAAAAATATCAGTTCAGCAAAAAATCTTATGACGGCCTTTTAAAAGTTGTTTATTTCCTACACAGAGAAGGGCTTCAAGCAAAATATTGATGGTAAATAGTTATTTAAATTTAAATATGGGGGCAGTGCCAGCCAGTATTTAATTGACTGCACCCAACGCTATAAGAACAAAGTCAGGAAAAGCATGCTTAAGGCCCCTTGATACGTTAGATCTGTCGATCTGTAAGATGATGTCAGCATAGACTCGACTACCATATTGTTGTACCATATATTCACTTTGTTGTATATATACCTTGTAAAGTACTTCATATCATGTAAATTATTTCATAGCTTATTGTTCCGACATATTTTTCCACTATACCTGCTTAATAGTTCTTTAAGTGAAACCCCTGCTACAAACGATACGTTTAAAGCAGTAAATGAAATAATAATAATAGACTCGACTCTCATCATCATCACTCATCACTCATCAGTAAATTAGTTAGTAAATATTAATGTTTCTTTGTATATTAGTTACAGTTGTAAGCGTTTTTTACAGCCTCACACATTTAAACGTATTTAACCCTTTCGACCACCGAATTTTACCCTGTGTCTCGATATTACTTTTTGGTATTTAAGTCATGAAACATTTGCCTAAAAAGTGTGCACACGACATTTGAAGTCGCCACGCCTCTTTGTTAAAGTTCTAGAGCTAGTTTACTTTTGAACAATTTTAGCTAAAAACGGATTAAATAAATTTTGTATCAATATTTTTTAATTACAAAAACAATACTTAATATTTATAGACAAATACAAAAGTATCAATTTTTGATTTTATTTAACCATTATTAATGAAACAGGGTTTTGATCAAACGCGCCCAATTCGTAGACTTCAATTAGAACACAAACTTTCCCTGATATCGCTGCAAAATATTAAAAATTATTTTGGGGATAACAGTAAAGTTTTTGTAATTTGCTTTGAATTCACTTCTAAAAATATGAATTTTTGGTGCCTACTTAAATTAAACCCATAAATCAATCGCAGCTTTTGCTATAAGATGACAAATAGGTGAAGTTGCTCGCAGGCAACTTTAGGGTCGAAAGGGTTAAAAAAAAGCGCAATGTTTCTGCAAAATACTTTTCATTTGAGAAAATACATCATGGCAAACCCCTTACATATTTACAACTGTCTACATACGAGTACAAATACTTATTGGCAATTGAAGAAATAATACATTTATTTATGCTGTTTTCTGCAGCTTGCAAATGCTTTGAAGTTAAACCATTTGTGGTGAATACTTTTGCAGCTGTCGAAATCGGTTTATTGTACAGCAATCTTTGGATATCTCACTCGTAGGCGAAGTCGAATGTGCATTTAAAATTGTATCAAATTGCAGCATAAATTCATAACAACTTAAACCAGCAACGCGGAAAATATGAGCAATGTAATTAATTACTTTAAATATTTTAGCATAATTTGTTATATGGAAAAGAGGTTAAAATGAATAATATGAGTAAAGCGTCTGTTGTATGCTCTTTTTTATTTTAAATATTCCAATTATTATTATAAGTGTAGCATTGATTTAGTTAATTGAGTATTCCTTTAAAAGTTACATTCAGAAAGTTACATTTTGAAAGTTAAGTAAATCAAAATTTCGCTAAGGAAATCCACTGAAAATACAGAAAAAACATCGGGCCAAACAGTTGTTGATCACGAATAGAGATCCTTCACGAAACCAGTTCATAATAAACTAAAAGAATCCCTGAATATTTGATTTAAGGACTTTCAAGTTCTCTGTAATACTTCGATGGTTATCTTTTGTTTTCGAATAGACAGAATCAAGACCGGACCAGACCTGGACTGGACCGAAATTAGTGATCAGCTAGGTGGAGCTTGACTAAACACCTGAAAGGATTGAAAAGTCAGGCAGTGTACCCAAGCTTGTGTGGAGAATGATGAGTCTTCACACCTGTTTTTGTGTATCTTCCCCGTTTTTGCTCAAATTGGGTTTAAGTTTTCTGTTACTTCTAAGTTCTCCGATACGAATTGGGCTTAAGTTCTCTGTCACTGATGTATTAATAAGCTTTGGCTCTACGATACCATAGGAGCTGAGCTCAACTTTGTGTGAGGTTAGGTAGATATCGATCAAATAAAACTTTGGGTTTGAAGTTTCAAGAATTCCACTAGTCTTATTTCCGAGTATAAGGTCCCACTGTGCCGTAGATTGATAACACCATGCGACAAAAATTAAAAAAATTGTTCACACCGGAAAAAATCCATATGGGTGTGACACTATAGACCAAACATAGTAATACTGCGTACTCAGTTTTTTATTTCTATATCCTTTGTCCTTTTAAAAGGACTTCAAAATTTTGAAGGGTATACAAAATTTAAAAATTTAAAAAATACTTAACCTTGTTAGAATATGGCGATCTGTATATCAAATGAAAGAGGAAAGGCTCAAGAATTTAAATAAAATTAATTTTTTATCTATTTGGAAAAAAAGAAGATGAAAAAAAGTCTTTTGAAAATTTTAATCCTTTATATCCTTGAAAATTTTTATTGAATTTTCATGAAAAGTAAGTATGTTAAAACCCCAAATCTCCTTGATCACGTGTCAAAATTTCATTATTCTCGCTTCATTGATTTTGTATCTTTTTATTATTTAAAATACTGATACTCAAATAAATTAGAATTTTTGTACTTTTGTACTAAATTTTCAAGGATATAAAGGATTACAATTTTCAAAGGACCTTTTTCATATCCTTTTTTTTACAAATAGATAAAAAATCAATTTTATTTAAATTTTTGAGACTTTCCTCTTTCATTGGATATACATATCGTTATATTCTAACGAGGTTAAGTATTTTTTTTTATGTTTTATCCAAGCGGATGTAGAAATGAAAAACTGAGTACGCGGTATTACTATCACGGTGTAATAAACCTGTGAGTACTTTCATCGCAGGTATTGTTTTTCTCAATTTTTTTTTGATTTCGAAAATTCGAAATGAACGTAGTTCCAAACTTACAATGTTTTCACTTACAACTAAAATCCACTACTTATTTATTCAAAATTCATAACTCAAATTAACTTGAAACACTCTAACGCCCCCTTTGCATTGCATACTTCTAGGATGATTTTTTTTTGCTATATCAGCCTGCAGCCTCTTATGTTACACATCTAAGTTTATCTCAGTTCAATTCATTGTCAGAGTAATAAAACAAGATTGAGTAATCCATTTAAATTCATTAGGTGACATTAGCATTTCGACGGCCATTTATGTAAATGGGCCTATAATAATAATCCCAATCCACAGGTAATATTCATTGTAGCCACCCGACCACCGACCCATGGAACCACTTAAGCGCTCCACCATTTAACCGTACAAACAACTCACGTACCTAATTTAAGAATGGCAGCGAGTGTGTAGTAATATGCAATAACAGCAATAAAACCAGGCCATAATAAAAACAACGATTAATAATGCTTAAATAAAGCGAGCAAAAGAAAGCGAAATATGCTTTCAGTGGGCACAATAACAACAGCTGAAATAACGTGCGGCGAGAAGAGCGGAAGCCGCAGCAAAGCCTACAAACAGCCACAGCAACATTGCCACAACAAACGCAACCCAGAAGTTTTGCTTCGTAATTTATTTACGAATATTTGTTGACAATTTTCGGCATTTTGCTGCATACAAACTGGCATTTGGTCGCCGCCGCTGTGGCTGCGCATTCGCATATCAAAAAAAGTCTGCTAAGTAACCGCTCGCTGCCGCCGCGCGCAGTCAATTCAACGAAACAGTAGTCAGCAGTAGCCAAGTGCGCTCGAAACCACAGCAATGCTCGACTATACAAACACAAATACACGTGCACGTTTATGTGAGTGTGAATTCCTTGTGCGTTGTCCTTCGCAGTGCTTCCTGTGGCACTGCCCTGCGAATTCTTCGCTTCGTCGCGTGCGGGCTTACACGCTGACAAACGGCCGCTGCGGTTCTGCCTGGCGGTGCTACTTGCGTGTAGATAAGCGCGCGATTATGTCGAAGTTAAGCCAAGCGCCATTATTAGATTTATGCAAGTGGCCATTTAAGTGCAGCCACACTGCCGCCAGGCCACAGCGGCGTGTTGTACTCGTACTTGCTTCGGATGCGGAATGGACGACGTGGTATTTTGAATACGTGGCCGTGGGTCTTACACAAAGCAGGTTTGTGACCTCTGTGGAGCGGAAAAGTTATCTGGAAATGTTTAATGATTTCAAAGACATTTCAAATTGTATATGAAAGTGTCAAGTGTCGAACAAGTTTTGTCGTAAGCCTGTTTACTAAATTGTCCTATTGTCATAGTCCAATAAGTTGTATGAGCAGTGAATTGATGTCAAAGGTCAAAGTTAGTGTGACTTGGACCACAACTAATATGGAAGCTGTGAGTTGTTAATAATTAAAACTAAATGAAACTTAATGAAGACTACAGAAATGATGCTGTGAAGTGTAATTCAATATTTACAGCTTTATTAATTGAATTTCGATCATGAATTGCTTGTTTAAAGGAATTTTAAGTTAAAGTCTTTGACAAAAACTAAGAATCTTAGAAACTGCGTTAGCAAATCTATTTGAATTTTTTAATTTAAGTGCATTTTTGATAGAGCAGAATTTAACATTTAAAAAAACTAGTAAAGTCTAACCTAACCTAAGATTGGCTGAAAACACCACAGGATTTGCTGCGTACCGAATTTGGCCAACCTTTCTAGAGAACTTTTCTCACTAAAAAGAGACCAGATGAGAACCATGATTGGTGTTCTGACGGGTCACTGTGTAATTGACAGTCACAAAAGGAGTTTAGGTTTGCTTTCAATGACTTCTGTCGAAGCTGTATGGACATGAAAAGAGAAAAAAACACGCTTCATCTTCTATGCTCTTATCGTGCATCATCTAGAAGAAGAAAGACATACCTGCGCAACTTCTTCTTCGACAATTTAGGGGATCTGATCGATAGGACTAATCACAATCTACGAAGTTTCATTAGAATTTCAAGCTTGTTCTGTCAGTAAGGGAAACTACGTCTGAAAAATAAACTGAACTGTGTCATTTATTCTACAATCTAAAGGCCTATTCACAGTCTACTAGGCTTCGTAAGGAACTTAAACTGGTTCAATGATTGTGGTATCACAATGGCCCTTTATGGGCCTAAGCGGAGTTCACCTTTGGATAGCCATTCCTCTCAATCTATCTATCTACCTTAAAGGAAAAACAGTAGAAAAATGAAAAAAAGTCCTGCAAGAAACTTAAACCCTGAAATTTGAAGCTAAGTAATAAATAATCCTAGTTGATCTCTTTCATGATCTCTCTTACCCTTTGTGCTCAACAATCTTGATTTCTAGATGTTGATCTTCACTTTTTAATTCTCAGCACTTTTGCGTCTTTCTTCATACAACACTTGCAACACTTTATATCTTTTGGAACTTGTAGCCTTTTGACTAAATTTTCTATTTTAAACTTTCAGGACCAAAATGTGTCAGTTAGGTCCATTCAAATATTTATCCTTTGGTATCCTTGAAGTTTTAACTAAAATAAAAAACCTTAAGTTTAACTAAAATAAAAAAAACTGGGCATGCCTTGTTACTATGAATGACCTCTAGTTTCATATATATATATCATCTTTTGAATGGGTCTGGACAAAAGTGGTCTTTTGTCGCAAATATTTTCATCAGAGGTTCGAGAGTAATCATTCGAAGAATATGGAATATGGCAGTCTAACACGCAGAGGTCTTTTAACACTGCGTAGTATTTGTCATTACGTCGCACAGTGTCGCGATCCCATATAAGCCGTGGCCAAAAATACTTAGCGCTGTCCTATCTCGATGAAATTTGGTGAGATTGTTTCCGTGGTGGAAATTAAGAAGTTCACAAAAAATCATTAAAATTGGACCACTGCCACGCCCACCTCCCATACGAAAGGAACTGTAAAATTGAAATAACTTGCTTAATATGAATGATAGAATTATGAAATTTTGTATTTGAGCTTAAAATAATGACTTAAAAGCTCACACTAAAAATGAGCGGTCTGCCACTCCCACTTTCAAAAATATTCGTATTTTACTACAACTAAAACTGTTTTTTTAGGAACGATACTCGTTCCACGATGTAATTTTAATTGGTAAGCTTTCTAAAACCCTAAAAGTGGGCGTGGCAGCTGGACCATATTTATTAAGTGGCCAAAACTTTCCCTTTATAAATGCGTGTACTAATTTTTTCACCTTGTAATACCATATTTTGGTATAAATGTTTAGATTTTTAAAGTGGGCGTGGCATTTTGCCTACTTTTGATGATACGAACAATGTGCCAACTTTTTCCTTTATAGAGGTCATCATTGCAGCCGCTGCTTTGGTGCTACTTTCATTGTGCGTCGGAAACCATACTTCGAAAAAATTACCATTTTTTACTGTAGGTGCCACTACAAAAAGTAAATGTCTAGGTGGGGACGCAAACTTTGCTTTTGTTCATGATTAACATTAACGCCCGTCTTATCTTTAAGTAAATTTATAAGAAAATCAAGTTTTATTGACCGCTTTCTGGATTCAGCTTTACGCCACACTTCGAAGAAATCACGTGTTTTTAGTGGAGGCGTCACTAGAAAAATTCAAATAACCACCAAATAAGCACTTATAAGCAAAAAATTACTCCGGATTATGTTAATACATACTTTGTTGAGTAATTTAGTGTTGGAACTAAAAAAGTGTTTTTGGCGTTTTTTTAACTTTTTTCCACCAAACTTTTGGTTCTTTGTTAGAAGTAAACCGAAAAACGTAATTTTTCAATGTAACGGGATTTCACAGTTATTTCAAAGTACAAACCAAAAAATAGTGCTGCCATACAGGAAAAATTCCAAAGTTTTATTTAATATATAACATGACTATATTAGTACATAAATTATATTTTTATTTGATTTTTCATTCAGCACAAAGAATTACCCACAAACTTGGACCGAATCCGTATTTTTTAACATCAACTTTGAAGCTACATAAAAATGGAACGGAGTAGGATATTGAAGATTGGAAAACGGATTTTTCTTAGTTGAGATATTATCTGTCGACTGTCATATTCATTTTAGTCATTTTGTAACATTGATTTTTACCATTTTTGGCCACACTCGCGACACTGTGCGTCGTATTCTGTGTGACGAAGAAACAAATCACACTTGTCAAACCTCAAAAATGCTTGTAATTAGTTTACAAAACTTGAAGTAACGTTTTTACAATAAATGTTAATTATTCAAGATTTTACCGAAATATTTTGTTTACAATACATTACAACATTTGTAAGAGGAAATATTTTCCCCTTTATTTTATGTTTTTAAAAATTCCAAAAACAACACAACTACGTTCACTTATCGAGCGCACTTTAATAATTATTGTATACAAATATTTATTTGACATTTTAATTGTTAATCAACAATCAATGAAAACATTCAATGCAAAAAGGCCTCATTGACGCATCTTGGGGCTCTTTGCGCCGAATGCTCGACTCGACAATTGTCTGTTTGGCAGACAAATATTTGAACGCAGTGGGCTGGCTGGGGCCGAGTGGCATTATTACACACAAAGCAACTGGTTATTAATTTAAATATAGTGCAGCGGCAGCAAGAAGCGGCGGGGCGGCAATGTCAACAACAGACTCGCAACGCTGCCGCAGATAAACGCGACGATGCACAACGACGCTAATTATGGTTTAGGCGCGCACTCGTACACGCCGCGCGGCCAGGCTGAAGATTTGCAAAATATGCAAATTAGACGCCTGGCGGCTGGCACTGCCTGTATCATAGCAATGACAAACGCAATAACGAAAACAAAACCAACAACGGCAGCAACATTAGTCAACCAGCCAGTGGCGGCAAAGGTAGCAATCTTAAAAATTCCAAACGTTTTGTCAGGCAATTTAACAACATGAATAACGACAACAACAACGACGACGACGACGACTCGTCGCGATGCTAAGCGGCAGCGGCGGGCGGGTGGAGCAGCGGGGCGCCGCTGACGAGATGCGCTGATTGAAAACCGCAGCGCGATAAACGCTCAAATGAGCGACGCGCTCTGCTCTGCGCTTAGATGAATGGATGGATGAATGGCGCGCTGGACGGTTGGCTGACAGCTGAATGAGCGTATCGCCGGCTGACTGGCGAACCGCCAGATAAATGCACAGACAGATAGCTGTTTGTCGGCTGCGTGACCTGCCCTCCGGCCGACTGGGGACTCTGTGTCATATGTTCGCCAAAGAGAGTGGGGGGACAGAGGGGAAGGCAGTGCGGCGGCGGCGGCAATGTGATGGCAGCGTTCACATGCCGCCGGCTGATTTAACTGCCAGCATAGGTGGGCAGGCGGCAGCCGCCATGACAAACGACCGGCATTCAAGTCAAATTTGTAAGTGATTGTTGCTGCCGTTGTTGTTATTGTTGGGTTATTATTGTTGTTGCCGCTTGTTGCTATTATTTTGTTAGACACTTGTCGTTGTCGTCGTTGTTGTGGTTGTCGCTGCTGTTCGTGTGAATTATTTCTGCCTTTGTAGTGGCTGCTGTTTGTTGTTGTTGTTGTTGTTGCTACTGCGGCGCTTGAATGCGGCACGTTTGTGGGCGTCAAGTGGCGCGAATTGTCATCTGGTGAATACTGTTCGACCAACTGCCCCTTCGCCCCTTCGCCTCGTCGTCTACTCGTTTAGCTGTTTTAATATTTATTGTGTATTTATTTATTTGTTTTTGAATTTGTGGCTTTTGGCGTTCTTGTTGAGCCGTTTTTTGTTGTTTGTGTTGTTCATGTTTGCTGTTTATTTGGCAATTTTGCAAGTCGCTTTCAAGTTGTGCTCTGCCAACTTACAAAACTTATTCAATTGGTGCTGCAAATTAAAAACTGAAATAAATAAAAAGCCGCTGCAGTCATTGTTGGCGTAGGTTTGTTGTTGCTGTTGCAGTCATTTGAATCGATTTAAACGCGTATTTTAATTTCCTTTGGTGCTACTGATTCTCTTTTTTTCGCATGCTTTGTGATTTATAATTATTATTTTTGTGTGTTGGGGTTTTGTCCATTTCGGTTGAAATTAATTGTGTGAAATTAACTTCAAAGCGACATGAATTAAAATCTCAAGGAAGGAAATTTCCCATTCAAGCTTTAATCGTTTTATATTAAAAATTATAAATAGATATAAAATGTTGAATTTAAATTTTGGTAGAAATTAATTAATTAGAATAAAAATTACTTTTGCTAAGAAATAAAATTTTCCATTTAAGCTTTAATCGTTTTATATTAAGAGTTATGCATAGATATAAAATGTTGAATTTAAATTTTGGTTAAACAATTTATTATTACTTGATGTTTATTTTGTATTTATTAAATTATATATGTTCTTATATTTTAAAGAAACTTTGAATGCTAGCAAAATGCTAAAGTAAAAAAAATAAAGCAGATCATATGCGCGACATGGAATCGGGCAGTAATTGCTGTTTTAGTTGGCCCACGTTTGATGCTGGAATCTTTGTTTTAAACAAGGAATTTCTTTATACAAAGCTGTCATGTGTGGACCTTAGATATGATTTAGTGTTAAAAGGATATTTCTAATAATGGCTTTAGAATACTTTTGATCCCCTCAACTTAGAGTTGATAGTTAGATTTAGTTAGTTAGTTAGATTTAGTAAGTTAAAAAATCAAGCAGTTGGAGTGGAGGTAAAGGGTACTGCATCATGTTTAAAATTTCAACAAATTGCTCTACAGCTCCTCAGAAGTTAGTCCATAGAAGTGAAAAAAAAAAATTAAAAATTGTAGTATCGATTTCCAATTAATATCATTCCTTAACAGTTTTTGGTGGCATTCTTATTCTTACTCTGTGTACAAACCTTCAGGGAATTCCCATACTGCTCTCATTTTACTCCACAATGCTTTCAGGTTGCCCTCGGAATGATGTAATATAAAACCGATTCTCTTTTTACATATTTCTACTTTAAAAAGTTCTGTAGCTTCTCAAAAGTAAGTCCAAAGAAATATAAAATGTAGTATCGATTTCCATTAATTTCGTTTCTTAACATTTTTTTGCAAACATTCTTATTTTTACCATGTCTCCAATCCAGTTTGACCAAACCAGCGCACCAAACGAAGTCCCCAACCATACTTCTGTCACCTTCTTTACACAACAGATGGCGCTATGATTGGTAGTTCACAACATAAGAGGCGTCGGTTCCAAGTGGCGGTAGATGGCAGCCCCATCACTTAGGACTACCTACGGCAGGCCAATCACCTACTCTGACAGTAAAACACAATCGATTATGTCTTGTGGAGGCCCTATGCTTCCGGCAGGAGTGAATCAGGAAAAAACATAAACCCTGGCAAGTCTCTGTTGACTGATTTGTTTAAGTTGTCGAAGAAGGTAGACTCTTGGGATTTCCACCAAGAAGGTGACTCATAGTCTCTTTCTTCTATTCATTTTGTCAATTACTGCAATAGTACCAACTGACAAAATCTAATCTGTTGGCATGACGTCCGAATGGACAATGTCCTATCAAAATAGCGACGGCCATGCTGATGTGCTGCCTGCTAAGCGACCTCCCAAATATCTGTTTGGTACAAAAAATTAGGATTGCAAATATGGTTTCAAATAGCATTGGGCTCAAAATTTGTGTACGAAGGTCCCCAAAAATTAGATCCTGTGGACAACACTACCCCAGTTATTTTGTCTAAATACTCGTACAGATACTTTGTATTCTGAATACAGATTTAATAAATTATATAAATTTTATTGGACAAAGAAATTAGCTAAGGCAGCCCATCACACCAAAAACGTTTTTAACCTAAAACTGGTGTCGCTAGGGATCCAATAGGGTCTATGCGTGGCCTACTTACCTAACCTAACACTTTGAATGAAATATGGACCTGCAGTTTTATGAGTACTTCATTCGTATACTTTTGGAGGATACTTGAGGACCTTCCTAAAATTATTGCAATGGAAATTATTTGTCACATAGTGTCTCTCTCTGCGTTTTCTCTGTCTTTTTCCCATCAACTCTGCTTTCTTTTCTCCTATTCTTATTCATCTATTCGTTATCATCAGGGAAAGGATTTTGTTGAAATTGCCTTTTTTGTTTGCTGCTAGATAGAGCATTTCTGATTGAAAATAAGCACGAATTAGGTCCTCCTGATTAGAAATATACCACTTTTATTTTGCCTTTTTTTGCCTTAAAAAGGCAGTTTGCCTTTTTCACTCAAAAATGCCTTTTTTAAGTGCCTATTTTACCTATAAATGCCACAACATGCCTTTTTCAAGATTTGTCGAGCGCCTTTTTATTTTTCTTTTTAATATTTTCCCCCTTCTGTTTCGCCAAAAAACCTTGAAACTAAAAAAAAATTAAGTAGCAACATTGCAATTTCGTTAACTTATCGATGTTTTTACATTGATTTGATCATTCCTAAGCCGTTATTTTTTGTTGTGCAGTGGCTTTTATGCTTCTATATGAGAAGTTATCATATGAATTTAAAATATGTATGTGCCTACATTTCAATTAAAATATCTTAGTTTTAGTTTTTAAACTATCTTTGAAAACCTTGATGTTCCTTTTCTTTTACAAAAAACGAGGTTTAAATATTGTATGTTGCATACGTGAGATGAAATAAAATTATTAAAAAATACATGCCGTTCCCCCTTTTTTTAGATTTTCTAGTATTATTTTCTTATTTTTAAATGCCTGTTTTTGCCTTTTTAACAGTTTTTAATGCCCTATTTTGCCTTTTTAGGCAGTTTTTAGTGCATTTTTCTGCCTTTTTTGCAGTTTTTAGTTCCTTTCCGTGCCTTTTTGTTATTTTATTTTGCCTTTTTTATAGGTTTTTAGGTCCTCAAAATCCTTAACCTGGTTATCATCATTCATACCTTCAACTTCTCTTACATCCACTATTGACTTTTCGATTTCCCCATTCAATAAAATACTCCAAAATCCCAACGATTTCTCGATTTTCGATTTCTTCATTTCCCCATTCAATAAAATCGACCAAAATCCCAACGATTTCTCGTCTTATTCGATCGAAATGAGTATTTGTCAATTTAATAAAATTGCACAATTCGAGCAAAATTTCATTTCGAAAACTCAGTGACGCCAATTCAGCTGCTTCAAGTTTACCATAAAAGTTGAAAGCTCCTCTGCTCAGATCGGAGCATTTGGTGCAGCTGCAAACTTTACGCAAAGTGTTGTCATTTGAGTGTGAAATGACGCTGTCGGCCTGTTTGGTCGGCTGACTGCTTCGGTGCGCTTAAAAGTGCAAATAACTTGACATTGCAGCGCATAAAACTGACACACACTGCGCACGAGACGGCGCGACACTTAACGCAAGGCGGCCCTTAGAACGGACTGGGACTGACTTTCGCTTCCCCCTTCTCTCATACAGAACAGCGACGCATCAAAGTTCTGAAATGGAAAGCAACTTTTGCTTTCGCGGCCCAAGCCAGAGTGGCGCGAACTACCTCACCTTCCCCGGTCCCCTGTCGTTGGCCTCTTTTAGCTAAGCGCGCGCCGCGTCCGGTGTTTCGACTTTAAATGTAAATTAAGCGTTTTCAGTGCGCGGCCATCAGCACCAACCGACCGACCTGGTGCTATGTGGGCCGCGACGTCGCCCGCTCGCTGCTGCTGCCGGTGCGGTGTGGGTAATTGTATTGTGGTCACGTTTAAGTGAAGCATCTGTTTTATGTGTGTACGTTGTTGCACACATTTTAAAGCTGCGCCACACAGCCGGCGGGCGGGTGGAAAGTGCACAAAGTGAAGTGCAGACGCGCAAGAAACCAGAGCACGAGCTGGCACGGCGCGTTCGCTGGCGAATGGGCAACGCACGCGGCCAGCAGACAATGCGGCGCGTCGATGTGGAGCAACTGCAGCCAATTATGACAGACTTTGAATTTAGTTTTTTCGTCTGGTTTTCTCGATCGGTGTTTTTTTTGCGCTGTTTTTGATTTTTCTATAGCGGCGCGCAGCCGAGTGCGTCGAGTACGCGCGGCGTTACGTAATTGATTTTTGAACTTTAATTGATGAGGAAACTGTTTGCGTTCGGCGAGGCGGTGCGTTGTTCAACAGGTGCAGCGGCTGCAAATGTTGTCTGCCATTGGTGTGTGGGTGCGTATGGAAGGGAGGTGAAGACTTAGCTGTGTTTGTGTGTATCATTTGTTTGTGTGTAGCATTTGTTGCCTTCGGACACGCTGACGTATGATTAATCTAATTAAAAGCTCATAATTGATTTTTATTGCTGTGATAATGGCAATGAAATGTTACGAACAATGCGGTTAGGCAATTTATGGTGCAATGCAGTTTTGCTGTTATTATTGCAGTTGCGTTTATTTTTATCATAAATCAAAATTTAATTGTTAAAAAAAGTTCAACTGAATAAAGAATGTTTACATGCAATGTGCAGTATGGGCTGAGAAGAAAATCGGATTCTGTGAAAATTATTCTCTGATTATTGATTTGGTTATGTGCAGATTATTGTAGAGGTTAGGTAATTGTAGAGGTTAGGTTATAGGTTATGTTATGCAAAAATTTAGATTTTAAGATATAAAGCTATTGTACAATCGGCGCGATAAGCAGGCAAGTATAAAAGGCAGCCGGGTGCAGCGCAGAGGGGGAGTCTGATTTGAACAAGCAAAGTGGTAGTAGGTGTAAAGACAAGCAAAATGTAAATTTGTAAATAAAGTGATTGTTGGTTTTTGACTGCGTTTTGCGCCGAGTAATTGAAGTGTGTTTTATTTTTCAAGCACAATCCCGAGAGACGAATAGGCCCAAAAGAGCTAATTTTCATAACACTATGTTATAGGTTAGCTTGGTGAATCATATTGTTTTCTTATTGTAGAAGTTAGGTTATAGGTTATGACATACGATAAGTATAGGTTATGTTTGAAACTAGGTATACGGCTACATATAATATTTGTTTGTTTGGTGGGTCATATTATTAGTTTATTGTGGTTATAGGTTAGGTTCGATTACATGGCAGTTTAATGATTTCGTAAGACTTTAAGTTATAGATTAGGTTATAAGTTAGGAAGTATGGACTGAATCAGTGATGCACACAGGGAGTTTTTGGGGTTCAACCCTCTCCCAAATACAAAAATTGCTAACGAGAAATATGATTAAAAAAAATATGGCTCAAAAGTTGTTCGCAAAACCCGTCGACCCCGCCCCCAAAAAAATAAAATGCTATGTGCGCTACTGAACTGAATACAAATTTTGAATCTGTGAAACGTTACTTTATAGATTAGATTAAGTTATGGACGAGTTTAACACTAGAATGCCCAAGGTAGTCATTTTGACTACATTGAGGTCTTTTATTGTAAATAACTTTTGTTGCATCGCTTTCTAAAAAAATATCTTACGTGACTTTTATCAATTTTTAAAGCTAAATGGAATAAATAAATTAAAAATATTGTAAACAAATTTTTTACACCAAAATTGGTGTTACACCAAAATTTACCTTAAATGCTCAAAAGTAGTCATTTTGACTACCTACATAAAATTTTCAGCAAATCTTACTGATAAATAGACAAATATGCATCTTCAATTGCAAAATATGAAAATTTCAAATAATTGCAAACATTTAAAAAAAATAATATCATAGTAGGCTGTGACAATTCCCAAGTTTTTCAATTCAAAATTCACTCATAAAATTCATTCACAAATTTCAAATTTCATTCCATTTTATCCCATTGATGTGTAAAGTACGCCATTATATTTAAATTAATTTTCTTTATAAACCATAAAAAATTAAAAACTAAATGCTTATTTTAGTTTAATCTCGTGTACATTTATTCATATTTGCTACTTAAAAACCAATAAAATTAAAAAAGAAGTCAGTAAACAATAATGTAGTGAAAATGAGTAAATATGGGCATTTTAGGTAGGTCAGATTGTCGGGCATTCTAGTGTTAAGGCGACGGGTTAAAATTGTTTTATTAATTATTAATTTTTGTTTTTATTAAAAATGAAATGCAAATTATAGGTTAAGTATGTAAGTAGGGGGGGGGGGGGTTAAGTGGCCGCCGGTTAGCTTAACTAATTTTTGTAGCTCATATTTTTAGGTAAGGTAGTAGTTAATGATATACCTTAAACTGCATTAAAAGTTAGGTTAAATGTGAAGTTAAGGATTATGTAATACTTTAGGTTATAGATTAGATTAAAGGTTGCCTTATGCGTAGTGTTAGGTTAGATTTCAGTTTAAGTTGTTGATAACATTATAGGTTAATTTGTGCTGGAAAGTGAATGATTTACTTCAATGTGATGTATGGACTGAATAAAAATCTTGATTCTGTGAAACGTTAGATTTTAGATTTGATTAAATGTCACCAACTTCATTGGTCATATTGTGAGGTTAGGTAGCAATGATATACCTTATATTGCATTTAAGGTTAGCTTAAATATCAAGTTAACAGTTATGTAATAATTTAGTTTCAGTGGCGTACACTGAGCGGAGTTTTGGGGGTTAAAACTAAACACAAAAATTGCTGGTGCAAAATATGGTTTCAAATGGAATCGAGCACAAAAGTTGTACGCAAACCCCCCTCCCCCAATTGATATTTGTGTGCGCCACTATTTAAATTATATATTAGGTTATAGTTAGCGTAATTTGTTCGGTCATGTTGGAATACAGTTGAAGTTAAAGTTTACATTGTAAAAGGATGACCAGATAGCAGTGATAGTTCTTCCAATAGGAATGTCTCAACAACTGTCAAATGTGTCAGTGACGTTTAAATGTCAAAATATTTAGTATAGTTTTTCATTTCATGATGCATCATTTGACATTTTCTGAACGTATGGAAATGATTAACAAATATTATCGAAATTCCGGCTCAGTTGAAAATACGTAACGTGAATTTCGTCGCAAAGTCGGTCGTCATCATGGCTTCATTGTGCAGGCAATTCGTTGCCTCTTTAAGTTTCAGTGTGAGTACATTTTTTTGGATCCTTGAGCCACCAACCAGACAGAGATTGATGCTAAGTGAAGAAAGCATAGCCGCCATAGACCCAGAAATGGCCACATTGCCGCAATAACGTCGCACTTATCTTTATTTTTCAGGTTAGCTTAGTTCAAAATTGTGTCGCTCTGACACTTTGTAAAACGATTTTCTAAAAAACCATAGTTCTTTGTAAATTTGAGAAACAATACTGAACAAACAAAAGTTTTTACAATTAGTTTTCATTTAATTATTTTCTCCTTTATAAACCAAGCAACATTACTGAGCAAACAAACACTGACAATTGACAAGCATTGCAATATTTTTAATTTTCAATATTTTTCTTATACTTAAATTTTAATTTAACTTTAACTTTTTCAATTTCATTGTCAAACAAAGAAATTGTTGCAAAATTTTAATTAAAAACTTTCAACTTTAAGCGCATGGCTGCTGTTTGGTTGTTTGTCCTGCATGCGAGTGTTTTGTGTCGACAACTTTGCCTCGACTAGTCGATGCCATCCGGTGCACGCCACATGTATGAAACATAATAAAAATATTTATTTGCCATAATCAATGACAGCGTAATTCCGCTCGCTCGACGGCGAAGCAACATAAGCGCGCATATAGTACACGTTTTCGCATCGTACGTGCGCGCAAGTTGGCCGCACTGCGTTTGCAATATTCGCAACAATGTTGGTTGGCTGCCACCTTGCAAAAACAAATAGCCGCAAGTTCAATAGCAACAATAAGCACAACAATGCCAACGCTGCAAGAACAAACACACACACACACACACACACTCACACAAGTGGGGCAAAAATGCCATAACTTGGTGGGCCAAGTGTCGTCTTCAATGGATGCCAAGTGTCGCTGCCCGGAGCGTTGTGGGTCGAGGAGAGAGAGCAGAGGTTAAATACGTGTGACAGTATCGTTACGTACTTGTGTGCCGCACTTCATTGAGGCAGCTACGTTATTGTTGTTGCTGGCGCGGCAGCACTTCTCACACGTCTCGCAATTTGCAGCCAGATTCCAAAATCACAAAAACCAAAACGCACAAAATTGTGCAAAGTGCAAAGCAGAAGTGAAAGCATAATCAACGGCACAGCAACAATAAAAGTGCCTGCCAACTTTTGCGCTCGTTCCACTCGACAGCCGGCCCAACAGGCGGCCAAATAGAAAACCAACCTGGCACCTTGGCTCGAATACCGCAACAGGAAGCGGCAAACGCATGGAAAATTGTGTGTGAAATCTGAAAATTGCTCCCGGAGGACGACTCAGATATATTAACAGCGCAGCCAACTGCTAAACTTATGTGGAACTAGGCGCACCGCACTCACTCTCACACGCACACTAGGATGCTTATAGTGAATTCACTCATACATACACACATACATACATATTATGTGAGTATCAACAGTGGCAACAGCAGGCAGCAACCGGCAAAGATTGAGGTCACACACTATTATTTCGTTAGTTGGTAGTTGCGGGCATTCTGTTTGGTTGTTGTTGTTGCTAGTATCACTACAGTTGGCTGTTGAGTGGCGGCAAAGTAGCTTTAAAGACTGCCGTCTACTCGGTACACGCTCACTGAATGTTACTGCAAAATGAACCGACCAATGAGCGTAATTCCACTACGATTGCCACTATGGAACTTGCACTCGCTGCAAGTCCGCATGTGTGTTCATGTGTGGTTGTATGTTAGTGTGTGAGTGTCTGGTTTGCGTGTAAAGAGCACCAAACTGTTGCTTACGACCAGAACAAACAACAATTGCACAGAAAAGTTTACGGTTCAGCGGTGGCCACGGGGCGTATGAGTATTTATGCATTGCATATTGATACCTAAAAGTTGGTCCTTATGAGCACCAAAAAACCACGACACCACTTATTTGAAAATTTGAAATCACAACGTATTAAACACACGCACGAAAAGGTAGTAGTTGCAAGTTAAACATTTACTAAAACCTAGAAAGCATTTAATTCTTTATGCGGGCAGAGTTTTACGAGTTGAGCGCAGGTGTAGTAAATTTTCACATGGGAATTTATTTAATTTAGCCGCTTTTTTGGTAGAAAATGTTGCTCTGCAGTGCACTGTTTACTGCTGTTTCAAAGCAGGAAGAGTCGTATATTTGACAGTAAAATAGTTGTTTATAAAAAGCTCCCTGAAGTACGGAACGGCCAAAAACTGTAGAGCAGACAACTTCTGCTCCATATAAATGTTTGCTTTTTGTTTAGTTTTAGGTTTCTTACTGTTTGTAAATATTCATTCTCAGTTTTCAAATAAAAGTCAAAATTTATTTATTATTCAATATGCTACTTCCTTTGTATAGCAAGAACAGTACTGCAGAGCTCGTAACCCTTTCGCTACACGTTTTTACTGGGGAAAGTTAAAATTTTAAATTTTACGTCTTAGGCTTCTATGTGGTTATATTAGCAATATTCCATAAGAAGTTATTTAATTTTTATACTTGGACCCTGTATTTTAGAGTGTTTTTCTATGAGAGCAACCACATCGTTCTGGCTGTAATAATTACTTAAACATAAAACTTTTTATGCATAACGAAAGTTTGAATATTTCTTCATTTACTTCAACCAAAATTAAAAAAAAAAGTATCTAAATTGAAAAAAAAGTCAAAGTATAAAGTTTTCTAATTTTTTCTGCTTCTTCTTCCTTTACTATGTCAAGATATACTATTAAAAAAACGTGTATACTTCTTTTCTTTAAACTTCAATATTCAGTTTATTAATTTCGTATTTTTCCTAAAACTTCAAACTATTCTAAAGACTAACAAAAAAATGTATTCTTGCAACCATAGAGGATGCAGACGTCCACAAAGTAGCATGTTGCCATATGGCAACAAAATAGCGAAAGGGTTAAATAAGGACCCCCTGCTACGGTTGCCAAAGGTTCTTTTTATATCACTTGGGTCTTTGGACCGTTTTTGTGTAATTTGAGCCTTTTTTATACAAAAGTGTGCAAGCAAAAAAAAGAAGACGAACTGACTGAGGGCAATGGGTAAAAATTTCCATATAAAAGTTTTGTTTTTTGTGTTGTATTAAAAAACAATTTGTCTAAAAAACAAAATGGTCCTTTCGTTACCATTTTGGACCTTTTTGGGAAAATTTTGTGTCTCTGTGAAAGGACTAAGTTTAAGATGCCTTGAGAGCCTGGAGAGGGTTTTTGCGGCAGTAACGTGTTGTTATACCTAATTCAGACAGCCAGCTAAATTGCGCAATTAAGACAATTTCTCAATTTATCCTAAATTCAGCTCTAAATTGAACTCAATTTTTCTTACAAAAATTGCAATTTACCTAATTGCAATTAGTGCAAACTTGACTATAAATTGAGCTCGATTCGCCATGCAACCCTGTTTCGTGCTGCTATCGATAAACTAAAATGCATTCACAATTGACGGAATCAAAACAAAAATGGGAAACTCACAGCAGCGAAAGTTGTTTGTTAAAATTTGTTTGCTTTTAAATTTCGTTTGAAAATTAGGAATGTTGAATAAATTTTACTAAATGTTCAATAAAGAATTTAAGAACTTGTTTGTACATAAACAGAAAAAATCTTTCTTTTGTCAAAACAAAACATGTTCGATAACATTATCGATAACAGCTAAATTGAAGTGTTTGAACAGCAATAGCAATAAATTCAATTAAAAACTAAATTGCTTCAATTTATTTGGCTGTTTGAACCAGAAATTATGGCCAATTAAAAAGAAGAAAAAGAAACTCAAACTGGTTTTCTTAGTAAACGGATTTGAGTTCATCTTTCTGTGGCATCACAAAGGACCTCTAAGTAAATTCTCCTTAGAGCAGTCACTTTTACGTGCTTTCCTACGCATTTCACGTGTCCGATTATACGACAGAACTTGCAATTCAACGCACTAACTAACTGTAAATAAACGATGATTTTATCTCCCATTCATGAACCACATTCATAGCTCAACTGATTGGTGCTTTGGATCATCGCATCAGAAGGTCAATCACAGGCCCAAATTTTCATTCTAGCCGACACTAAAATATAGAAACAATACTTTTTCTTGCATTCCTGACTCAAACAACTCTTCTCTGAGAGTAAAATTGACTATGGCCACATAGCCTTTTGTACAAAATCGCACACACACAATATGTATAAACCTAAGTCTTGGTCCCTCAATCGAGCTGTTGTTTTTACTTATTTGCTTACTCAAGAGAAAAATAATCTTTAAAGTAAAACAACTTTTCAAGTGCCCACAAGCTGTGTTTTTATTTATGTAATACAAAGCTTGTGTATGGGAAATTCCTTTTCTTATTTAGGTTTTTTTCTTTCGAATTTAGAATTTCCCATGAATTTAGCTGATTAAATTTCAAGTACTCTCATTTAAACTCATCCAAATTCAAGTACGTGCATCTACGTTTGGGCCGTCAAAGTGTGGATTTCGCAAGTAAATATTAAATTTGAAATTTTCTTCGCCTCCTAGTGACCAGCATAGTTTGCCGCCAGCTCAACACAAGCACAGCACAAAAAATACAACAAATACGAAATTGTATTCTTTGGCTGCAAAGTTAAGGCGAACTTAAAAATAGATAACCCCGCAGCAATCGATACAACAAATTCTTGCAAAGTAAATATTCGTGTTGTACTAAATTATGCCAAAACAGTCTATTAAACGAGTGTGTAGGTATGTTTGTGTGTGCACCAGGGGGGTAATAGAAACTCCAATTCGTGGGTCGAAGCATTCACCAAGCGACCAGAGCAGCAACTTTGGCCGGCCTTAAGCTGCCTTGAAATCCCGTAAATCCCGCTTTCCAAAGAAGCGTTAAAAGTTTCGCAGCATGCGAGCACATCGCTGTCAACGGCAACAGTAACGCAGAAGCAACAACAACAACAATACTATAGTAAAAATGGTCATCTAGAAAACGACCGTCGCGACGCGTCGTTGGAATATAGAAAAATGCTCCGTGGAACGTTCGTTTGGCCCATAAAGAGGTTAAGGCAAAGGACCTGTGCGCTACTGTGTGTCCTGTGCCTTTATGTGTTTTTTGCCTTTTACGGCATGAGTTGCCAACATTGTTGTGAACGTTGTTGTTGCGAGTCTCAATACATGCACTCAATAAATAACAAAATTAAATACGCATAAAGGCGCCAAAACCCAAAGTTATTTAGCATTCATCGATAATGCGTTGTTAATGAGAAAAAAATTTCACGCCCTATATCACACAAACACATACAGACACAAACATACATGCAATACGTAGAGCTAAGCTTGTATGAGAATTTATATGGCCACCAAAAGGACACACTTTTGTGTTGATTTGTCGCCGGGCCAGCTAAATGATTTGAGACAGCAACAGGAAGGGGACACATTCCAAGCAATTTCCGTTTATGGCTTTATTGCTGATTTTTATTTTTATTCTTTGATTTTTATCTCTGTCGCCACAGTGGCAACGTGCGACCATGGTACCGAAATTTCAGTTGCCCATTTAACTTTATTAACAACGACAAGAAATTGTATGTATTAATTTTTTTTGTGGCACCAAATAAGCTAAGGTTAGACCAGCGTTTGATTTGGGCCTACTTTTAGGCGCCCGAACCCTCATTTGTTAAGTGTTCATTTAACGTTGTTTGATTTCCGTTAATTCTTCGCCAAACACTAGAAAGCGGTCCTTTTTTTCTCTGCAGTAATGTGTAAATCTTGACAGCAGACAATTCAATTAAGACAAGACAGTTCAATGTTAAGCTGTGGGTGTGGTTGTGGCATCGATTGCGAGTCAGCTGGCGGAAGCGTTGCCCACTTGAAAGCCATTCCTTTAGGCAAATGTATTGTTGCCTTTTTCTGCAATGGAATTCAGCATTTTTGTGTGTTAATTTTTCCTTTTTCTCTGCTCGTGTTTATTTGTTTTATTTATACGAATTTCGCTTCGTTTACTGACCCTTAGGGCTGTTTTAAACATTTTCGCTCTGTTGTTTGTAGTTCTTCTTGTTGCTTTTGTAAAGTGAAGTGCTGACGAAGAGGCAGAGAACTTTTGTAAAGAGGAGCGTCTGGCCATTTGTCCGTTGGCTGGAATGTCTGGCAGCCGCGGGGCTCAAACAATGCGTTTGGTAGATTGTGTGCTCATTTCTTTATTACAGCGATGTCGATTGCAAGTTTGAGAACATATTTTTAGCCCAAATATTTAATGTGACTTTGAAGATACTTTAAGTTATTATTTTTATTTTATTTCAATTAAATTTTTAATTAAATTTTTTATTTTATTTTATTTTTTAATTTTATTTAATTTTATTTTAGTTTATTTTATTTTATTTTATTTTATTTTTTTTTATTTTTATTTTGATTTATTTTATTTTATTTTGTTTTATTTAATTTAATTTAATTTAATTTTATTTTTGTTTTAATTTAATTTAATTTTATTTTATTTTATTTTCTTTTACTTTATTTTACTTTAAATTATTTGAAATTGTTATTTTATGTTATTTTATTTCATTTTATTTTATTTTATTTTATTTTATCTTATTTTATTTAATTTTTTTATTTTATTTTATTTTATTTTATTTTATTTTATTTTATTTTATTTTATTTTATTTTATTTTATTTTATTTAACTTAATTTAATTTAATTTTATTTTATTTTATGTTATTTTATTTTATTTTATTTTATTTTATTTTATTTTATTTTATTTTTGTTTATTTTATTTGATTTGATTTGATTTGATTTGATTTGATTTGATTTGATTTGATTTGATTTGATTTGATTTTATTTTATTTTATTTTATTTTATTTTATTTTATTTTATTTTATTTTATTTTATTTTATTTTATTTTATTTTATTTTATCTTATTTTATTTTATTTTATTTTATTTTATTTTATTTTATTTTATTTTATTTTATTTTATTTTATTTTATTTTATTTTATTTTATTTTATTTTATTTTATTTTATTTTATTTTATTTTATTTTATTTTATTTTATTTTATTTTATTTTATTTTATTTTATTTTATTTTATTTTATTTTATTTTATTTTATTTTATTTTATTTTATTTTATTTTATTTGATTTGATTTGATTTGATTTGATTTGATTTGATTTGATTTGATTTGATTTGATTTGATTTGATTTGATTTGATTTGATTTTATTTTATTTTATTTTATTTTATTTTATTTTATTTTATGTTATTTTATTTTATTTTATTTTATTTTATTTTATTTTATTTTATTTTATTTTATTTTATTTTATTTTATTTTATTTTATTTTATTTTAACAAGATTCTGTATGGGTATTTCGGAATGTTAAATCGGTTGGGCTTCTACAGTTAATGTGTTTGCATTTATTCCAATCATTCAATTAATCACCAATTCGAATATTTAAATCATCGATGATTTGTTGAGTGTTTCAGTGGTGCACGCAAAGTAGGTTTCAGGGGTTCAAAACCTACAAATAATGTGTTTGTTGCATAACTGATGGTTTCAAATGGTAGGTGGCTCAAAAGTTGTATACGCAACATCCCAAAATTAAATCCTGTGTCTGTTTTTCTTCAGTCTGAAGGATTGTTCACTCCATTCGGAATTGTAGGCTTTAATGAAGAGCAGTGCAACCAGTAATTCAGGTTTCAGATTCTTTTATCGTGTCTTAGTGACTTTGCTAGGGCTGTGTTCCAAGAAGGGCCGTGTGCTGTTAAGTGATCTTTGCATTACTTTTGCAGTTCTGCAGGTGAATTCCTCCACCTCGTTTCTGCCTTTTTTGTGAATTTCTTAATACATCAATTCATCATGATTCATCATTGTTCATAAGGGAATTTATATTTCATATTCATGTAAATTTCATATCGTCTCATATACATATTTATAATCATTTTCGTCCGATTGCCTGTACTTTTAGTTGTGCACCTGTACATAGTTTGTAAATTTAAATATTAAATATTAATTGAAAATTTTATTTCAAATTGTGTCCATCAATTGATTCACTTATTCATCTATTCGTTTGTAATTCCATCTAACAAATAATTCGTCCATTTTCCTGAATTTCCGCTTCTACCGCCACAACCCTCGTTGAAAAAAACGACACTCATTACATCTCCACTTTGCCTACTCACATTCGCATTCGTAATTGCAGTGAGGACTTAAAGTATTTGCGTAAATTAATTCCAACACAAACGCTCAAACGGCAACAAAGCATACCAACGAAAACACAAGACAACAGCACAAAAAGAGGCCAACCATTTTTTATCTTTTTTTCTTTTTTTGCAACAAAACAGAAACGCCAAAAATTACAAAGACAAAATTACAAGCTTTACAAAAAAATTATAATAAAGGGCGTGGCGGCAGCGGTAGCGGTAGCCAAAAAATACGCAAGTTTAAGTAAGTGTAATGAAAATAACTTAACAAGCGGAAATTAGGATATTTCCGGCGCTGAGCTGTCTGGAAGAATGAGATGGGGTGGGTTGCGTGTTTGAGCGAGCAAAGCAAACCACAGCGCCGCAGAGCAACAAACCCAGCTAGAATTTCACAGCCTGTCATACGAGCCGCAGCGACTATTAGTCTTTTTGTGATGCACTGCGTGGCAAACGCAATTTGCCTTTTTTAAATATTCTCTTGCTGGAGAAAAAATTTAAACGAGGGCGCACTTGATGCCTCAGATACATAAATACTTTTATTGTATGTAAATGAACATTTTTAGTACCAATTACACTGCTCAGCAAATAATGGGCCCATTGCGTGGTTTTCACTCCATGTTCACTTCGCTTAGGAGCAAATAAAGTTCTGTCTTGGTAGATGATTAGTCTATGACTAGAAGTCCCAAGTGATGGGGCTGTTATCTGTCGTCCCCTAGGAACAATGTCACAATATGATGAGTTTTGTCCACATCTGCCCGCAAGTATTTAATAAATTTAATAATCAAGTTTGCTCAATCAGCAGAACCTTAAATTTGCTGCGGAAATAAACAAAATTGTATTATATAAAACTCTTACAAAATCGCTATAATTCATATTTTCATTGCAATCTATACTAAGAAATTATGATGGAAACATGCAAACTGCTCATTAACTGCTAAATTAATGTGTAATTTAAGCGCACTGGCAGGGCGCCTAAAAGCGCGCAAGCATTGGCGATGCTCAAAAGCAGCTGTCATAAGTGTATTAAGCGTCTTTGTAGCCGCATAAAGCGGCACGAAGTCTCTTAAAGTTGCACTCGTGAAGCGTATTGAAGCTTAGCGCGAAAAGCAGTGAAAGGAATTAAATGTTGCGTATACGCACTGAGGAGCTGTTGCTGATACTTGTAGTGGTGGGAAGGTTTTCAAGTGGAAAGCGTTCGATTTTTATGCACTTGAAAGTGTGTTTAATGCTTTCATGCGAAAGCAGTTCAATTGAAATAAAGTGCAGTATGTGCACTTGCGGCATTTAGCAGATATTAAAACTTTATTATGGCATTTCAGTATTATTGACACTTTGAACACTTGTCAAGTGTCATACTAAATATTGAGGACATTGACGAAGTTTGCATTTCAAGCATATAAAAGCAAAATTGTGCGCGCATTAAACGTTTAAAATGCCATTTCCCAACGCCCTCTCCCTCACTCTCTCTCCCTCTCTCTAGCACATAGCGCACTCCCACGCGTTGTTGTTGCATTTGCCACAATCTATTGTGACGCCACTGTCACATTGTCGCATTATGTGCGCCTTCAACCGCACTTATAACGACGGCAATAATAATTTCGCAAAAATCGCTCGCATTCTCATGATTACCCAGCAAACGCCGGCACGCGTGCACTCGGAATATAAATGGGCGTAAGTGAGTTGCACGTCAGCGCTGCAGCAATATGCGACGTCAAAGTTAACGCTGCTCACAGCTTACTGTAATATCTTCTTTTTTTTATTGCAGCGAGTTGTTGTTTTTGCAGCGCGCTTGCAAGATTTACCCATTTTATGTATGCGCCGACCCACTACGACCCGACCAAATGCAGCTAAAGTTTTACAGTATGTCATAGCAACTACAACAACAACAAGAATAGCATCAAGAAATATACATAACTAAAAAAATTTATATATGACAAGGATTTATGAAGTTGGCTTTAATGAGTTATGGGTTGTAAATTTTATGCACTCGCACAGGAAGTAAGCGTTCGCTGTGCACTTGTGTGTGTGTGTGTGTAAGTGAGCGAGTGAGCGAGAGGAGAGAAGGATACTGTCGGTATATGTGTGTGTGTGTGTGAGAGTTGGCTGTTGATGAGTTTGATAAACTGCACTAATTTACTGTTATTGGTGGTGTTAAATGCAAGAAAACAAGCAAGCGGCTTGTGAGCGTCGAATGTGAAGCCACAATGTGGTTTGCGTAAAAATTTTAATAATGCACACAAGTGGCCATATTTTTTGCAATAATGAATGCAAAAAATACAAGAATGAAACGAAATGTACTTACAAACATCTTGAAATATTAACTATAACAGAAAATATTGAGATTTTAAAGCAGAATTACATTGCTTTATTTTCAAGGTCTGACTTGTTGAAATTTTTATTTTTTTTATTTTTTAATAATTTGTGTATGAATTCTTTTTTTGACAAAATTATGGGTGGCAAATACACTACTGGACAAAAAGTTGGCTAATATCAGTTAGGTAAGGAATAAATACATGTTTTGGATCTCAGCCTGTAAGTTAATTAAATGTATGAAATTTCCCTACTGGCTCGTTCTGTCAGAGAAGATTTCATAATGATTTAATCCCAGCAAACATCGAATACATCAAATCGTTTCCTTCGCAACAGATAGAAATCCCTCCAGAAACACATGAATTCCAGCTACCGATAAGTCATTCCTACCGATAAATCATACCTATTTATAAATCATACCTATCGATAAATCATACCTATCGATAAGTCCTACCTACTGATAAATCATATCTATCGATAAGTCACACCTACCGATAAATCATACTTATCGATAAGCCATACCTACCGATAAATCATACCTATCGATAAGTCCTACCTACCGATAAATCATACCTATCGATAAGGCATAGCTACCGATGAATCATACCTATCGATAAGTCATACCTACCGATAAATCATACTTATCGATACGTCATACCTACCGATAAATAATATCTATCGATAAGTCATACCTACCAATAAACCATACTTATCGATAAGCCATACCTACCGATAAATCATACCTATCGATAAGTCCTATCTACCGATAAATCATGCCTATCGACAAGCCATACCTATCGATAAATCACCTACCGATAAATCATACCTTTAGATAAGCCATACTTATCGATAAATCATAACTACCGATAAATCATACCTATCGATAAGTCATAGCTATCAATAAATCATACCTATCGACAAGTCATACCTACTGATAAATCATACCAACCAATGAATTCCTTTCTGCTAAAACTACTTTTTGAGATCGACCAAATTAGTTTACTTAGGGGGCCCCTTTTTGTCCCTGTGTTCATATTTAGCTATACGTCACCCTCGACCGTAATTATTGACATAATTATATAGTTTCCTCCTTCTAAGAATATTATATAGGTATCAACTAGCAACTTTGAGTCATTTTAGGTGTCTCCTATAGTCTCCGTGCTCCGTAACTCACATAGTCAGCTATCTCAGAGTTATTGAATTTAAACTAAAATCTTAATAGCTTCACTGCTTACTTAAAGCCCATTAAGATTATCTACAATTAATAGTCTCAATCTAAATTTCATGAAATCTTGAGATAATTCACTGCTAACCACACCTTCTACTATTGAATTACTTAATGAAGCCATAGGTTCGGGTCCTCAGAAATTCATTTTTAATCCCCCCTTAGTTATTTAGTAAGTATGTCCAAGTCAGCGAAGCATAGACCCTCTTGGGTCCCTAGCGGTACCAGTTATAGTTCCTTAGTGTTGCGGATTCATGTTAAACTGATCGGTGAGATTGTCTCTGTTTCTAGCGAAGCTCAGCAGCAACCTAATGTCGCGTTTGGGGAGCCCATCTAACACAGAGAAGAACAGGACCTCTGAGTGAGTAAGGCTCAGTCTTGAGACAGCAGGACAGAGGCAAAGCATGTGCTTCAAGGCTTCCCTGAGTTAATTTTCTTTGCATTTTCTGCATTCATCCAACTAGGTTCATCCCACGAAAGAATTGATTTCAACTAAATACAGCTGAGAGAAGAAGTTCTATCTGGTGAATTCAATTTAAAATTTGACGAGTTGCTAATTCATAATTTCCACAGTCACCACTGACGAGAGAGGAAAAGTAGGAAAATATTTCATCATAGCCATAAGAAAGATAATCTGAAAAAGAGATGTCTCTGTTCAACCAGCCTTAAATGTTCTCTCCACTGTCCTATTCACAGTACTTGTATCAGAAACCATACATGCATTCATAAACTTATGACGAACGTATTGGCTCATAAGCTTTTCGAACCCGCTTCTTAAGTATATCCACAAAAATCAAAATGCATTGCATTACTTTCGCACATTAAAGTATAACTTTTTCATAAATTCCAATCAATGTGTTTTCACCTCACCAACCTGTTCAGCAGTTGTTTTTCGCTCGGTAAAACTTGATTTTAATTTGAAGACAAACCATTGTAAGAGCCAGAAAACAGCAAAGCCACTTCGTTGGCACACAAAGAAAGTTTAATAAAAACCAAAATGCTTACAAGGCGAAACGGTCCCCGCGGTGTCATTCGCGGCAATCCGGCCAACACCAGCGAAATGAGCAGATCTCACTTCTTTGCCAAGCATGAAATCCTTCAAGGATCATCATCAACAATGCCGGCGACACCAGTGCCCGCACCACACAGCCGCCGCTCCTCCACATTGCCAGCAGTGTCAGCGTCATCGTCAACGTCAACGTCACCATTATCATTATCAGCCGTGTAACTAAGCGGAAAAGTGGTTCGGTTATTGTTGTTGTTGTTATTAGTGCGCTTGGTGGGCACATGTCTAGCGGTTCGCCTAACTATATATGTGTGTGTGTGTGTGTTTGTGTGGGTGTATAAGGTTGGGGAAATGCGAGCTGTCTCTCGTTGCGTTATCCCTTCGCTGCTTAATACTGTTGTTATTGTTGTTGTTGTTGTTTTGCACAAGCAAAAACATGACAACAAGCAAGAAGCATAATAACAATAACGTCAGCAACATTTGGCAGCCAGAAGGACACAGCAGCGACAGCACAATTGTACTTTACCAGATAGCCAACAATAAAAACAGCAACAAAAAACGCAAGCAACAACCCGCAGCAACAGTGGCAGCAGCGGCAGAGGCAACGAAGCGAAATATTGTATGCAAAATTCAACAGTTTCGTGTTAATTTGCGGCCCAGTGTCCAGCAGCAAAACAGCAACAACAAAAACAGAAACAATACAACCAACAGCCACCGTCAATGGGCCAGTCACGACTGGATGCTGGACTTGGCCCTAATTTGTGTTGTCGTACAAACAGCAAACATCGATTGGCCTGCAGCGGCAACAGACCACGAAAAAAATGTTGCCAACAAACATGCGCCACAAAAGTCATCAACAACAACGGTTGAGCCGTTGCCATTTGACAACTTAAACAACGAGCAATGTGGATTTCAACATTGACCATTTAGAGCACAAATTCAGCGCTTTTCAGCTGAGCTGCATTCAGATTGTAGGATTGGCCACATTAAAGTCGGTTTTGCGTAAAAAAACTCTAACGCCTGTACTACGCATTTTCACTCTCCGCTAGTTGAGAGTTTTTTTCAGTTGTGCAGTGTTGGTTCTGTTGGAATAGTTTTGTTTAGGGATTTTTCAATGCCCACTGCTGACTGCCCGCAGCTGTTTGCCGCTTGGGATTCGATGCAACAATGCGGAAGCGCAATTTGGTTTTCAGCAAAACAACAACAACAGCAACAGTAATGGCTAAACAAATGACAGCAGCAGCAAACACGCAAAAAATCGACACCATACCGGCAATGTTGCCAACCTTTTTAAAGTCCGCCAAACCAGCACATGTTCTCCTATTTCACCGTACGACAGCATTTTTCACACCGAGAAAAATCCATATGTGCATGAAACTAGAGACCAAATACAGTAATATGTACTGCGTACTCAGTTTTTCATTTCTACATCCTTTGTCCTTTTAAAAGGACTTCAAAATTTTGAAGGGGATAAAAAATAAAAAAAATATAAAAAATAATTAAGCTCGTTAGGATATGGCGATATGTATATCAAATGAAAGGGGAAAGGCTCAAGAATTTAAATAAAATTGATTTTTTGTCTATTTCTAAAAAAAGGATATGAAAAAGGTCCTTTGAAAATTTTAATCCTTTATATCCTTGAAAATTTATATAGAATTTTCTTAAAAAGTGAGTATGTTAAAATCCCAAATCTCCCTGATCACGTGTAAAAATTTCATTACTCTAACTTTATTGGTTCGAAAGTTATTTAACAAAAAGGCGAAAGCTGCAATTCTAATGAAGTACAAAAATTCTAATTTATTTGAGTATCAGTATTTTAAATAATAAAAAAATACAAAATCAATGAAGCGAGAATAATGACATTTTGACACATGATCAAGGAGATTTTGGGTTTTAACGTAGTTACTTTTCAAGAAAATTCTATATAAATTTTCAAGGTTATAAAGGATTAAAATTTTCAAAGGACCTTTTTCATATGCTTTTTTTACAAATATATAAAAATCAATTTTATTTAAATTCTTGAACCTTTCCTCTTTCATTTGATATACATATCGCCATATTCGAACAAGGCTAAGTATTTTTTATATTTTTTTTATTTTTTATCCCCTTCAAAATTTTGAAGTCCTTTAAAAAGACAAAGAATGCAGAAATAAAAACTGAGTACGCAGTATTACTGTATTTGGTCTCTAATTTCAAGCCCATATGGATTTTTTCCGGTGTGAAAAATTTGTTTAAATTTTTGTCGCACGGTGTTTTCACTCTCTCGCTCTTTGTTATCCTCTCGGTCCTCGAATTCTGCTGCCATTTAGGCGGAAGTGGCTTTGTGGTTGAACACATGCAGTGGCAGTAGGTGTACTTCCGTTACTGTGTGTGTGTGTGTGTGTGTGTGTGTGTATGCTTGTGGGCACATTAATGTGCTTGTTTGCCCAAAAGTATGCACTGTTGGCAGTGGTAACCACATTAGCAACAATAACAACAACAACAACAGTATTACAAACAAGTATAACACAGAAGAGCTCAGCAAAACCAAATTGCGACAAATTTTTAAATTTTGTATGGATTTTTGGAAAATTTTGAATAATGCCTTTGGCCTTGAATCTATTCACGCATAAAATAACGATGTGTGAAAGCAATTTTAATCGCTGAAGGAGAGTAGAATTTTAATTAAAATAGGTAGATGAGATTGGCTGGTCACGAATGAGTGCTTAGCGATACCAAATGGAGATCTGTTTAGATGGAGATCTGAGTTGCAGTAGTGATCAGTTAGAATACGAGTGCGTTTTGATAGATAAATATGTAACGTCGGCATGAAGGCAACACTATTTCCCTATTTCCTTATTTTCATTTGAAACAAAACGAATTCTCACTTTGTTTAGAAATATTTACGTATTTTTCCCTTTTATGTCATTAATGTTATTAATGAAATTTCTGAATGAAATTTCTGAATGAAATTCCCATAATGTTTATAAGTTTCGGGTTTCTTATGTTCAGTGTTTTTTATTAATAAATGTTTTTGTGTTTGCGAAGTTATTCAAACTTTTCAATTCAAATTTGAGATCTAAATCGAGAGTTAGTTCTTTTCAGAACTCCAGATCTTCAATGGTTAAATAGATAGATAGATAGATAGATAGATAGATAGATAGATAGATAGATAGATAGATAGATAGATAGATAGATAGATAGATAGATAGATAGATAGATAGATAGATAGATAGATAGATAGATAGATAGATAGATAGATAGATAGATAGATAGATAGATAGATAGATAGATAGATAGATAGATAGATAGATAGATAGATAGATAGATAGATAGATAGATAGATAGATAGATAGATAGATAGATAGATAGATAGATAGATAGATAGATAGATAGATAGATAGATAGATAGATAGATAGATAGATAGATAGATAGATAGATAGATAGATAGATAGATAGATAGATAGATAGATAGATAGATAGATAGATAGATAGATAGATAGATAGATAGATAGATAGATAGATAGATAGATAGATAGATAGATAGATAGATAGATAGATAGATAGATAGATAGATAGATAGATAGATAGATAGATAGATAGATAGATAGATAGATAGATAGATAGATAGATAGATAGATAGATAGATAGATAGATAGATAGATAGATAGATAGATAGATAGATAGATAGATAGATAGATAGATAGATAGATAGATAGATAGATAGATAGATAGATAGATAGATAGATAGATAGATAGATAGATAGATAGATAGATAGATAGATAGATAGATAAAAAAGATAGATAGATCGATTTCTCTTATTTTGTATTAAACGGTCAAATTTTCAAGTGTCTGCATGAATTTTCAATGATTTTATGTGATTTCCAAGAATTTAATATTTAATTTATAAAACCTTCACTTCAACTGATCAAATTTGTATGTAATTCCACAGTATCGAACCAAATTTAAAATATGCATTGCGTTCACCTGGAAGCTGCTTTATAACTTAATAACTACTTTCTATTTCACCTTTTCGTGACCTGTAACGCAGTCACCTTGCCACCTTCTCCTCTTCCGGCTACCCACACTGTGCCACTGCTTGCAGCTGCACACAATACACTTCGGATTTGTTATAGTTAGGCATAAGATTGGCCTTTTCCGACTACGAACAAAAAACGACCACAATTTGTTATTGTAAAAGCAACAATGTATGCATATTAAAAAACATAAAGGCGACACCATTGTTCTGCTTGCTGTGTCCTGCAAGAACTGTATACAGATTTGTAGCCAGTTTCGATGTTCGCTGCTGGCCGCAAGGAATCGAGCACGTTTCATGTTGTTTGCATTGCGGCAGCTGAACGCACAGCAACGTGCGACTTGCAACGGCAAAGTGCAGAAAATATAAAATAAGAAATCGGCAACAATGCAAATAAAAATATCAAAATAAAGCAACAATAAAGCAGGCAGGTTTTTATGATAACCCAACGAAAACGCAACGCACCTGCGAAGAAAAACTTGGGCGAAGACTAACATTGCAGAAAATTTAAAGCACATTTCGCTGGTAAGGAAGTCATTGGCGCGCGGCGTTATGGCGTAAACAGCGCAGCGAGCGAAGGCAAATGTGGCGCAGCAGATTTGCATATTGTGACACTCGTCAAACATGCACACACGCACACATATGAGTAAGCACTTGCCGACATGCATGCGAGCTTGAGCGCGCCCGCTGTTTGCATACGAAATAAATCTGCGGCATGTCCTTGCAGCGACAGCTGGCGACAAGAAGTGACAAAAACCCCAAACATGCCACAGCGGAAACTAAAGGAAACTGTATGGCAAGAAAGTGTCAGCACGTAAATATGTATGAATGTATATACATATATGTATGTGTTTGTATGTGCATGTGTGTGCGTTGAGTGAATGCGCCGTCAGAGCGTAACAAAAGTGCAACAATAACAACCGTAATAACAACAGCAATAACCACAAAACATCCCCAACCAACCAACCAACCAGCCAACAAGCAAACAAACAACCCAACAACACTGCCAACACTTCCACTTGAAAACGACAGCAAAAAATTATACGCACATTGCGCATTCTCCCCCGTTTGGCGTTTCACCTCACAGTTGCGTCAACTTGCAACATTTTTTGCGGCTGCGTTTTTATTGGAATTTTGCGGCGCACCTACAGACACAAACACGTACCTCACTGTTGCTTCAAGTGTGTAAATGGGTAAATAAATGCGTTTATTTTTCAAGTCAGCGTGTAAGCTGAAGTTGATGCTGCTGACTCATACACACACACACACACACACATACGCAATCATTCACATCGCACTCTCGCACTGCCACTTATATTTACATTCATTCTCGTTCTCACTGATTCATGGCGCTGTCGACGACTATTCTTCGTCCGTTTGTCTGTCTGCTCATATTTTAGCACTTTATTTGTGCCTTTTCCGCTTGCAGCACGTATGTGGCCAAAAGGTGATTTGCATAAATGTGTACAACGAGCGTTGCGAGTGTGTTGGTGGCGGTGTTTAGTGGCGCAAAAAACGCCCGCTTGCTGCTGCGTCGGCACGTTTGCATTTCTCACGCGTCAAATTGCTATAAGGATAATGCCGCTTTACTCATTGCTTACATATGCTGAGTCTTGCCACATTGTTGAGCGATTTGTCAGTTATTTAAAAATGCTCAGAGGAGGCAGGAAGCAATTGAAAACAGTGTAGGAAGTGTGGAAAGCAAAAGTGTCGAGAACAAAAGTGTGTAAGAGGAAACTGTAGGAAAACTTCTCGGCCACTTTCGGGTGCTCTCTAGACGGAAATGGAGAGCTTTCGGCTGACCTGTTTTTGGTAACTTGGATGATCAATTTTAAACGATCTGCTAGAATTCATTCACATATCAAATTGGCTTAATCGAGCAACCCTATAACCTATGTATCTACCTACCTATCCGATGTACTTTTAAAAAGAGTTTAACATTTTAAGAAGATAAACATTTACGAGATTTTTTTTAACATTTGCGGCTGTGCAATGATGAAATATGGGTAGCACTGAAAACTTAAAGGGAGCACAATAGACCATCGCTCTCTCAGTGCAACTAACCCTAATGAAATCTATCTATCTATGGGTTTGAAATGAAAGAGAAAACTTGTTGCTTTTTGGTTAAATTTTTATTTTTTTACTTTTAGGACAAAAATATGTCAGTATTTTTGTTTTTAATTTTTAACTTTTAGGACAAAACTATGTCAGTAAAATTGTATTTTTCTATCTAATTTTATAGATATAAACTTAATGCGTATTCAATACTAAATTCTTGTTTTTGGATGGAAACTGATTTAATTTTTAATTTCAAGCCAGTAAATATATCAGGTGTACAACTTTGCTTCCGCCGTTTTTTCCAAAATTAAAAGCTTTATTGCGAAAAAGTGCTTACAGATGTATTATTCAAAGTATTGTCCGTCGCTAGCGACAACTTTCTCCCATCTTTCCGGCAATTTTCGGATCCCGGCTCGAAAAAAGAGGACTGACGCTATCCATGAAGCAATCCATTTTTCCAATTCTTCGAAGGATTGAAAATGTTGATCTGCCAGGCCGTGTGCCATCGAACGGAATAGGTGGAAGTCAGAAGGGGCGACATCTGGGGAATACGGCGGGTGGGGCAAGACTTCCCATTTCAGCGTTTCCAGGTACTTTTTGACCACTTTTGCGACGTGAGGCTCGATGTCCCTCGGTTTCAACTCGTACGGCACCCAGTTTCCTTCTTTCTGAATCATGCCCAGGGCCTTGAGACGTTTTGAAATGGCTTGCTGACTCACTCCCAACGATTCGGCAAGCTCTTCTTGGGTTTGGCACGAATCTTCATCAAGCAATGCTTCTAGTTGTTCATCTTTGAAGGTTTTTTCTCTTCCACCACCATGTTTGTCTTCGACATCGAAATCACCATTTTTAAAACGTTGAAACCACTCCCGACACGTTCTTTCACTCAGAGCAGCATCACCGTAAGTTTCTGAGAGCATTCGATGCGCTTCAGCTGCATTTTTTTGCGAATTGTAACAGAAAAGTAAAACTTCCCGCAAATGGCGAGAATTGGGCACATAAACGGACATTTTCGAGCGTGAATAATACGAAAACAAGAACAACTGTCACTGAAACGGCGATGACAATTCGTTAGGCACTGTCCACACTCACTTTAAAGGCATTACCATCTATGTATTTCAACCAGCCTCAGCCGGTACAGCCACCTATCGGAAAACGGCGGAAGCAAAGTTGTACACCTGATAGAACAATACAATTTCAGATATTATACTACAGATCAAGATTTAAAACATTAATTTTTTCAAAAGGATTCGTTAAGAAACTTCAACGATATCAAAGGGAATATATTTCGAAGGACGTTACTGACATATTTTGGTCCTGAAAATTTGAAATAGAGAATTTAGTAAAAAACCGGAAAGTTTCCCTTTTCATTTGATACCCAAATCGTAATCATTACGCAATCACAAATATTCAAGAAAAATTCTTTTAAATGTGTATGCCCTTCACAATTTAAGTCCTTTCGAAAGCACATATATAGGATCAGATAATGAAAAACTGAGTATGCCATGTTGCTATGAATGACATCTAGTTTCACGCCTATATAATCTTTTAGATGGATCTCGACAAAAGTTTTGGTTTTCTGACGCACGGTGTAATATATTGTTGAGAGTGTTCATGGACCCAGGCACGTTGACATTGCTGTCTATTGTAGCTATTGCCTCCCTCCTAGACTAGCAAGTGTCCTGACTTGCAACTACTTGTAGTGGATCTGCCTAGCTACGCCGTTGAGTAATTCTGCGGTCTTCAATAGACAGCCATTGACACCGAGTTTCTCAGAGACTTGGATCCCTTTTAGCCGGTCCGTCCGATCCGTTAAGCTCTCGTAGCTCATTCTCCATTAGAGTGTTCGTGCTTCAGTACTGTCGCATTGATACGTTCTTCTGGTATGACCAGGGGCGTAGTCAAGGATGGGGAGGGGGTTGAGTGTCAGAATCCCCCCATAGCCTATAATTATTCAACATTTTCAATCCACATTATCAAAAAGGTCTTTAAAAAATAATAATTACACATTTTTGTGCACAATCGATTTGTTTTTTTCTGTCTCTTTCAGCGATTTGCATAATCTTAATTTAATGTCCAATGAGTGTTTTGGATTGTTGGCCGTTATGTCCTTCAGGATTTTGGTACAAGCCTTTTCTTCTATGCTTCTATGTCCTCAATGGTGTTTACATCGACAAATGCATTTTTTTTGAAAAGGTGAAAGTCCCACAGTTCCGCATCAGGTGAAAACGGGAAGTGGTAGATGGTTGAAATTCGAATTTTAGTAAAAAAAAAAATAAAAAAGTCAGTCACAATGAGTCCTTCGATAGCCAAATGTTTTATTGAAATGCTAGAAATTTCAAGAATTTCAATGAAGATACTGGCTGATCTTTGATGAATTACCGCCCAGTTTTGATGGAATCTGCGGTGATCGCGGATTTCAGTTGGCTTACACGTTGGTAATGATTTATGTCCTGACAATCCATTTTAAATTGCGTGTATCACTCATAAACTACAGGATTAACAATCATCACAAAAAACTTGGTTCATAAATTAAAATGTTTTAGTTAAAGTTTTAACAAGTTTAAAACAAAAGTTAATATTGGCTCTTTGTTCGAGCTAATTTTTGTATCGATGACACAAAGATACTTTCAATTCAGGTGCAATAACTTTGCTTCCAGTGAACCAAATTTCATGAAATTTTTTCTAAAAATCGGGAAAGAATATAAATTCTTCTTATGATCTTGTTTGGTTCAAGACAAGAGTCCATAATCACTTCACTCTAAACCTTAACTCCTAACCTTTACATCCTTCCTGAACCAACGCAATACCTCGCATTAATAGGGGTCATCATCTGCGCGTTTGCCCAAATTTAAAAAAAAATTTTGAGGTAAACGAGTGTTTCACTACCTCGAGCTGGGAATCGAACCTAGGTCCTCTGGTACGAGAAGTCAACGCACTAGCCGCTGGACTAACGAGGCCAACTGAAAGAATTTATATGAGACATTTCAACTGATCTGTTTTTTAAATATCCGAATAGACAATGAAATCACACAGAAGATCATTAAGCAATATTAATGACTGGTTTTGGCTACATAAACTCTAAAAACTGTAGAAAAAAGCAGTTGAACTTTCTTTAATTTGTCTAAAAATTTCTTACACGGCTTGACGATAACGTGCCATTTTTTGATTCAACTATTCTATGATAAAAATAATTGTCATGCCGTCACTGACACGTGTTGGCGCTGCCCAAAGTATGGCAACCTCGCTGCAAACTTATGCAAGTTCATACTTAGTGACATTAACAATTTGCATAAAATGTTAATGTAGCCGAGCAAAAAACGTCAGCACCTTTCAATGACAAGTGTTGTCTTTTGTCACTGTCAAAATACAAAAATATGCAAATTACACAAATTCAATCTTCAAGTCATAAAAATAATGACGAAACGCCCCAACTAAAATGCGCAAAAATAAATCAGCGAATGTACGTAAACGTGCAAATAAACACCGAAAAAAATGAGCGCATTGTGCGCACTGACATCTGGCGTTGACTCTCTGACGCACAGCTTCGTGTCAGGTAAATCCCGTTTCGCATTAAAAACTGCAATGCCACAAGCACAAATACAACAAACCAAATGGGGGACGGCCAAGTTTTTCCTATTCTGTTAAATAGGAAAAACTTACGTGCTCCGCGCGCCCCCACTGTCACCGCTGTCAATTTTGATTAATTGTCAATACCCAATAAAAATTTTCAACTAACACAATGCCAACAAAATAAATGATGGCAAATCTCTTGCAAAGCTTTCCGCTGTTGGCTGGGAAAAAACTGAAAAAGCAAATCACTTGTGGGGGAAATAATCGCCAAAGGGGAGGCCACAATATGCCAACAACACTGTTGGCATGTGGGCATGTGGGTAACACTGGCAGCTGTGGCAGCTGTTGACTGCCCTAATTGATGTCCTTTTAATTGAGGAGCGAGCGAGGAATCGCAGCGCTGCAGCACGGACGCGCGATTGATGTGTGTGTGTGTGTGTACGTGTGTGCGGATTGTGCGACATGAGCGCTGCGAGCGAACGACAATTTGCAGCTAAATTGACATTTCATTGACATGTCACGTTGGTGTCGTTGCATTAAATGCAATTTTCGCACCGCTTTCACCGCGCGTCGCGTGCATGTGTTGCTTTTTAGTGTCGGTTGCATTGTGGCCACTTGAGTTAATTTTTATTTTTCATTTGACATTTTTCACATTTGTTTTTTTTATTTGCACTTACCGGCATTTGTTTTCGCAATGCCGCTGACCAGCAGACAAATCAGTATGGCAACGTTGCTGCAGCAAATTCTGTTTTGATGTTTGATGTGCATTCGCGAGTTGTGCTGACACCGTTGCGAGGCGCTGCGTGTTCGACGCTGCATTTTAGCGGGTGTTTACTGTAAGTGGAGAAACAAAGAAATTGCGAGATAAATATGTGAAATATTTGTTGATTTTTTGTACACGTCGGATATAGTAGAATCATTCATAAGGGTCACATGGAATATTTAGTAAGTAGGCAACATAAGAATTTAATAAATTGTTCACAAATCAAAAATTTTCAGCACCCAAAAATTGAAGTATTTTTTAGACTAATGTGCTTTGCGTCGCTGAGCACGTAACTAAAAATAAAAAAAAATTTCTTAAGAAGCGTTTTCGAAAAATCTAAAAAAAAATTTTTTTTAAATACAAAATACCTATCCAGTGTTAATTTATGTCTCTTCACATAAACTCTTAACAAATTTCTTGTCTCGTCAGATGTTGATTTTGGAACATTAAACAACATGCATTGAATTATTTCTAAATTGAATATTTTCTTCTAAGCTGAAGTCAGTCAATGGGCAAAAAAATATCACATTTCTCTTAACTTTTTGTTAATTCTGTCAGATTTTGATACTTAAAATCAAAAATACTTGTCTCATTATTTCTAATTGGAAGGCATTTCACAATATTTTAAATTAATACCATGTCTTTCCATACAAACTCTTATCCTATTTTTCAACCCGACAAATTTTTAATTTCCAAAAAATATCGAATAATAACTATCGAATAATTTTTCATTTTAAGTGTTTTCAGCAAATTTAAAGTCAAAAGACCTATTAGTTCATGTTTTCCACAGTTTCTCCATTCAAAATCTTAACCCATCGTAGACCCTGTCAGATTTTCATTTTCAAAAAAACAATAAACATGTGTGGAAATATCTAATTCTCATTTGTAGCGCTTCAAGCGAGTTTGAAGTCAATAAGTACATTGAATCATGTTCCTCTATAAAAACTCTTAACCCGTTGTTGACCTTGTCTGAGTTGATTTGATTTTTACAAAATAATTATAAACACGTGTCGAAATATTTCTCATTTGAAATGCTTTATACAAGTTTGAAGTCAATAAGGCCATTAAATAATTTTTCTTTATAAAAACCCTTAACCCTTTGTTAACCTTACTAAGTTTATTTGATTTTCCAAAAAAAAATATGTGCACGTGTCGAAACATTTCTCATTTAAAGTGCTTTAAGCAAGTTTGAAGTCAATAAGTACATGAAATTTTCGTTTATAAAAACTCTTAACCCGTTGTTGACCTTGTCTGAGTTGATTTGATTTTTACAAAATAATTATAAACACGTGTCGAAATATTTCTCATTTGAAATGCTTTATACAAGTTTGAAGTCAATAAGCACATTAAATAATTGTTCTTTATAAAAACCCTTAACCCGTCACTAACCTTATCTGAGCTTATTAGATTTTTCAAAAAAAAATATGAGCACGTGTCGAAAAATTTCTCATTTAAAGAGCTTTAAGCGAGTTTGAAGTCAATTAGTACATTGAATCATGTTCCTCTATTAAAACCCTTAACCCGTTGTTAACCTTGTCTGAATTTGATTTGATTTACAAAAAAAGCAAAGATTACAAAGCTTAACTTCTAATTGACCCGTTAACCCTAATTCCCAGAATTTTAAAAGTAACGTAAACCCAGAAGTGAGACTGTCAGGCTTATATGAGCTAAATTACTGAAAACATTTGTTTAAAAAGTACAAAAACTGTCTAAAATGTTAAATTTATAAATGCAATATAATTCTAACATTCCATTAGAGGATTACATAAAATAATGGAATCGAAAATCTTTTGGATTTATCACCATTTGAAATCTTTAGTGAGACTGTGAGGCTTCTGGGAATTAGGGTTAAATAAATATTTTTGATAAATACATATTTAATAATTTTTGATTTGGAGTATTTTTACTAAGTTTGTTACCAATTGGTTCATTTAATTAAGTTTTTCAGGTTTTTTAACCCTAACCAATATTTGCTCCTTCAGACCCCTAATTTCAAAAATTCTTCATTAATGAAGGTTGTTTTCTAAACTGAACCTATATTTTCATGTTGCTTGCAGTTTTATCGGTTGGACCTCAGCAATGATGAATCGATCAGTCAGTCAATTTGGGCAAACAATTATATGTATATTACATACATATATTTATTCGCAAAAATATTCATATTTGTATATTTTTGCATATACTACTGTGTACAAAGAATACACGGAATTTTCCCATTTAAACTACGCGGTTAAATATTTTCGCCGAATTATTTTTTTTTTAGGTTGGTACAACTGTTAGAGGCTCACATGTCAAATTATACGTCAAAATACTCATTAGTGTTTGAGTTACGCTTGGTTTTGTGAGACGCAAAAAGTGAATTCGGCGATTTTTATAATATCTGAAATTATCCAACAAAGAAGTGCGATCAGATTTTGTTTCCTGAACGGAATAACCGCTGCGGAAACGTTGAGAATGTTGCAGAAGGCCTACGGAGACCATGCTCTATCAAAAACAACAACATTTGATTGGTATAAAATGTTCAAAGAAGGCAGAGTACGCGTTGAAGACGAAGAGCGGCCAGGCGGACCACGCACATCAACTGATAAGCAACACGTCAAGCAAGTGAAGGAAATGGTGATGGAAAATCGTCGGCTGACATGCAGAGACATTGCTTCTATTGTTGGAATATCAAATGGATCGGCCAACACAATTTTAAAGAACATTTTGTGCCTCAAACGCGTCAAATCTCGATTGGTCCCAAAAAATTTGAATTTCTTCGAAAAAAAGCGTCGTGTTGATGTGTGTGAAACAATGCTTTCTGATTATCAATCGGTTATGAAACGCATTATTACTGGAGATGAGACTTGGATCTATGCTTACGACACGGAAACAGCCGACCAATCGAGCGAATATCGTGCCAAAGGTGAGGCAAGGCCGAAACACCCGCGCCAAAGTCGCTCAAAAATCAAGGTCATGTTGACTGTTACCTTCGATTATCGTGGTGTTGTGCATTATGAGTTCCTTCCGCCGGGCCAAACTGTCAACAAGGAATATTACTTGAGCGTTATGCGTCGTTTGCGTGAAGCTATTCGCAAAAAGAGGCCGGATTTATGGAGAGACAACTCTTGGTTTTTGCATCACGATAATGCACCATCTCACACGGCATTGGTTCTTCGTGAGCATTTCGCCAACTCATATCGTTCCACAGCCACCGTATTCGCCTGATTTAGCTCCTTGTGACTTCTGGCTATTCTCCAAACTCAAAAGACCACTTCGAGGACACCGTTTTGAATCGATTGAAGAGATTCAACGTGAATCGGCGCACGCATTGAAGGCCATACCGGAAGGTGACTATTTGGCATGCTTCGAAGATTGGAAAGTCCGTTGGCATAAGTGCATTGCATCGGGGGGGGGGGGACTACTTTGAAGGCGATGAAATTGATTTGGAAGAATAAATAAAGATTTTTTGAATTATAAACAAATTCCGGGTATTCTTTGTACACAGTAGTACAGTGGACGTCCAGTATAACGAACTTTCCATTTAACGAATTTTCGATTTTACGTACGGCCAAGTTTTTTCCATTGATGGTTCTATATTACGAACAAAAGTGAAATTTGCTATTCGATATAACGAATATTTTTGTTCTTTTTCACCCTCGTCAAAAAATCTCCGAATTGTTTTTATTTGATTCATTGTTATTATTCTTTACAATAACAATGAATGTTTGGTTTCGTCAAGTGTCAAGTCAAAAATTTTTCGATTTAACAAATTGGGTGTACAACATAAGATTCGTTATATTGGATGTCCACTGTACTTATACTTTATATACTTTTATGTACTTTGCGTCTGTATCCATATGCAAGCAAGTGTAAGTTGCTCAAAAAATCAAAAAAAAATATTACAAGTATTTCCAACCCAAATTTGCTATTTATTCACTTTCGTTTGCCGCAAACATTACCACAAACGTGGCCAAACAAACCAACAAAAACAAACACATGCAAATTGCCACAAAACCACACGACCATAAAACGAAAATCCCAACAATTTTTCAACGCGCCAGTAATAAAGCGTGCAACAACAAAAACAACAACAACAAATGTGTAAGAAAAGAGTTTTGCGCAGGTTGTCGTAATCGATTCACTTTCTTTGCTAATTTAAATATGTACGAGTATACTTGAAAAAAATTACACAAACAAAAACAAAACCACAAAAAATATAAATGAGCAAAGAAAAACAAAAAAAACAACGTTGTTAAATAAAGAAGACGTCAGTGTGCGTTAACAAAGCAAAGCAAAGTGTCAAAAGCAACAAAAGCAAAATTGACAGTAATGACAGATTCAAGTGGAAAAAAAAGATAAAAAGCAACAACAAGACATTACAGCAAGCAGCTGTGCGCCGAAAGTGTCATTGCTGCTGTTGTTGCACTCAAGCGAAAATTAACGGTAAATGCATGAAATGTAAGAAAATGAAGCGCAATGAAATTAAATTAAATTAAACTGAATAAAATGAAATGCAAAAAGTGCAAAAAGTGATGTCGGTGACGTTGTGTTAACAATCAACAGAGAACTTTTGGGTTGCCACAATCGAATATTAACAACGGTCGCTGTTAATTAGGTTAGTCAACAGTTGGTTGGTTGAATTTGTTAGGTTAGGTACGGGTTAGTACAGCAAGTTGAGTTGGGTTCGATGTTTTTTCTTTGTCGCTTTTCGTCATTTGTGCTGTGAAAAGTGTGTTACATTAAATTATTTAGATTTATTATTTAAGATTACATTACAAAGTTGGGTTAGGTTCAGGTTTGGTGTCAGGTTAGGTTCGATTTTATACGTCTCTGCTTGCTAAAAGTGCGTCCAGAAGTTTTGGTTTTACTTTTTCAATTAAATAGTTACTTTAGATTAAGTTTCTGTAAGTTGAAAGGCTTAATTATGTTAAGTTAGGTTATGCGATTTTAGCGAAAGTTACGTTTTGTTTGCAAATTGAGTTTAGTTTTATATTCTATCTTTTGTCTTTGCCCGTTACTTGCGCTAAGAGAAGTTTAATCAATAAAATTATTCACCATTTCCATTACAAAGTTAGGTTAGGTTAGGTTAGGTTGAGTTTAGTGTCAGATTAGGTTAGATTTTATCCGTCTCTCCTTCCAAAAGTTTTGTTTTTTAGTTTTAAAATTAAAAAGTAAGCTTTTATTAAGGTTTTGTGAGTTGAAAGGCTTAATTTTGTCAAATTAGGCTAAGCCATTTGAGGTTAAGTTATACTGAACATGTTATTTACATTTTAAAAAAAATTGTTATTTGAATATTTTAAGTACAAAGGTAAACTGCTTAATTTAGAATAGTTTCTATATCCATCAAATGGCGCCTCTCGTTTTCTGGAGATGTGGAAGATATAGAAACAATACAATACTTTTTGTGCCATTCCACTGCTTTACAGGAACCCTAACTCCGTACCCTGAGGTCAATATTCCTGAAGGACTCGAAAACTTTGATATGACCTCTTCTTTCATGAAGAGGTCGAACTACGAAACGTTTGGTTGGCTTCAGAGGAAAATAAGTAGGTAATCACAATTGGCCGTCTTGGAGTCCGAGTGGAAGTACGGAGGTCTGTTCTGTAGGCACTCTTTCCTACCTAACACTACCTAAGTTAGTTAAGATTTTTTTAAGCAAGAAAAATAAAGCAATAGAGAACCCGAATCAAGTGTAAGTCTTTAACATACTAATTCTTCTGTAATCACAGAAGAAAACTCTAAAACTCTAAAACCCCATTTTTCGTGGTTGACTGGTCCCATTATTTAATTTAAGTTTAAGACCAACATAAGTGTAAAATTATATTAAGAATCTTTACTTTGAATCTAGTTAGACTGGGTTGACTTATATAGGTTTGGTTCGGTTCGGTTCCAATTAAAAATACAAATATAAGTTTAAGTTTAAGTTTTTAGAATTTATAAGTTTAACTTTGTTTGAAAATATGTTTTTTATTGTAGATTACAACAGTTTAAAGTTATTTAAGCTCGTCATTTAGAGTTCTCACTCTTATACAGAGACTTAACGCCAGACCCACACTTTGACAATGAACGGCAATCGAAACTTTCAGCAGAGTTGGTTGAAATTCAAAATCAAGGTATAAAATTTTGTGTACAAAGTCACACACAACACATTAAAAGTGTTCATGAAAAGCCGTAAAAAATCTCGTGAGAGATGACTAAAGAGAATAATATTAGTACATCTTTTAAAATTTTAAATTTATTTTTTATATACTTTGCTTTGAGACTCATTGGTTAAGTTTAGTTAGGTAGGGTTGCTTATATTAAGTGAGTCACTTCAACTCTGAACTAGAGAATTATTCTCTAAAGAGTTACATGGCCTTTGTTTTATTTTATGATACAGCGGGGCGCAAAAGTTGTCACCCAGTATTCTTTGGCTCTAATTTGTTTATGAATGAATGAATGAAATGATGAATGAATGAATGAATGAATGGAAGGATTTATTCATTCATTCATAAACAAATTAGAGCCAAAGAACACCCTTTATTATGTATTATTATTACTGATTTCTAATTTCTGATACAAACCAATCCGAATTTATTATAAAATTAATTAACAAAACAAATACGTCGTAAAGAAATGAAAAATGAGAATTGAATGAAGCCAAACATCTGAGCAGAAGAATGTTTGGGACACAAGAATGTCTCAGGGAGTCAAAATGCCCTCATAGTATTTTTATTATTTCATTTTATTATTATTTCAAAAATCCACCTTGACTTTTACAATTTTTCAGAACCAAATTTAATAAAAATTAATTTTTTTAAATGTAAAAAAATGAGCCAGGTGACAACTTATGCGTCACCCTGTACTATTTATTATTATTACTAATTTCTAATTTCTGATACAAACCAATCCGAATTTATTAAAAAATAAATTAACAAAACAAGAAGAAGAAAGAAGAACGAAACAAAATAAACGAAACAAAATATGAACAAAGCCAAACATCTGCGCAGAAGAATTTTTGGGACACACGAATGTCTCAGGGAGTCAAAATGCCCCCCAAAATGTATTTTTATTATTTCATTTTATTATTATTTCAAAAATCCACCTTGACTTTTAAAAATTTTTTAGAACCAAATTTAATAAAAACAATTTTTTTTAAATGTAAAAAAGAATGGATAGGATTGGCCGGACATTCTAGTTTTAAGAGGTCACATGTCTTTTTTTTCTTTATGATATTATCTATGAAATATACCAACACTGGCTGCAATGCAACCCTTTTCCAATTAAACTCGAACGCTTGGCCTGTTTTGCCAACAACAACAATGTCTTCTAAAACTATGAAAGCATGAAAGAGCAACGACTACGACACCGGCGCACCTTCCCCCGCGCCTCACTCCCCACCGCTCTATTCCCTCCGCCCACCACTTTATTCATTTGGCACTTTTTGCTTTGGGTTTTGTTTTAAATTTCAGTTTTGTTTTTATGCTTTTTTTTATAAGTTATCATAATTTCATTAAGTGCCAGCAAATGGCTGACGCGTTGGGTGAGGAAATGTGAGGAAAACTGGCGTAGTCGATGTGTGTGACGTGACGCTTTTGCTGATTGCTGCCGCGGCAGTGAAGGTGACGATCGCGATCGCAATGACAACAACAACAACAACAAAAACAACGATGATGGCTGTGGCGTTGCTTTCTGCTGGCGCAACTGCAGTCGCGCTGTGACGTGTGTAATTGCATTGCAACAACAATGGCAACAATGGCCGTTGCTGTGCGGTGGTCAGCCCAGCGAGACGTTGCGGTGCACTGTGCGACCTGTTATGCGGCCACCGGCATTGCGCTGCTGGTGACTGAAAATTGTGTAATCGGTGACGTTATCGTTTTATGACACTCATTTTTTCTAATTTCCCTCCTTAATAGCATTTAAGAACATTTTTGCAGCAACGAGAAGAGCACAAAAGCGGCAAAAGTTTTCTAGTCTTTTTGTGTGTGTGTGTGCGTGTGTAAAAGTGGCTCTTTGGTACTTTTGAACATTTGTCACAGTGATCAAAAACTGAATTGTAGATGCAAATATTGACGCGCACGCAAGAAAAGTTGAGTTGAATACTTGTCGTTGAATATTTGAGTTGAATATTTGACGCGGTTGGACATTTGCGCCAGCGAAAACTTCACAAATTCATTGTAAAAACTTTTCAAATATGCAGTAAAATCAATTTGCCATATTAAACTTAATGAGTTTCGCCACAAATGTGACCTTTAAATGAAGTTATTTTCTAAAAAGGGTTTAATAGTTAAATCGTTTTAAAGCCTTGCGGCCATAACAAATTTTCATAAAGATTATTGTGAATAGTTGCATATTGTGTGATTACGAACTTTTTTTGTTGTTATTGCCTTTAATTATGCACACACATTGATGCAGCTGTTACTACAGTCTGCGCGAATGGTGCACGGAAGTTATAGTGAAAAAAAAGCGCACAAAAAGTATTGAGTGTTGAATATATTTGATCATTTTTTAACTTTCTAAAGAAACTATGAAAATTTGTTGTACTATTAATTGAAGAAAATAAATTTTCTCAGAAAATAAATTTAAAAGCTGACTGCATTAGATTGTCTGATTTATTTCTTTTTATTTCAACAAAAGTCTGGATTGTTAAAAGTTTTTTTTATAAGTTGTTTGTTTATTAAGTTGTTTATAATTTGAGAATTGCAAAATCGATTTAAAATCCATGTTCAAAATCACTACGATTGAAAGTTAAAAAAAATAAAATATGATATTAAAATTCAGAAACGTATACAAAATTTTGAAAACACTGTACTAAAAACATTGTGTAACAGCTTTGAGTTCTATGAGATAATCTTAGTCTTAATTTTTCTCTTCAACCCGACTGAATTGTAATAAAAATGTCGAACACTTTTAAGTTTTTAATTTTTGTCTCCAAAATTTCGGTCAGGTATAATTATTTGGCTATACAATGATCACAGAATTTGTTAATTTAAACATTAGCTGCAAGTTTACTAAAGACAGCAATAAAAAATTTGAATATCTTAAAACTTATTAAGAAAAAACTGATTTCGAAAACACATTAACACACAGAAACTTTAGACGGCTGTAACTTTTGAAAGAAAACTAAGTTTTTAAAACCCAGCCAGACTTTTGTTACTCCATACCAGTATTACCGACCTGTCGTGACCGATTCCAGTGCACATTCTATGACCCCAAAATTGTCGCACAATGAAATCGATTATATTATCCAGGTTTGATTGTATTGTCAACAATTGTCTTGATTTTTAATGTCCTGACTTAAAAACTGAAATTTGAGATCCTTCTGCCCATCAAAGTCGTTCAGTATCATTAACCCTTTCCTTCCCGAATTACGAAATAGCCATAGAAACAAATTGGAAGTTGGTTATTTGAAACGAGAGAAGTATTTAAAAGTATTTTGCATCATATTTAAAATGGTTTCGACTTTCCAGTGGGTGGTGCGAGGGGGTGGTAGCCATACTACACTGGACTACACTGGGCTTTTATGAAGCAAAATTACAACATATTTTATATGAAAACAAAATTTCCCTTTATTTACAAGTTTTTAGAGTTATTTGGTAGAATTTTAGAGTTATTTGATGTCCTTTGTTGAACATAGAGCAATATTACATTTTTGGCATTTAATTCTGCTGCCCTGTCGAGCGGGAGCCGTTGCACAAATGTTAACAATTTTCAATGTTCCCAAAAAAACAAACTACATATTTTGCTAAAAAAGCTCAGAACAATGTTTCCTTTAAGCGACACAATTCATAGAATGGGGAAAAATCGAAAATTATACATCGAAATTCCTACCATGGAAAGGAAAGGGTTAATAAGTTTTTTCGAAAATTACTTTTAAATATTTAAATATATTAATGCACGTAATGGTTCCATTCCGACCGGAATTTAAAGGAATGCGACTAATTAAGCACAAAGCCAATCAAGATTAAAACGTATGAATAGCTGTTCCTGTACCCAAAAAGACTCAATAGTTAAACTTATAGCACGACTATGTATAGATAAACCTGATCTCGAATTTTACAGGAAAAAAAGTGTTAAGTACGCAAAACCTTAACAAATTTTCTGAACCAGGTCGTTTTTCAGTCTACTTACTGACAAAAGTATGTAGTTGTTTGACCTACTTTGGTGATGACAATCAATTTCATTTCTCTTTGCACAGCATGTCTATTAACACCTTATTATCGAAAGCAATCTGTGTCAGCTATATGGCCATATAGATCCGTTACACCGTACGACAAAAATTAAACAAATTTTTCACACCGGAAAAAATCTATATGGGCGTGAAACTAGAGACCAAACATAGTAATACTGCGTACTCAGTTCTTTCCTTTGTCCTTTTAAAAGGACTTCAAAATTTTGAAGGGGATAAAAAATAAAAAAAATATAAAAAATACTTAACCTCGTTAGAATATGGCGATATGTATATCAAATGAAAGAGGAAAGGCTCAAGAATTTAAATAAAATCCTTGAAAATTTATATAGAATTTTTTTGAAAAGTAAGTATGCTAAAATCCAAAATAGAAATAAAAAACTGAGTACGCAGTATTACTATATTTGGTCTCTAGTTTCACGCATATATGGATTTTTCCCGGTGTGAAAAATGCTGTCGCACGGTGTTATCAATTAGTTAGTTAGCTAACACAAATTTGCATTCGAATATTTACACATTTTAAATTGAGCCGCTCGACCGGGTGTCGACGCTTTGTCGTCATCTCACTCTCACTTTTTGGCATGTCTAAAAAATTTGTTTCACTATTTGGAATGTTCTATGTATTTACAGATCTGTTGGTAATTAATAATAATGCAAATATTTACGCAGGTGCAGCAAAAAATGAAATTTCGTTTTACACACAACAGTTAGTAGCTGCAATACATACAAAAAATGGCAAAAGTCATGAAATGGAAAGAGAATAAAATTTGCATTCATCATAAAATGAGTTTGATTAGCATTCTTCATATACTTTTTTAGGCGCCATGTTTCATGTTTTATTAGATGGAGAAATTAATTAGAGAATTGCTTAAGTTTGATTTGAATGAAAATCAACTCATATGGCGCTTTGATATTTTTAGAAAATAAACAAAATTTATTTTGTATTTTTATTTTTGGTGTTATTCATGGTAAGACACACAATTCAATACACTAACCAGTTAAGCCACGGCAACTGATGAAAAAATGCCTAAAAAAAGAATTGGGGTAGTTAAATAGAGATAAGTGGTTCAGTCTAAAACCTTCAAATTGACTAAAAAACATAGCTTTATAGATTGCCAAATCTTCAAGGTATTATTTCAGACAATTAGGTCGCATAAGCATTTCTAGGTAGAATCAAGAGATAAACATACCTTCCATTCAAACTTTGGACCTCGCACTTAATTCTCAAATAAATAAGTTCGCTCAAAACGAATTGACATATAAATGAGTACATATTGTCAAATTAAACCCTGACATAACCCAATTTTTTAATTTTTTGTAACCATAATTAAATAAAAAAAATAAAATTGTTTCAGAACGATTAAAGAATTTTAGTATACCTCTTAATTTCAATATGCCTCCAAATAAATTCGCATTGCCTTAACACTTTGCCATCAACAATTTGTCTCAAATTCCCAAATCAATTATTGTTCTATTTAGTTGTTATTTTTTCAAAAGATAATCTTTCCATTTCAATTGCAAACTTGCTCAAAGCAAATACGACTATTTTCATTACTCCCACTGCAAGAAAGATCATTAATTAGTAATCTTCACTGTTGTGCATAACATCGGGTCACCAATTGCATCAAATCGTTTGGTGTAATTTTATAATTGCCCGCACATTTAGTGCAATCCATCAATTAGCTGTCAAATTGTTTTAAACATGCCAACACTAGCAAACAAAACCATTTTGATTTTGATTAATTGCACATTAAATATGAGCGAAATGAAATGAGATGTGCGCGCCCCGCTCAACGGCGCTGCGGTCGGGGGCGCAACCGCTGGCGCTGGCGCCCTCATGCGCTAATGAATTCGGCAGCAATAATTACGGCGGCGTAATTTATCGAGACGCTTAATTGGCTGCGTGATTGTGCTGCGAGGCGGCCGACTGACGATTAAGTGTGAGTAAATGCGAGTTGGGGAAAGCCGTCGGCAAGTGCAACAGCTGTGGGGTTGACACGACGACGGCTTTAATCAATAAATATTTAAATAAAGATTTAATTGTGCAAAAAATTACAGTTTCAGGTGACGTGACCAACAATTTCAGAATTTGTTTAATTGCAACTTGAAAGTCTGCTTAAACCAGAAAACTGCCATGTAAAGTCTAATGAAACAAATGGGCTCCAACTAGTGAATGAACCAATTGAAATGTTTCCCCTCGTCTGCTAATTTCAGTTATGCATTGCAATCTGTTCACCAAATTCCCACAAGGACGCTTAGCATAATTCTGCGGCTGAGCCATGAACTCCATTGTGTGTGTGTGTGTGTGGATATCACAGCATATCACTGCAAATCGATTTATCATTGTGTAATTAATGTCAATATTTGCATTTTACTATTTGCATTATGTGCTGACATGCAGTCACAGCGTCGAGTTCGCCCCACTTTTCCGCACTGGGTCGAGTTGCGTCGAGAGCAATATTCGCAAACGGGCTGACAGTTGTACATGCCGCCTCTGCAGTTGTCAGCTGCAATATGCTGCACCACATTGTTGTTGTATTTGTTGTCGATTATTCAATTTGCCAATAATTGACAATAATTTTCACTCGCATTCGCTGACAACAACCTGTTGCTGGGTTGCTGAGCAACTCTGTCTGGCGCTTATTTGCCTATCGGTGTTTGTGTGTGTTTGTGGCTTCTCACTTGAATTATTTGATTTTAATACGCACTAATTAACCGTCGGCTAATTGTAAGTGTTTAATTGTGGTGATAATTGTCGATGCTTTTGTATTTTTTTTTTATTAAGTTTCGTTATATTGTTGCAGTTTTAGTGGATTAAAAGAATCATATTTTTACTGAGAATATAAATGTTTTTATTTTGAATATTTGTGGAGTCACTAACCAAAAATTGTTTCATTTTGTAGCACTGATAAAATTGCAGTATATCCAATCTATTCATTAAAGAAATTATTCACCAAAAATCAAATGGCCCACTTTTTGGCTCTTTCTTTCCAAAAATTTTACGAGTTTACCAAGAAATCTTTAAAGACTCTACAGAGAGATGAGGTAGCAAAGACAAGATTATGCACTTAAAAAGACTTTTCAGGCAATTTTTTAATTGCTTGACTCAGTTTTGTTTGAGTTTGGTTTGGACACCAGCAAAGAGAAACTTTGCCATATTTTACAGTTTTGCTTTGTTAAAAGCCAAAAACGCAAGCCAGGTAAGTTAAAATGTGTAAAGTGCCTTTGATTCTGATACTGTAACAGCCAATTTTAATGTCTTCGTTTCTTTGCTTCGGTAAATTTGACATCAAATATGCACCACTTTCTGGAAGTTTAATTGACCAAAAAGGTGAATAAAATTATGGAAATTGTAACATCCGTCCATCATGAAGGCTTTGTTTCGATGGAAACAAAAACCAAAAACCCATATGGATCCACTTGAATAAGTAGGACTGACTACAAAACGAAGCTCGAAATTTGGGTGCCACACGAGTAAACCCCAAAAGAAAATCTTCATAGGCCGAATTTCCATCTACGAATTGCTGCTGAGTCGCAACAAACTGGGCCCATTTTTGAAGCGAATGTTGACTGATGATGAAAAGTGAATCACTTTCAAAAACATCAAGCAAAAACTGTCATGCTCGGATGGCAGTTAGCCGACACAAACGGTGATCAAGCGAAGATTGATTAGATGGTTTTACTGTGCATTTGGGTAAATTGGTAAGGAATCATTTAACTGTTAGTTAGTTAGTTAGTTGCTCTCCTAAAGGCAAACACTTAGTTCGGGCCTGTACTGTCAACAATTGAACCGACTGCAGTAAGCAATCATCCAGAAGCGTCCAAGTTTGTTTCGTAGGAGAGGAATTGTGTTCCATCAGAACAACGCCAGACTACATACATCGATAGTTACTCGAAAGAAACTACGGGATCTTGGTTGGGAAGTTCTGATGCGTGAGAGAGATTACCTACTGTTTCTGTCTATGGCGAGTGATTTTACTGATTAAAAATTTGCCTCAAGAGAAGCCTTTGAAATTGTTTGCCAATCAAACATTCCAATCAAACAATTCAATCAGTTGGAATTACCTTCAAACTAACAACAATTTATCGAAGAAAACAGTGCATACTTAATCTAAATCGGATCATTCTAAATGTGCAAAAAAAATTTATTAATTTTTACTTCGCGATTTTTTTCCTTGTTCACTCTACTTGAGAGCGTTGGGTCTCAACAAGTCTAATGCTTTAACACTAGAAAGACCATTGCGGTAATTTTGATGGTTTTCCATTTTGAAATATCTGTATTTTCTTTATTATTTCTATCAACTTTTGCTTTGATGACTTTTATTTTTTTATCGGGTTCTACAATTAGTTCTACAATTAGGGTTCTACATACAGTTACAATTAGCTAAGCCGATGTGTGCTTTTAGAGATATCAGTGAAAATAATATGTAGTCTTTGTAGGTATGGAAAACTTGCGGTCTTTCTAGTGTTAAGCAATTGAAGTTCTGCCAGGATGGATGATTCGCCTATAGCTAGCAGTTCTAAAGAACAAAGAGCTATCATATGTTGTTCCCCAGGAGAGATGTCTCCACATGTGAATGTTTATTACTGGGTTGTGTAGAGCGCCCTTTGTGCACCCGTTGCTGCTAGATAGAAGGTGTTATTGGAAAATGCAGAGGTTTGTGTCTTTGATAAATAAACTTATTTCGGTTGCTGTATGAACTGCGAACTATTTTCGTTAGTCCGAAATGGTTGGTTGGTTGGCGGGTGCCAGTGGTGATGTTCTGACATCCAATAAGCGCGTTGGCGCCGTTTTGTTACCACTATTCCCGGTAGATATTATAAGGTGTGTTATATGTATGTATACATCTGGGGCTCGGAAAACCCAAGAGTTATTGTTGAGAAGCCTCTCCATCCTCAACGTGTGACTGTTTGGTGCGGTTTATGGTCCGGCGGGTCATTGGACCTTACTTTTTCGAAAATGAGGTTGGATCAACAGTTACGGTGAATGGATTGCGCTATCGAGAGATGATTAATCATTTTTTATGGTCGGAGTTGGATGGTATTGATCTGGACAACGTTTACTTTCAACAAGACGGCGCTACGTGCCGTACAAGCAACGAAACCATTGCTCTTTTACGGGAAAAGTTTCCGGACCGTGTTATCTCTGGAAGAGGTGATCACAATTGGCCACCGAGATCTTGTGATTAAACACCTTGCGACTTCTTCCTTTGGGGCCACGTGAGAGATAAGGTGTACGCCAACAGCCCAGCGTCGATTCAAGACCTCAAAGATAGAATTCGTGAGGCTATCGACATAGGACATAGGGCAGCCACTTTGCGATTTGGTTATGGAAAATTTCATGAAAAGGATATGGTCCTGTAAGCGTGGTCGTGGTGGCCATTTGGCTGACGTTGTTTTTCATTATTAACGGCATACCTTCCTCTTTATTATGAAATAAACATCCGATCATTTATCTCAAAAATGGAATTTTTCTTTGAATACCAAAATAACACCTCTTGTTGGAAAACCCTATATATCCCGTCCGAAAGTTAAACTGGTTTTTCTAAAAATCCCCAGAGCTGTGTTCAGTTATTAGTTAATAATCTCTACAGATCTCAGTCTGAAACTCTGATAAATTTGCATTCAGTCTTTGAACAATCTGCTCAAATTTCACTACTGAACATCAATGGAATCGACTTATTTCGGGTACAATGTACTAAAGCCGAGAGAAAATTCTACTATGGGTATATAAGTTAAAAAATCTGTTTAAATTTTAAGTTAATATGTTTATTAAGATTTTTACTAACAATCCCAAAGCCATTATAGTCACAAGTCTTTAATCAATACACACAGATATATACAGATATACAGACATATATTCAGAAAGATATACAGATCTCCTTACTGAACACTGAAGCCAAGGAAAGCAATTTACTAATCTATTTATTAAGATTTTTACTAAAAATCCCAGAGCCGTGTCATAAGTCTTTGAATAATCTCTATCATCTCTTCAGTTCTCAGTTGGTTCAACTTTCTTTGGGTAAAATGTATTGAAGTCTAGAAGATAAATCTATTAAGGACGTAATTTAGCAAAAAACACTGTTGTAATTCTTACTGAAGTTTTTTTTAAAGATTTTTCAAAAAAACCCAGGGCTATTTTCAGTTATTAAACTTTGAATAATCTTTAAAGATGTCAGTCTAAAACTCTGATAATTTTGCATTCAGTCTTTGGATCATTTGCTCAAATCTCACAACTGAACACCAATGCAATCGATTTTTTTCGGTTACAATGTACTGAAATCTAGGAGAGAAATCTATTAAAGATAGAACACACTTAGAAAAACCGTTGTACTTATAACTTAATTTTTTTTTAGGGTTTTACTGAAAATCCCAGAGCCGTCTTTGAATAATCCGTACATATCTCAGTCTGGAACATTGACAAATTTACATTCACTCTTCGAATCATCTGCTCAAATTTCACTGCTAAACACCAATGCAATCGATTTCTTTCGGTTACAATGTACGAAAGTCAAGAAGAAAATTATACTATGGACAAAATCTGGTTTACTTATGACTCAAACTATACTCTTGCAGGAACCTGAATTTTTAATTATGCCAACGATCTGCTGGTGTCTTCTGGCCAGTAGCTAATTTGATGCTATTAAATCTAAAAAAAGAAAATGCCATTAATGAGTTCAATTTAATGCTCATTCCCTGGCTGTGTCATTATGCCAGGTTTTATGATTTCTATTTGTTCGCAGCGCAGTCCGACGCATCATCCGACTGGCTTTAATAGCCAGTTTAAAAATAACATAAAATCGCATTAAGAATTCCAAAAGACAGCCGATTATGGCGAGCATAAAATGGCACTGGAATGCCGCTGATGTGTGCTAGCACACATCTAACAAGTGGCCAGACGCGCTAAAAATAGTCGCGTCCAAATTGGCGCATCGCAGCATGAATGCGGCGATCAAACATCAAGCAACGCATAGCTGATTGACATTCACCTGCTGCAGTCGAAGCTATTTCAGTGCTGGCTTTAGTGCAGCAACAGACCAAAGACAAGAAATGAACGTGCGAGCCCAGCAGAAATGCAGAAAAACCCCAACAAAAAAATTAATCGAAGATGAATCAACATTATTTGCGGTCAACGTCCCGTACGGACGTTCCACGTCGATCAAAAGCCACTGGGGTGAGCATTAAAATGAAGGCAAAGATAAATCTGAAAGTTTGCCTCTCGTGCGGCCAGCAACCAACGCAGCCCAGAACTGAAAGCGAACGGGGCCAATGTGTTCGGCCGTCCTTTGGGCCAGTTGCAAGCACGAACGCATTGCGTGCGCCGTGAAATGTGCAATTACCAATAAATGAGCACTCACACACACACTCAACCTAACACACACACACGCACACAGCACACATTGAATGGTAGCTGCATTCTTCATTGGCCGCAGTCCCTGCACACATCTCGTTTCTGGTCCAATGATGCAATGTTTCTTTTACTTTTTGCTTTTCCTTTTCCCCTTTTTTTGCCATTTTGCCGTTCTCACGACTTTAACTTCTTCACAGCGGCTGCTGTGCTGCGCCGTGCAGCGATTTCGTTGTTGTTGCTGTCTTGGTGCAGATTCCTGCTTCACAGCTGCCTGGCCACAAGCGCTGCCGTGTGCTGATTGCACGAAAAAAGGGCAAACCAAATGTACAATAAATACAATAAATAAGCTAAAGGTTCGGCCTGCGCCAGCGGCTGACGCGAACACTTTAAGTGCAGCGTGCGTCCAGTGCCGGCTGCTTAGTGTCAGTCAGTCAGTTCGCTTTGGTTCACTTCGGCTGGAATGCATTCTCGCGAGATTCTGAAGCACTTAGATGTGACTGCACTCAAGCACACGTTGGCATTCTTTGCTCACGACTGAGTGTTGCTGTACTTTTAAATTTAAAGTTTAGATTACATTTTCACTGCTTTAAGTGTAAAAACGGAAAAAGAAAGGAGGTTTTTTTGTGCATGTTGGAGCTTCAAAATTTGTTAACTTAAGGTTTGAAAAGCTGTTTAACACTAGAATGACCGCAAGTTTTCCATACCTACAAAGACTACATATTACACCGTGCGACAAAAATTTAAAAAAAAATTTCACACTGGAAAAATCCATATGGACGTGAAATTAGAGACCAAATACAGTAATACTGCGTACTCAGTTTCTCATTTCTACATCCTTTGTCCTTTTAAAAGGACTTCAAAATTTTGAACGGGATATAAATAAAAAATATATAAAAAATAATTAACCTCGTTAGAATATGGCGATATGTATATCAAATGAAAGAGGAAAGGCTCAAGAATTAAAATAAAATAGATTTTTTATCTATTTGGAACAAATGGATATGAAAAAGGTCCTTTGAAAATTTTAATCCTTTATATCCTTGAAAATTTATATAGAATTTTCTTGAAAAGTAAGTATGTTAAAACCCAAAATCTCCTTGATCACGTGTCAAAATTTCATTATTCTCGCTTCATTGATTGTATCTTTTTATTATTTCAAATACTGATACTCAAATAAGTAATTAGAATTTTTGTACTTCATTAGACTTGAAGCTTCCGCCTTTTTTTAATAACTTTCGAATCAATAAAGTTAGAGTCATGAAATTTTGACACGTGATCAAGGAGATTTGGTGTTTCAACATACTCACTTTTTAAGAAAATTTTATATAAATTTTCAAGGATATAATAGATTAAAATTTTCAAAGGACCTTTTTCATATCTTTTTTTTACAAATAGATAAAAAATCAATTTTATTTAAATTCATGAGCCTTTCATTTGATATACATATCGCCATATTCCAACAAGGTTAAGTATTTTTTATATTTTTTTTATCCCCTTCCAAATTTTTAAGTCCTTTTAAAAGGACAAAGGATGTAGAAATGAATAACTGAGTACGCAGTATTACTATATTTCGTCTCTAATTTCACGCACATATGGATTTTTCCCGGTGTGAAAAATGCTGTCGCACGGTGTTATATCCGCTGATAACTCGAAAAGTACACATCGGGTTTGGCTCATTGTAATTGTAGAACCCGATAAAATAAAAGTTATCAAAGCAAAAGTTGATAGAAATACTAAAGAAAATACAGATACTTCAAAATGGAAAACCATTAAAATAACCGCAATGGTCTTTCTAGTGTTAAAGACATGAACGTAGTGCAGTGAATCAACCTCCAGTGGCTACGTTGACTTGGCCATGTCTCCCATATTCGACACGATAGTTGGATGTCGACAGCGAAAAGCGAGACAGTGTATTCGGTGAAAAAATCAAGTTGAGGACGCTCTCTGATCTGGAAAACTGCCTGCGCCTGGAGACAACTTCTTCAGCAGGCCGTAACCCGGTAACGGGTTGTTATGACCAGTTAAGTAGGAAATAAAGGTTGGAAAGTAAGTAGAGTTGGCAGTGCATTTTAGGGATCCACTCGTTGACCACTTGCAAAGAAAATGGTGCCAAAGAAACCCTGCAGCACATTCTTTGCTCCAATCCAGCCAACTCAAGATTACAACTTACTCACTTAGCAGCCTCGTTCTCTTCTGGGTTAGAAGAGGTTCCCAAGAATGGCATTAAGTCGCTGCTGAACTTCGCTAGGAACACCCACATTCTCACCGATCACTTTTACGTCCATCCACAACACTTTAAGTAAGCAGCTCTAAGTAATATCGCTAGGAACCCAACAGAGGTCAGCCAGCTTACCTAACCTAAACTAATGACCACTTGACGCAAATAAGTGTTTACGATAGTTTAAGTTAGGTTAGGTTTGAACTTTGCGTACTTCGAGGCATCATTAAAGCAGAACCATTCAGTTTTTCCTGCATTGAAGAAGTCAGAGTGGTTAATAGTTGCTTCGTATATATATGTAAATCTTTTACATTGGCAACATTTATCGCCTACATTTCTGATACTAATATATAGAATGCTTCTAAGCCGATGGCCTCAGCAGCCAGTGCTTTAGCTCGTAAGTGTAATAATCACTTATAATTATTGCTCTTTTAAATAATAATAATATAGAATGCTTCTTCTTCTCTCTCTCTAATTTTTAGAAATTGTTCAGTATATAATTTCACTGTTTCGAAACATCCGTTTGATAAGAATACTCCAGAGGCTAACAATTCATGTGAAGTGAAATGTAGGTTAAAAAACTGCACAAAGTTGCTTAGAAATTCAACAAACTGCTCCAAAACTGCTTAGTAGATACACTTAGAGGGTTAAAATGTTGCCACAACTCCCACTAGTTTTGCTTAGAACGATCATACAAACTAACATCAAACAGATCAAACAAACGTTTCATATTTAAAACCAGGTTAAATAAAGTTAGGTTAGGTACAACAGGCGGTTTGATGTTGATGTGTTTGATGTGCTCGACTACTACACTCGAAGATCTCTGAGGTCCGTTGTGAGGCCCAAAGAAAGTGTGGCAAAGTCACACTGATTCACTGTTCGGTAGTTATTGAAACCAATCTGACTGTCGGATGAGTCGGGCAATGTTCCATTGGGATGATTGGGCTCTGATTTCAACGTCATAAACACATACCTTTGCAGCGGCGTAGGCAAAGAAGGCGTTTTGGGTGTTAAGCCCCATAGACCCGCAGTCCATCATTAATCCACTTTTTCAATCACTTCGCAAATATTTGCCCAAAAGTAAGCACTGCCGCAGCTACGACTCTTTGAATGAAGAAGAGGATGTTTCACAATTGTCACTTGACACTGTCCAGCCCCAGCCCGGAAGAAACTCCGTCATTTTAAGGCCCCTTTCCTGGTTGATCTGTCCAACCTGCCTCTGTATGAGACACACTTTGGCTTGTGCGATTCTTGTAATTCTCATCTGCTTCATGTGGATAGCGATAGAAGTAGATGCCGAGTGTTTCACTAACCCGAGCTGGGGTTCGAACCTAGAGCCTCTGGTATAAGAAGCCAGCGCGCTACCCGCTGGACTATCGAGGCCGGTATCGTTTCATAAGTGAGTCACTAAAAGGCTTTTCTGTTCTAACCGGAGGTGTGTAGTGTTCAGAGACCTTGCCTACTATTGCGATAACACAACGGGTCTTTACTGGCCTATGCGAGCATCATAAGCTGCCAACCTAACCTAACCTAACATTATCTAAAGAATCAAATGACTTCTCTTCCTCTTCTCTTTGCTTCTGCAAGGCTTATTGAAAACTATATAAGAAATACCATGCGCAAAGGTAGACTTGATGGTCTTTACATGAACATAGTAATTAGTCCAGTGATGCTAATGCAATGGTTCTGTTGATCAAGATTTTGCAATTTCGTGGCAAACTTGCCACACGTTTCATGCTCAAAACATGGGAAAAATTTTATGACATGAGTCAACCGATATGCCAACATTCTAAGCAATTTTTCTGGTGATCAAAACTCGAGAATTCTCCATAATATTTATAGTCACTAACATCTTCTCGGCCTTCTGGGAAAAATTTGTACATCTTCTAAAAATGTTTTTGGTTTTCAAGGTAGACTCGCCAAGTGCCACAGGCAACGTTTAAAACGCGTAGGAGAATTTAATTATATTTTCCACAAAAAATTTAATACAAATATTTACATACAAATTTGTTATTTTTTATTTAACAAAGTTTTATACGTGTTATGATTTTGTTTGCCCAATTGCTTTCAACCAGAACATAAACCTTATACGGCGATTCGCCATGATCCAAATGCCATGACAAGTTGTGCTTCAAAAATTATGCCTCAATGAATGAAAAATCAAGATCCAAACTTTGCTTTCTCATATACCACATATTTGTTATACTTATGTACATATTTAATAAGTTTTTTTTTACTATAGTTGAAATTTTTGCCGAAATCACTGAAGGCCAAATTGTTATAGGTCGTAGAACCTCAAAGGTCATAAACTTTTTCAAGGTCCACACAGCTCAAAGTAATGTTTACTATATGAAAAATTCAAGATATTGACATACTTTCCAAAAAGTCAAAGTGCCCCGCTCTGGTAAACAATTCTAAGGTTCTGCAAATACAAACAAAGAGTTGTCGCACCGACTCACGGGAGCCATAAGGTCGAGGCCCATTACAAGTTCAAACCACAGTGCACAGTCAGCGGTTGCATAAGACATATGCACGAGTAGAAGAAAAAAACCGTTAGCCCAATTAAAAAACGGCATATGCCATGGCTGTGTAAATATTTGAGCATTTGTTTGCTAATAAAGCCGCAAGGCAGCCTGTCATGCGTAGTCAAAACAATAACCACAACAACAACAACACAATGATGAAATGCTAAAACAATAAAAAGTTCTTTTTTTGCCGAAAATTTCCATATTTTTCATAATTTATTATAGGAATACAAAGAAAACTATTCATAAATACACAAAATGCGCTAAAGTTGACGTCAAACGTGGACAAGTAAGATATCAAAAAACCCCCAAAAGCTACAAATTGGCACACAACTGGTGACTAAGTGTAGGCGAACATATGTTCTGCATAATATTAACAACAAAAACAACATCAGCAAATAGTCACAATTGTATTAAGTCGAGAAGTTGTGCAGGCAGCGGCGACAAGTGTGAGGGTTGGCCTCCCACAATGTTGACACACACGCATCACACAACGTGCAACCAACCGACAGAGGGCCACAACGGCCCTGCAGCGATATCGAACAGAATCGAACTTAATATATAATAACAATAATAAATATGTTCTTTGGCCTTGTTGTGAAGCACGTAGCAAAAATATTTACACACTTGCACACACACACACAAACACAAACACATACATTTAAATTATCGCATGTGTGCGCTTCTCGATTTAATCAAAAAATGCTCAAAATAATTTGTAAGGCAGAAGCAGAGCGAAAAACGAAAATCGTTGTGCATTGTTGTTTGTTCGATGAATTGTTATGGTGTAAAAAATTGCGCACAACAACAAAAGCAGCATTGTTGCACAGTGTGTTGAAAAGCGCATCAACCTGACAAAATTTGAACAGTTTTTGTATGAATGAAAACTGATTGATTGATTTATGTTTTTGATTGAAATGTGGGGTTAGGTTGAGTAAGGTTTGAGTATGCGGCTGCTTAACCCTTTCGCTACAGGTTTTTACTGAGGAAAGTTAAAATATTAAATTTTACGTCTTAGGCTTCTATGTGGTTATATTCCATTAGAAATTTTCTAATTTTTATACTCGGACCCTGTATTTTAGAGGGTTTTTCTATGACAGCAACCACAGCGTTGTGGCTGTAATAATTACTTAAATATTAAACTTTTTACGCATACCGAAAATTTGAATATTTCTTCATTTACTTCAGCCAAAATTAAAAAAATTAAAAAAAAGTATCTAAATTGAAAGAAAACGTCAAATTAAAAAGTTCTGTAATTTTTTCTTCTTCTTCGTCCTTTACTATGTCAAGATATACCATTAAAAAACGTGTATACTTCTCTTCTTTAAACTTAAATATTCAGTTTATTAATTTCGTATTTTTCCTAAAACTTCAAACTATTCTAAAGATCAACAAAAAAATTTATTCTTGCAACCATAGAGGATGCAGACGTCCTCAAAGTAGCATGTTGCCATATGGCAACAAAATAGCGAAAGGGTTAAAAGAAAGTTCAATTAATGCTGTGACTGGCCTTGGCACCCAGCTGAACAGAGTCTATCCAACCCAGTGGCGCACACAGGATTTTGTTTTGGGTGGTTTTGCGTACAACTTTTGAGCCGACTACCATTCGAAACCATATTTTGTGCCAGCAATTTTTGTGTTTGGAAGGGTTTGAACCTCCAAAACCCCCTCCTGTGTGACCCACTTCTTCAACCATAGTTCGAACATTCCAGGCACATTTGGCAGAGTGACTCTAATGCAGACTGAGCTACTGGAAATCGAATTATGGGACAATGTCTTCGCTTCACAAAAGCGATCCAAAGTCTCTGGGGAAACTTGATGTCAAGCACAGCCTATTAAAGACCAGTGTTGCCAGATGGATTTCAAGCAATCCCCCTAACCTGAAGTCCATTTCCCCCTAAAAACTAAAATGTCCCCCTAAATTTATAATGCATACATAAAATTAATATTTCATGAAAGTTGCTCATTCTATTTGGTACATTAAATTTAAAAAAGACCCACTAGCCAATATATCTGAACACGGTGTTGATGTAACAAAAATGCAACCTTGGCCACAGACAGTTTAAAAAGCGTAAATTAGAAATGTCTGTAAAATATTTTCCCCTAAATTTTCCCCCCTAAAATATTTTTCATAAAAGTCCAATCCAAACAAATAAACCCCAAATCTAGGGGGGAAAACCCCCTAATTTCGCAACACTGCTAAAGACCACAGCATCACCAAACGGTGGAACGGATCAGATCAGTTTTGCCAAATTAGGAGATTTAGTCCTAGATTTAAGTAGAAGATTTTTGGCCTTTTAGGAGAATTTTTAGGAGGAAGAATTGTTTAGGGGAAAGTTAAGAGATTTTGATGGTGATACATTTGACATCATTAGTGGCACTGAAGTCTTGAATATTGAAAGTTTAAGTATCTAATTTAATTTAATTAATTGTTATGCTTTATAGTGTTTAATTTATGCAATGAATAAAGGAAGTTTACAAAAGAAAATTTCACTAACTGATCTAATTTTTTATAAGTTTTTTTGTGTTAAGTTGTTGTTAAGCTGAAACTGAATGAATAAAAATGCTGCAATAAAAAACGAATTACATATATTTGTGTTTTTCATGAGAAGTAATTCGTTAGTTGAAAGTGACAGAAATTAATTTTTAAAAATTTAGGAGATTTTTTAAATAAAAAATCCAGGTAATATTTAGCTCTAATAGTCCAATAGAGCTGTACAACTATCGATAGTACTATCGATAGTATCGATGGTTTTATTTTGACGCCACTATCGATGGTTTTTTGGTATTGTCGATACTATCGGGTTTTTCTATTCTATTCTAATTTTCTATGTTGGTTGGCAGTGCTGACCATACATAATTTTAAGAGGCCAAAAAAGCATCTTCCTTCCCCGCGTACAGTTTGTGAAAATTCAACTTCTAATTTCTCATTTACGCTCTCCGCTTCATAATTTTTTTTTTGCAATCACATTGTCACCTTTCGACACTAAACTTGCCCACTTCCCTACCCCGTCCCCCCATATTTTGGTCGTTTACAGATTTTTAATGATATTTGTACACTGTTTGCAATTTAGACATAACACCTACGGCCCGATTTCACAATGGTTGATTAACCATCTGTTAACTTTAACCAAGAACCTGTGGTTAACCATTGATTAGAAATTTTGGCTTTCACAGTGACTGGTTATTTGAACAGCTGATTTAGAAATTTTGCATGACAGCACTGCTATGAATTTGTAACACTGGTTGCATAGCATTGACAGCATTGTTCTAACGATGTTGATATCAAAACAAAATCAATTAAAAAACGATTTTTCGTTTGAATTTTGGTGAAAAGAGCCAAAATTTGTCAACCTATACAAACTACCAAAATTTTTCAACTGGTGGAAAAAAAGAAATAATTTTTAAATGTATCATTTTGTCAAAATCATCATTTTTGTCACAAACTGAGAGGGTTGCCAAATCAGCTGATTTATTTCTTGGTTAACCGATGATTAATCATTTAACATGGGCTGAGTATAAGTTGGTTAATCAGAGACAGTGAAATCGAAAGAGAATAGTTAACCATCGGTAAATAGTTGCCTAAGTATGACAAATATACCTCACCAATACAGCAATGTTTGAACAAAAACAAATCGTCACAAAACAAATCAAATCTAATTCGATTGAATTTTTGTGCACTTTGTTACACTGTGTGTTGTAATACAACAAAATAATTGCATTCTTTACCTTCTCCTTGATCAAGTATTGACCCTGTGCGCTGTTTGTAGCACTGACAAAACGGACAGACAGACAAACAGCAGACAGGCCAACAGGCGGACAGACTGAGATACGATTGAACAAGCGCCCGCCGCAGTTTATGTGTTTGCATTTCAATTTGCGTGTTTGTGTGCGTGCGCACGTGTGTGGCTGTGTGGCTGTGTGTGTGTGTGTGTGCGAGTCGCTGTATGGCAGTTACTATTGCTGGTGTTGTTTTTGTTATTGTAGGGTGCCAACGTGACTTGCATGTGCAATAAGGAAGCACTAACAAATTGAAAATAAACCAAAATGTACAATAAAACTTACAACAATAACAACAACAACAACGGCTACAAATATTACGTAAGTGAAGAATTGTCATTAGTCTGATCACAGCCACTGTCACATTTACAATTATAGTAACAACAAATACAACAATAACAACATAATAGCAATTACCGCCGACGACCAGTGCCAACGCTGCCGGTTGTTGACTGCCAAAGTCGTTGTTGGTGTCGGTGCTTTTGGCCTTTTGTCGACTTTTTGATTGTCGTTGTTCTAGGTTTTGTGTCTTTTTGTTTAGTTTTTCTTCATTCGATATTTGTATTTTATTGTGATTTATTTATTTAACTTTTTGCAACACTGACGTGTCTGCGCGTGCGACCTAACCTAACAAATGCATTAAAGGGGTTTTGGGTTTAATGAATTGGATTACTTATTGTTGTTGTTGTTGCCGAATTATGGCATTTTATCAACAGTGTCTTTTGTTGTTGTGGGCTGTAACGCGTAAAACGCGTGCTTCATGTCACATTTCTGATGGCCCGAACAAAACCGCAAATTAGCAATTTAAGGCATATTGACAAGCATATTGAGCAAGCGGCAATTGTCCAATAAATAAACCATCAACAACAACAACAACAACTCAATCGAAATTAAATGCCACTCGGCGCACATAGCGACGCGGGTGAGAGTGTGTGCGTGCAATTTCAATGAACTTAACACACCTACTAAATAATTAAATAATTTTGCAAATATCACAAAAACCAACAACAACAACAACTGTCAGCAAACAACAAAAATTACCTCAATGAAGCCGCATACAAGAAATAAAATGTGTTTGAAGTAGCAGCCAATGGCCAAAAAATTACTTTAAGACAAAAGAGAGTGTGACGGGCGAACGCACGCCTCGCTATGTGACGGCGCATGCGCGCCGGCGGCTCGTTTAATATGTATTGGCCCAGCGAAGAAGGTTCCAAATGAAATGCGCGCATGTCAAAACCACAGAAACGTTGTTGAAATTTTAAAACTGTTTCACTTTGCCAACCTTCATGCACTCACACTTGCACAAACGCACTCACACTCACTCTATGAGCTCAATTTGAGGCTGAAAACGCGCGCAACGTCATGCGAGAAATTGCAATCAAGTCAAAAGCCAACAACAACAAACACATAGCAACAGTTAGTTTTTGTTTTTTGCAATCACTTTAAAGTTAAAAGTTAAAGGGAACGCAGGTTAAATGACTCAAAGAGCAAAAAAGTGAACACGAAAATATCGTTGACACAGTCAGAGTGGTGTGCGATTTGTTGCCCATTGTTGTTGGCGTTGCAACTCCACTCCGCATCGCTTCGCATCACAGTTTAACGTAAATTATTATTTCATCATCTGCCATAACCAGTCAGCGCTGCGGCCGAGTCAATGGTCAGCAATGCGCCGGGCCACACTGGCCAAAAGAGGGTCGCTTGCAGCAACAACAACAATAACAACTGCCAAAAACAAAAGTCAAAATCGAAAATTGCAATGTGAACGCGCAACAGTCACGTCAGACGTGCGCGCGAGTGCATTCACATGTCGCACGTTGCACGCAAACACACACATACACACACAACCATACATTAAGGCACAGCTTCAGCGAGTCGTGTGTCCTTTGCCACATTCACCAAACAAAAAAAAACGCATGAAATGAAACACAAAATACAACAAATGGATTTATTTTAACCAACTTCCAACTTCAACGTCACTTAGCTGCGCAACGTGTTCGAAGGACCAGCGACATCGTCATCGTCGCCGCAATCGCAAGACGTGATTTCTGCGCGTGCAGATTTTTTTTGTTGTTTTCTGCTGCCATTTTATATCATACAACGCTCCGCTTAAATTCAGTCAATTACATTATTATGCGCGCAACTTCAACATACCAACGCGCATTCCATTCCATTGCGCGCCGTCCGAAACCGAAGCCCAGCGACATCGACATCGAATTCGCGCACCGCCGCTCAGTCGGCTGTTACACCGTATGCGCACCCCACGCCACTCAGCCAACCAGCCATCAATCCATCCATCCATCAAGGCGCCCAGCTTTCAACCCCCTTTCAACCACACCGCATCGCCCCTCGATGCGACCCGATCATTTCAATCCATTCTACACCATTCAATTTTCAGCCATCCATCGCTCCTGCTATTACTTTGTTTCTTTTCCTTTTCCAACAACAACAACAACCACACACACAGACACACACGCCCATACTTTATGGAACAACATGTTTCGCGCTTCGCCTCTCTCCGTTCTTTCCATATTTTTATGTTCACTGCCAGCAGCAGTTACACTCAGAAAATTGACAGACTTTAAAATTGAAACTTAAAAAAATTTCCAGAGTGATTCGAGCGTCACAATGGGTCGCAGAGGCCCCAAACTGTACTAGTTTGAGTGATAAGCAAGTCGCCTAGATCTAAGTACCGCAGATTTTTGGCAGAGTTTGGGCAAACAAAGGCAGCAACGGCCATAGCCGGATAAGGAAGGACCCCACTTTGCCCCCAACATAACCTAAAAAAATTACAAGTTATATCTTATTTTTGGAAATGTGTATTTTTTCAATTAAAAATATGAAAAAATACACATATTGTTAAAAACTATGTCAAAAATTTACCGAAAACTTTTGGCGACTGTAACAAAAGAAAATAAATAAAATAAAAAATAAAATAAAATAAAATACAATAAAATAAAATAAATTCAAAATAATATATAAAAAATAGACTTTATTGAATGTAAATGTCACGCAGATAGAAAAATAAATGTGGAAAAATTATATATTGTAAAGCACAATACGCGAAATATATAAACAAAATTTGTTGATTGTATCAAAATTCGAACTGGATAACAAAACTTTTAGAGAAGAAAATATTTTTTAGGTTATCTTCACTTCTGTGTTTCAGCGATTGTTCTGGCATTACCTCATATTCTCGCGATCGTTTCACTTGGACACTCTCTCTAAATCATTTCTTTGAAATGCCTGTGGCTGTGGTCAAAAGGTTGACCGAAGTCAACCTAAGATGCAATGAGCTAATTGCAATAAGTTTTTTCATCTGGACAACTAGTATGAAACTTATTAATATTTGATTTTATTTATTACATTAATTTCCCCAAATCGGGAACTATAAAGAACTAAATAACGATTTAGAACTAGGAAATTGTTAACTATTATTAAAAAATATAACTATCGAAATTGATTTGGGGGTCCTTTGCCCACCCTTATCCAGCTATGACATTTTCAAAAGAAAAATCTAAATAGGAGACCATTAAAAAATTCTTTTATTTTTATTTTATTTTATTTTATTCTGTTTTATTTTATTTTGTTTTATTTTGTTGTATTTTATTTTTTTATTTTATTTGATTTTTTATTGTACTTTATTTTATTTTTTTTTTGTTTATTTTAGTTTATTTTATTTTATTTTATTTTATTTATGTTATTTTATTTTATTTTATTTTATTTTATTTTATTTTATTTTATTTATTTTATTTTTTTTATTTTATTTTATTTTACTTCATTTTATTTTATTTTATTTTATCTTTATTTTATTTTCTTTATTTTATTTTATTTTATTTTGTTTTGTTTTGTTTTGTTTTATTTTATTTTATTTTATTTTATTTTATTTTATTTTATTTTATTTTATTTTATTTTATTTTATTTTATTTTATTTTACTTTATTTTACTTTATTTTACTTTACTTTATTTTATTTTATTTTATTTTATTTTATTTTATTTTATTTTATTTTATTTTATTTTATTTAATTTTTTTTATTTTGTTTTATTTTTTTTAATTTAATGTTTTTTAATTTAATTTTATTTTATTTTATTTTATTTTATTTTACTTTATTTTATTTTATTTTATTTTATTTTATTTTATTTTATTTTATTTTATTTTATTTTATTTTATTTTATTTTATTTTATTTTATTTTATTTTATTTTATTTTATTTTATTTTATTATATTTCATTTTATTTTATTTCATTTTGTTTTATTTTATTTTATTTTATTTTATTTTATTTTATTTTATTTTATTTTATTTTATTTTATTTTATTTTATTTCATTTTATTTGATTTTATTTTATTTTATTTTATTTTATTTTATTTTATTTTATTTTATTTTATTTTATTTTATTTTATTTTATTTTATTTTATTTTATTTTATTTTATTTTATTTTATTCTATTTTCATTCGACACAAAACTTTTCTCTAGAACTTCTCTCTCCTTCCTTAAACGATTTCATTCAAAGTAAACTTTCGAATTGACAACTTTCTTCGTTCAGGAACTAGTACCAGTCAACTCAAAGAAAATTTTGAGATTACAAGTTTTCTTTTAGTGTATGTTGGGCTTCTTCATTGGCCATTATTATGTCGTTGTTGCTGTTGAATTTTTTGTTCTTACTGTAATTCCGTTTGTGAGCCAATTATTGTTTTGCTTGTTTATCGGATTTGTTCAACAGCGCACAGGAATTTTTTCGTGTTTTTCACACGCTACAACAACCAGAGTTGGCATTCATAGTGGTTTGGGTGCAACAAAACAAAAATTTTTATATAAATTGAATGCAATATGAAAAATGTTTTCAAAGAAAAACAGCAGTTGATTGGGCAACGAGAGTTCATTAAAAATTAATGATTGAAATGATTCAAATAGGGACGACGGATCATACTTGAAGATTCGTAGTATTACACAATTATTATTATATATAACACCGGGTAGAATTTGACTTTGACTCAGAAATTTGTACTCACTGTTTAGCTACGAATGGTCCTAATAGTATAGATAATAGATGAAGATATATAGAAGTATGGGACACGCTATTATAAATGTAAATTTACAACGTCAACCAGAAAAAACTCCCACCCACAATATTAGTTTTCGACCACTTTTACGCATCTACAATACAAAATTCCAATAACTTTCTGCAGCGCATAAGCGAGTCGCTTACGACCGTCCACAATATTCCCAGTTGCCAGTTTTTTCGCCCTTTGCCATGCCATGTATTCTCGTTTTCATGGTAATAATCGGGGAAACACCTGTAATTATATTTATGAAATATTTAACAGGAATAACAGCGAATGCAAGTCCTTTGTTTTTAAGTTGTTCGCTGTCAAGCCAAGCAAATATTATCTCATTCCTGAAGATGAGCTTTAAGACGTTTTGTGTAAATCAAAAATGCATTTCCGGAAGTGAATCATTCAAATGGCGCTACAATAAAATCTCATCTGCAAAACCACCAATGAAAACGACGAAAGTAATGTTTATAGATGCAATAAAAAGTATTAAGTGATCATTTGTTGGACAACAATAACTTTGAAACGCTTTAGAAAAGTGGATTTCAGAAAGCCAACGCATTTCATGCTATTTGAGTCGAGCATCGACTTAACAATTTCAAGGATATAAGCATTTTACGGATTTTTTTCAATATTTGCGGTTGTGAAATAATAAAGATGTGGGTATCAAATGATAGGGAAAATTCGTTGCTTTATAGTTAAATTTTCTATTTTGAACTTTCAGAACCAAAATATGTCAGTAAGGTGTGGGAAAAAATACATGTTTTGAACAGTGTTGTGACTAATATATTAAAGTAGTGTAACTAATTACGTAGTATATTACTTTTGCTTTAAAAATGTAGTGTAACTAGTTACTTTTCCCATAAGTAATCACCTTCAGTAATATTACTACTTTTTTCAAGTTACTTATTACAATATTACTTTTTAGTCAACAAAGTTCTAATTTTCATGTAAAACAGCAACACTGATAACATGATTAAGATCTATTACAATTATACAACGCTGCACTTGTTCATACTAAACATAGCTCCTGTGTTTCATTTCCAACTGAGTTTAGTAGTGGAGAAAAAATTAACATTTGCAAGCAAATTCAAGCGGTTTTAACAAAAAAGGTAACGAAATTCAAATTCAAAAACTGATTGTTTTTTTGCAGAATGACTACTTTTAATAGCTGGAAATTCCGCAAATATTTCGATTTGTTGACGGAAGCAATCGACTTGCAAACTGCTGCAGTCAAAAATATGTTCATATATTCACGTCTATATCAACATTTGGATGGGTCTCGGAAAAATAAAAAAATTTTTTCGCACGGTGTAATAAATGAAAAGTTGGTGTTTTCACTCCGTGCATCATAACTTTGTTATTTTTTTTTCAATTCTATTGATGTTAGGCTTAATATTTGCTCAAATAATATATCTTTCATCTTAGATTTTAAAACCAGAGGAGATCATTCATTTTATCTATAAAAAAACGATTCGAAAATGTATAATTTTTGAAAATGGTCGAAAAATTCACTTTTTTACAACTTTCATCGTCAGTAACTTACCCAAATCTCATCTGATTTAGACAATCGATATATCGTTGGAAAGGTTAGTTAATTACCTTCTGAACGACGGCCCACTTGTGTTAGTCGGATGGTTGGTTTACGAGATATGTGCTCCTAACTGAAATAAGAGGGAAAAAAGTGTTTTTCGAAGATTTTTCGAAAACGCTTCTTAAGAAAATTTTTTGATTTTCAGTTTCGTGTTCAGCACCCGAAGATTAGTCTAAAAAATACTTTTATTTTTAGGAGCATTTTTCGTGTCGAGTAGTGTTATAGATATTACTTAGACGCCTTACCAAAAAAATGAGTTCGGTGGAACTCAAAAGTGAATATAGCCTAAAAAAATTTTTTTTTAATTCAAAATTTTTAATCCCGTCTAAAAAAAAATTTTTTTTAATAAAAATTTTTGTTCCCATGTCTAACAAAAATTTTTTTAATTAAACATTTTTGTTCCCATGTCTAAAAAAATTTTTTTTTAATTCAAAAATTTTTTTTTAATTAAAAATTTTTTTTTTAATTAAAATTTTTTTTTTTAATTAAAAATTTTTTTTTAATTAAAAATTTTTTTTAATTAATTTTTTTTTTAATTAAATTTTTTTTTTAATTAAAAATTAAAAAGAAATGTTTTTAAATTAAAAATTAAAAATAAAAAAAATTTTTTTTTAATTAAAAATTAAAAATTAAAAAAGGTTTTTTTAATTTTTTTTATCAAGCCAGAATTTTGGTACACTCATTTATATTTCTCGTATAATGTTTAACAACATATATTTTTCCACATTGTTTTTCCACCTGCGTGACACCTTAAAAAAATTAAGTGCAATGTTTTAATTTTTTTGTTTATAGGATTTCATATTTGGAGGGTCTTGCGTACAACTTTTGAACCCAATTCCATTTGAAACCATATTTTGCACCAGCAATTTTTGTACTTAGGGGAGTTTGAACCCTGAAATCTCCCCTCCTGTGTGTGCCACTTCACTGCTGGTTGTTACTGGATTACTAAGTAAATTGTCAAGTCAAAATTCCTCTGTCATCGGTCTGTATTAAACTGACCTCATTGCATAAAAAGAAATTGTTTCCTTCAAATTCCATTACGCCGACGAAGAAAAGCCCCAAGCTGAAGGCAACTAAAGCCGACTCTATTGTTGCTACTGTAATAAATGTAACAACAACAACAATGCGACAATAATGCATCAAAATGCAGCGTGCCGACTAATGTTGATTTGCATATAAATTTTCTATTTGTTGCTACTATTTTACTTGATGTCCAAGCAAGTTGCAGTTGCAAGTCAATGCAATAGCCCACACTGACTTAGTGGCTGAAAATTTGTTAATCACTTCAATTATTGTGTGGCTTATGTTGGATGTTGTTGATATTTTGGCATTTTGTTCACTTCCTTTGTTTGCCAAGGATAATGGCTGCGCTGCAGATTGGTTGTTCATATAGGTGCGTGTCTGTCTGTGTGTGTGTGTGGGTTCATGTAAATAAATGCTGTTCATTTGTTTGCTGGGAAAATCCGCTGTTTGTGACGCAAGTAACTGACAACTGGGGGAGCAGATGTATTTTTCATGTGCTGCCGCTCAAAATATGCAAATTGTTGAAATTTCAGTGTGTTTTTGTTGTTGTTGCTTTTGTTGTATTATGACTCGTTTAGCCGTGGCGCTGCCAGTGTCGTTATTATTATTATGAATATTACTCTAGTTGTTGTTGTTGTTGTTGTTGTTAATATGTATGTTACCGTTGTTGCTATTCTTGGTAAATGTTCAAACCATGACAACAGACCAAACAAACATTTGGCATACGTTCGTGTGTGTAAATGCATGTAAATATTTTATTATTGCTGAGGAGAACAAAAAAAAAAACAAAAACGCGCCCGTTGTTGATTTCATTCGAGGGCGCAGCGACGGTTGATTGTGTTTGTGTGGCGCAGTTGGCGCCATTTTACAAATCGAGGTAAATGTGCAATGTGTCAGCAGTCAGAGCGTCAGTCGTCAGGCAGAAAAATCAATGCAAACGACGTAACGCAAACGGCAAAATGTTACAATTTCAAATTAAATATTGTATAATCAAAATAAATATGCCAAATATGCAATATTTCAAACATGCAAATAAACACAAACTCATAAATCACACACACACACACGCGTTCATAACTTGAACTCGGCAGCAGCCAGACTCTTAAATTTAATGAAATTTTCGCACACAAATACAAACTGCAGCCGGAAATTTATGAAATAATTCTTGCCATTTCCGGTTGCAAATTTAATAATTTTTTTGCCTAATCGCACGCCCACGCACTGTCACACACACACACACAAATAAATACTCTACAACAACACTAAATTGCTGCTCAAAGACGTTGACGCCTTACACACATTTTGAGTTGCCGTTGTAAGGTCAAACGTATTTAATATTTAGTAGAAATACTTTATTTTTATGGTTAGTTTTTGGCTTTCAATTTGTTTTCTTTTGTTGAAGAAACTCACACACACACACACACGCCGAGTAAATGCTGTGCAGTTTATGCCGGAAAAAATGGCCGTAAAACTTGCGCGCCCACAAAAACTGGCCAACAATAATAAATATTAACTTAAATTATGAAAAAAATTGCACAACAACAACATTGAAAAATATAAAAATTAAAAAAAAAACGTTTATAATAAATGCGAATGCTTAATGAAAGGAAAACAGCGGCACCCAATCAATGCAGCGTTGCTAAAAAATGTTCAATTTACTTATGCAAATAGCTGAACAAATATTTTCACACAACATTTCAATGAACGAGGAAGCAATGTGCAATGCGATGTTGAAGGCGTCATTTGTAAGAAGCTGAAACGAGCTGAACTGCGCTAAGCTGAGTTATGGGTCAGCAGTAGTGTCCGACCGAATATTCGGTTTCGGTTTCGGCCCAAATCAGTGGTTTCGGTTTCGGTTTCAGTTTCGGCCAAAAAATGGCCGAATAGCCGAAACCGAAACTTTCTAGAATATTTTTTACATTTTATTGTGTAGCAGATATATAGTGAAAGGAGGAATAATTTAGATGCCACCAATGTAAATAAATTTATTTTTTTAGCATATAATATTAAATTATTTAATTTTGAATATTAGCGAGTAAGGTACGAAAGGGTGATTTTTTCATGTTTACGTTTTTAAAAAATGAATAAATTGTTTTTTTTTTTAATAAGTATTTATTTATTTATGCTATGTTTGTTTGTTTGTTCTTTATTTACTTAATGTAAAATTCGTTTGTTGAAAAAAGTGCTTGATATGGTGATTTTTATTTCAACTAGAAAGTTTCGGTTTCGGTTTCGGCCGAATATTAAAAAAAAACCGAATATTCGGTTTCGGTTTCGGTTTCGGCCCAAAAAAGTGGTTTCGGTCGGACACTAGTCAGCAGTTTTCGGAATGGTGGTTTGAGTCTTAGATCAGCTTGGAGAAAAATGCAATACAACAGTTGTGTTGCACCATGGTACAATAACAAGGTATGCCAGATAGGGAGAGTACTTTTCATGTACTATGGGATGTCAATGTCAAACGACAAAAATTAGAGGTGCATGGGAGTCGTGCGCAGGGCTGCACAGAAAATACTGATAAGCATACAGTTTTTACAATACACAGAAAAACTTTAAAAGGTATCTTGTTATTTGCAAAAAGTACCGGTACCAGCTACTTGCGGGCATAAAATGTCTTAACAGTCAAACCTAAATTGAAGCGTTGAGCGTTGCGTTTTCTGACGCAACGCTCTCGCTCAGTGCGGCATACCGAAATTGAAGCGTTGCGTTGGGATTGTAAAAATCATGAAATGTAAAAAAATATCTGTTTAGTTGCCAAAAAAATAACAAATTATTATTATTTTGCAAAACTTAGCTCTTATTTGAATAAATTCCTCACAATTTAAATCAAATCAAATATAAATTACAGGCATTTTTGTTAGTCGCAGCCAACTTCAACCGCTAACGCCTTGTCAAAATTGGAAATTCGAATAGCGCAGCGTCAGAGCGTTTCAATTGCGGTTTGCCCCATACATTTTGTATGGGCATGAAGCAATTTTGACAGTTGTTTGCCGCTAACGCTCCAATTTAGGTTTGACTAAGTCACAAGTCGGCGGAACATGCATGAAAAGAGAGAAAAAGAAAAAGTCTTGCTTTGTGAAAAAGTGCACAAAGTCCAGAGCAGAAATTAAAAATAACGGCAGAAAATGTCTTAAGTCACAAGTAGGGCGAACATTTCTTCACAATCTCTTCATTACTCCAAGGCAAAAATTAGCAACATTACTTAAAGAAATAAAACTATTAGGTATGTAAATAAACATAAATATAAATTATTTTTACTTAGTTTTTTGTCTTTCCTGTAACATTTGAAAAAAAGGATTTAGCACCTTTTCACTCTAAGCCAGCTAGTGCATATTTCTTGTTTGTTTAGTATGAACATTTCCAAAACGTATGGTATGCATGGAAAAAGGTACAAAATTTCTAGCGTACACGCAACTCTAGTATCTCTGTTTGACAGCATTTCCAAATGTAAACAAAGGAAAAAAGAGCGAGATTTTTCTAGTTGGCATACCTTGTTATTGTACCATGTGTTGCACGAATTGTCAGTTTGCTATTATCAGGAATTAAATTCAATTAGTAAACATTTACTACTCATTAAGCCACATTTTGACATTACAACAAACATTTTTCTGTGTCTTTAGGAAGCTACATTGCCCGATTGTATACAAGGTCTGTCCCACGAAAAACGAGACTGTTCAAAAATCAAAACAAGAAATATTTTTTTTGAAAAACTCATTCATTTTATTCAAAATGGTCTTCTTCTGCTTCGATACAACGATTTGCATGATCAATTAGATCATTGAATGATTTTTTGAGGTCATCTGTGTCCATTGTCTTCAAAATGTCGATCATTGCCTTTTGAGTCGCTTCAACATCAGAATATTGTTGTCCTTTCATCGAAAAATGCATTTTACCGAACAGATAGAAGTCACACGGAGATAAGTCAGGTGAGTAGGGCGAGTAGTTAATGGTAATAATTGCATTTTTGACCAAAAAATCTGTTACCAAGTTGAATCGATGAGACGCTGCGTTATCGTGTAACAGGCGCCAGCCTCCATTCTAACGGTATTATGGCCTCATAACATCACAATAAAACACTCCATTAACATTTTGGCCAGTTGAAAGAAATTCTTTGTGAATAATATGTACCTTCCGAATCGTAGAAAAAATCAGCATTGATTTTACTTTTGACTTCTCAAGTCGACTTTTTTTCGGCAGCGGATCGTATCGGTGCTTCCATTCGGTACTTTGCCGCTTGGTTTCAGAATCATATTGAAAACACCACGTCTTGTCATCAGTAACAATCGAATATTTGAAGTTTCGGTCCTTTTTTGACTCTCTAATGAGGTCCTGCAATTTTGAATTTGCAGCGATTTTTCGTAATTAGTCAATTTGTGTGGAACAAAGCGCCAAAAAAAATCAAAGCTGTCAAAATTCGATTAAATGCATTTTTTGACATATTCAATTCCATTTTCATGTATTGCAATGACGATTTCGTTGAATTTTTGATGATTTTACGCGCTTTTTCAATGTTACTTTGAGTAACCACGGTATTGAAAGGACCTGGATGTTTGTCGTCCTTTATGTCTTCACGACTCATCACCATACACTTGTTTCATCAAATTGAATGTTTCTGTAAAGTTTTGGCAAGTTTAAAACAAAACTTAATAGTGGCTCTTTGTTCGAAGCTCATTTTCCGACCGATGCTATAAACAGACTGCCGAAAACTTGGCTGAATTTTGAATAGAATTGGACAGTCTCGTTATCAGTGGGACAGTCCTTCTACAATGCTCACATTAGTTAGTTAACACATTGCGAAAAACCAAGGAGAGTACCCAATGTGAATGTCAGAACTAATCTTCTTTATATATAAAAAATCAATGTCTGTCTGTTTGTTTGTTTGTTGGTCACACGACACTAAAACTCAAAAACTAGACGGCCAATTGAGCTGAATCTTTCACAGAATGTACATCTTGACCAAATCTCGGTAAACCACATAGTGCGAATACGACCCGACAGTTGGGCGTGGCACCTCCCGTATAATCTAAATTTTTAATATGGAATATCTTCGAAATTATAAGTCGAAGAGCATTGAAATTTGCTACAGGGCCACCGTTTAGGTGTGTCATTTCACTGGTAAAATTTCATAAGTGTTGGATAAGAGGCGTGGCACTTTTCAAGCGATAACTTTGGTCGAGGAAGCATGGCACCACCCATACAAACCAAATTTTTAATGTAAAACAACTTCGGTATAATAAGTCGGATAGCATTGAAATTTTGTATACCGTCGTCCCGTAGATGTGTAATTCTACTGGTAAGATTTGAGGGGCGTGGCACATTTTCTGCGACTCAAATTTTCCGCGTTACTTTGGAACTGTATGTCGCACATCAACGAAACTGGGAAGCACCTTCGACTGGAAGACTGGGTTGGGCATTGCATAAAAGGGGCGTGTCACCGCTCATACAACTCAAATCTATAAACATATAATTGGTTACTGTGACTGACTGACTGATTTATCACCCCCGGTGAAATGCCGATGAAATTCAAACATAAATTTTTAACTGTAACTACATTTAGGAAAATAAACTTCCCCTAAGACGGGATTTTTTTGTCAGTTGGGAACTAAAGGGGCAACACATGGGTTAAAGTGTTGTACGAAGAAACTTGATTTATTGATCGCATTGGCTTCAAATTTGCGCGCAAAGCCGCGGGGTGCTGCTAGTAATTTTATAATAAAACAAAAAATATCATGATGGGAAATTTTAAAATTATGTTTTTTTTTGTAAATAGCGTAGATCTGAAAAGTCTCAAAACTTGTGTTATAGATTTTAATACAAATATTAAAATTGGATCTGCTATGCTTCAAGGTTTTTAAGTTTATAAGCGTTTTACAGTATTTACAGCGCAAAATGTACGATGGAGCCCGTTCCTGAAGTGAGGAGATTTCAGTGTAGCATAACTTTCGGAATATGTTCTAATAGAATTGCCAGTATTCAGTATTGCTTTTGTTGCAAGAACCTGTTCTTATTAGTTCTATCAACATCTCAACAATCTTAAATTAAAAACAAAATTCTATAATTTAGTCCAAATGACGCACAGTTGTTAATTTATTTTAATCATGCAATCGATCGCAATAATTGCAAATCTCTGTATAAAAATAAATTTCATCAACGTCTCAATTATATCAAATTAGAAACAAAAATAATGACTGTTTTTTTTTTAAATTGTATAATTTACTGTAGTCCGAATGGCAAACTGTTGTTAATTAATTTTAATAATGTAATCGATTGCAATAATTTCACAAAATATCGTAGCTCAAAAAATCAACAATACAAGTTGACGTTCGCCAGAAATGGCACAAAAGCGCGAAATATAAAAAAATTAAATAAACTAACCAATGTATACAAAACACTCGCATGTATGTGTGTGTGTGTGTGCGTGTGTAGGAATTTCGTATAATTAAACGATGATTAATACCGACTAGCTGCGAACGGCGCTTTAAACAAAGCTGATAGATGAGTCAAGAGAAAAAACACTCCGCGGCAAAAAAAAACAACAACACAAACTGTCAACGCCAAAAGCGAAACACGTCTTAACTAAAATCGCACTACAACAACAATAACTACTGCAAATAAATTAAAGTTAAATAAAGGAAAATATCGCTTGGCGTACAGTGGGAACACACTGTCGAACGGATACAGCAACAACATGGCAACGCCGTAGCGGGAACGTTGAGGTTAAGGCCGTACAGGAGGGGTTGAGAACGCTCCCAAGATGGGCGCGGCGGCAGCGCAAACAATCAATGCAATCGGCGAGTCGCAAGTGACACGCGGTGCCGATTAAAATAGCTGAGCAAAAACAAAATTGAAATCAACAAAAACAAAAAAAAAACAAATCTTTCAAATTGATGTTTAAACAAAGCTAACAAAAAACTGACAACATAATGAAGTAAGTAAAATAACAACAAATAGCGCAGTGGTGCACGATTTGGCGTTTTACTAATTTTTTGTTTTCTTTTTTTGCGACTGCTACAAATACACTTTGCTTTCGATGAATAAGCGACAACAACTATGACAACAACAACAATAGCAGCCGCAGCAGATTAAGTTGTCGATTTGTAGTAAAACGGCAAAAAATTCGTTGCAGCAGCAACGAAGCACAAAAATAACCAATAACGACTGTAAATAAATACACAACAGTCACGGCTGATGCGGCGCGACATTGCAGCGACAAACCGGCCGCCGACAAGCAGGACAGGTGAGCACTTTGACGCCACACCAACAAATGACGCAGCCCGTCGTCGTCACACACAGAGCGAAGCGTCGGCACAGTGGGCGCAATTGATCGATGGCTGACTGGCCGACTGACTGCCGGGACAGGCGCCACTGTTGCGCTGGGAAAAGTCACTCGAGTTGCCAAATTGTGCAACAACTACAAAACCAACTCACTTTCAATGCAGTGACAGCATTTAATTAGGCAACAAATGAACTGCTCATTGTGACTGTGATTGTGACTCTGACTGTGACTGTGACAAATTGTGTCAGCAAACAGTTGCACAGTATCGACTTGTTGAAAATTGCCTTTGGTTCGTTGTCATTTTTCAACTTTTATGACAACGTGCACAGTGCTGTGACGCTCTCCCCATCCCCGTCAAATGGTTTTAGAATGTTGCACACGTCACCGTCGCCATCGCCCCCGACGTCAAGTGTGCTGTTAATGTCACATTGACTGTCACATTAGCGTTTGACATAAAGCACGGAAATGGCATTCGCTTTGATGTTGCCTGCTGCTGCGCGAAAAAGTAACAACAAAAACACAAATGTGACGCAGGCCGCAGCGGATTTGGGGCGCGAGCGTGCGACTTTGCCAGCTTGGGCGCAGTAAGTCGAATAGCGGAAATTGAATTTGCTTTTGCCACACAAAAAAGTAAAAGCCAACAAAATTTAAAGCCCAGAAAAGGTCAAAATCGAGAGAAAGAAAAAGTAAAACAATTGAGATAAAAATAAAAAACAAAAATAAATGAAATCATTTGGTTTGCTGCCGGATGTTTTGAAATCTTAGTAAGGAAATTACAATGTTATGAAAAATTTAAGTAAGAAGTGTCAAAAAAAGGAATTAACTTAACAGGAAATATTATGTCATTTGCTTGGCCACCACCCGGCCATAACTAAACTTATTTTTGGTTCCTAATACGTCCAAATGTTATTAAGAAAAATTAAAACAAAACAGTTACAAAAAATCAAATAAAACAAAATATTCAAAAATAATAAATTTCCAAGAACACTAGAAAGTTAGTCAATAATGAGGATATGAAAAAATTTATGAAATATTACGAAATTAACATCTAATACTATTTTTGGTTCCAAATAAATCAAATCTTATTAAAAAATTTTAAACAGAAAAGTTACAAATACTAATAAAACAAAATATTACGAAACTTATTGCTTAAAAACAAATTTCTAAAGAACACTAGAAAGTTAAAACATTATGAATTATTTAAAAATCGTATTTAACAACTAAATAAACCATATATAGTAGAACAAAAAATAAAAACTATTATTTCTCACAAACACGAGTCGGTCCAAAAACACGAGAAAGTTACAAAATTATGAAAATATGAAAAAAAAAATTCAAAAATTTAAATGAAAAAATTATGAAATATTATGAAATTAATACCTAATATTACTTTTTGTAATACATCCAAACTGTTATTAAGAAAATTTAAAACAAAAAAGTTACAGAAAACCTAATAAAACAATATATAAAAAAATTTATTTTTAAAAACTAATTAATATCCAAACCAACTCAAAGTTAAAAAAGTTAAAAAGTGATGAAAAATTTGCTGAAAAAATTTATCAAAACTATCTTAAAAAAGAATTTTCATAGCACGAAAATTAAGACCAAACTTAAAAAAGATAAGCAATATTATTTTTGACACCGAATACATTAAAATCGTATGAAGAAAAAACAAAACAAATTTAAAAACAATTTACATAAAAAAACTTAATTTTAGAAATGAATTTCCAAAGCACATAAGGAAATTATAAAAAAAATGGTTACAGAAAAATTAATTTAAAAAATAATAAACTCAGCAATGATATTTTAAAGCACGAAAATAAAAGTCAAACCTCAAAGATATTAAGTTACATTTGTTTTGGTTCTAAATACATTAAAATCTTACTGAAACAATTTAAACAAAAAAGTTACAAAACAAAAAACACCGAATATTTCAAAAATTACTAGTTTTAAGAAACGAATTTTCAAAACACATAAGAAAATAACAAACATTAAAAAAAAGAAGAATTAAAAAAATTATCTTTAAAACGAATAACAAACAAAATTAACAACAAAACTAACAAAAACAATTAGGCAATATTATTTTTGACACCGAATAAATTAAAATCGTATTTAAAAAACCAAAATGTTGCAGAAAAGTTACACAGACTACAAAAAAAAACTGAATCTTAGAAATAAAAAAAATTTTTAAAAAAATATCCTTAATTTAAGACATGTTTTTGCAAACCAAAAAAGGAAATAACCAAATTATAAAAAAATGCATAAAAAAATAAGTAAAAAAGTAAAAAAAAAGTCAAAGTAAAAAAAAGTAAAATTATCTTGAAAACGAATTTTCATAGCATAAAAATGAAAGCCAAACCTAAGAAAAACATTAAGCAATATTATTTTTGACACCGAATAAATTAAAAATATTAAAAACAAAACAAAATGTTGCAAAAAAGTTACAAAAACATAAAATGAAAAAGTTACAAAAACGAAAATAAAACTTAATTTTAGAAACGAATTTTCAAAGCCCAAAAGGAAATAACAAAATTATAAAAATAAATAAAGAAAAATGAATGCAACAATAGAATCTTAGCAATGAATTTTCCAAACACAAAAATGAAATTCAAACATAATATATATTTAGTAATATTATTTTTCGTTCTAAATACATTACAGTCTTATTCATAAAATTTCAACGAAAAAATACAGAAAACCTAAAAACAAAATATATAATAAAGTTATTTCGTAGAAACCAATTTCGAAAACACATAAGAAAATAACAATAATTAGAAGAAAGTTATAGAAGTTTTTTTTAATTGTATTTATTATTATTATGTATTATTATTATTTTTATCTTAAAAACAAATTTTCGTAGCACGAAGATGAAAGCCAAGTCTAAGAAAAAATTAAACAATATTATTTTCGACACTGAATACATTAAAATCGTTTTAAAAAACCAAATTGTTACACTATGAAACAAAAAATAAAAATATAATAATTAAACTTCAGACAAATAATAAACTAAATGATAAACTAAAATAAAAACTAAAACTAGAAATGGATTTCCAAAGCACAAAGCACAAGGAAATAATAAAATTATAAAAAAGTTACAGAAAAATTATTATAATAAAATAGTAATCTTAACAATGAATTTTCAGAGCATGAAAATAAAACTCAAATTTCAAAAATTTTAAGTAATATTATGTTTTAAATTTGGTCTTAAAGTCTTATTGGGAAAATTTAAATAACAAAATTGCATCGAACCTAACAAAAAACAAATTTCTTAGAAACTAATTTGTAAAACACAGAAGAAAATAACAATAATAAGAAAAAAAAGTTGCAATAGAATTAAAAAAAAAATTATGTTAACAATACATTTTCAAAGCAAAACAAAAAAAGTTGCAGAAAAATAAATTTTTTTATTTTATTTAATTATTATTATTATTAAATAAATTAATTAATTATTTCTTTTATTTACAAATGAGTTTCATAAAAAAATAAAAGCCAAATCTCACCGTGATTTGATTAACAACAGGAAATGAAAATATTGGCAGGTCGTTAACTTTAAGTATACAAAATCTTACATAATTTCCATAACCGAATCATAGATTATTAGCAATCAACCAAAAACAAATTAATATATAAATAATAAAAATATTAAAAATAAATGTCAGCGCCAGCCAAAACTAAAATTATTCACTATTCTTGACTTTTTATGGTAATTTTAATTTAATTGTGCAAAGCCTTTGACTCTATTAAAATATTATACAACAACAAACAAACAAACAAAAAGAACAAAATCGTAAAAAAAATTAGCATCAAAATCTAACTTGTCTGACCACTTCTGTGCGACAGAAGATGGAAAAAAATGCAAAAATTATTTAAAAAATTATAAAATATACAAAACACTCCGCTCAAATCGCCAATGTATCACAAAAGCGTAGAGCAAAAATTAAAAGCAACAACAAACAGCAAATGGAGCTTCAGCCATTCTCAGTTCTGTAATAGGCAAAACACACCAACACCAACACACGCCAACACGCAAATTTCCAAAAACCATCGTCATCTGTCATTCGCCGCCGATGCGTCAGCGTCTTTTTGTCTTTTGTCTGCAATTCTCTGAACGCATTGAAGCCGAAAACTCATTCTCAGCGCTGTGGCGGCAGCAATTCGTGCGAAATTTCCGACCAGCTGTTTTCGGCCCATCAACGGCTGCTGGTTTTTCGCACAACAACAAATAAGCCGTTTATTATTGAAAAGCCCCGTTTATTCAATTAGTTATCAACTGACCACTGCCAATTGGAAATTGTGTGCGGTTTGCGCGGCGCCAAAAGGCCGCCATTGCCGTTTTCCCAGAAATTCAAAGCGCTGCAACACTGTGTGACACAAAGAGTGACGCGGCCAGTGTCATTGACGTCCTCCGAGTGACACATCACACGTAACGAAATTGCAGTTAAATGACATTTTAAAGGGAAATTAAGTAGAATTTGCGTTAATTTCGGTATTTAGCGGCAGCCAGTGAGGGTTTTGTGTTGGTTGGGAATTTACCTAAATAAATAATAAATAAATGAGTGTCGAATAAATAAGTGTCATTCCGGTGTGGAATTGTTGCTTTCTATAGAAAAAATTTCAGTGACTTTGAGAATTCAGTGAATTTTCTTTTGTGGAAACAAATTTACATGATCAACATTGTAGTGTGGACAGCGGGCATTATTAGAGTGACAGTTTTTATTGCTGGGAACATGAACTATATACTATAGGACTTCTGTACAGGATGAGGCTAGATTACGTAGGAAAGTGTGTGAGAAGAATAGTTTTCCGTATTTCCACTCGGTGGCCAAAATAGCTCATTGTGAATGCCTTCTTGTTCTCCTCTGGAGCCAACCAGTCACAATCCAGAACAAAACAGTACGACCTCTTATTGAAGGAAGACTTCAGATCTAAGAATTCGTCTTTCATCACGCTAGCGAGGTCCATCTGGCATCTTGACCCCAGTGGTCTTGTAAAGCAGGGGAATGGTACAGAAAGTATGGTATCGTTTCTATGTCTTCCTCATCTCCAGACAACACTAGACGAGAGGCGGCTTTGATGACCCTTAATCCTATAGCGCAGTGTGCGTTAATAACTTCAACGAGTTGCTGAATGAAGGATTCTCCAAGAACTGTGCAAATCTTAAAATTTTTTCATGGACTAAAACTGTTAACAGATTCTAAACAAACATTACATTTGTTTAATTGAAGCTCTATCATTTTATAAGATGGGTTGTTCAACAACAGCAGAAGGCATTAGAAGTTCCCGTGGCTACGTTTCGTGTTTTAAGAGCAGATTTTGATCTAATCGTAATTGATTTAAATCAAACTACCCAGAAGCTATGAGTAAGTGAAATTACATAGGTGGAAAAAAGTGGGTTCCCTACAAATTACGCTTCCACTCAAAGCCCTTAAAAGACACGTCTCATCATAGGTTACGTAAGACAGGCAGCTTACTGGTTACTCATTAAGTACACTCGGAGGCCTCAAAGGCCCATTGTGATGCCCGATGATAAATATGGAAATATCCATTCGAATCTTTCTGAAGTTAGCCAGTTCGACCCCTTGATGAGCCAAAGTAGATCAGACATTTTCACTTCTGCTGGATTTGTTGGGTTTGGTTCGAAATCTACGCTCAGAGAAAGTACTACTTTCCTCTCATCTCTCATTTCACAGCCCCTGTAAACATCACTGAACGAGAATCACCGTTTCATAATCATTGATGCGATCGGCCATTGGTCGGTGATGGCCCAAAGAACTGCCCTAAAAAGCTTAAACTTAGATACCGAACTAATCGTGTTTTCTTAGTAAACAGAGTAGGCAATACTAATAGGCTGGCAAGTGACCCCAGTTGGTTCTACTTCGTCATGAGTTTTCAATTTCCATATTTACTATCCCGTCGCTGTCAAAGTCCAGCGAATCTGGGTTTTACGTCGTCATTTTCTTGCTTATTATCCTATCGATATCCAAATTTAGGACACATAACTGTGGGTAAAATAGTAAAGAAATTTAAAGAGACTTGTTGGATCACTAATCGACCATTTAAGGTCCGTGCAACATTGCATGGAGAGAGTTAGACCCTTTTGTAGAACTACATGAAAGTTTTTATGCTGTCAATTTTTCTGCTCCTGAATATTTAATTCATGTAATTATGTGCGAAATACCAGTGGAAATGTACAAAAGCATTTTGGAAGTACTTCAAAAGAATCCAGCCTTGTAAAAATTATTGTGTGTAGTAATTTAAATGATGTTTTATATCATTTCGAATACAAAAATTCGAATGGCATATTAATTCAAAAAAATTTAATCGCATTGTGAATTGCAAGTTCATTTTCTTTTAACTTTACTTTCGAAACGATTTAATGAATAACACTGTATATTGATTCTTACTAGATACCTTAGATTTATGAAAAAGAAGATGCGGAGCTCTGTTTATTCCTGAGACTAGGATTCCCCTACTAACAGAACATTTTGTAGCATCTAACGAAGTTTCGTAGACAGTGAATAGTTCTCTCGGATTGATGTAGATTTTCGTAAATATTTGACTGTAAATGGTCTTCTCTGCCAGATCTCCTTAATTGTCAAAGAATAAGTTACCCAGTTTCCTTATTTTTCAAACTGGGATTCCCCTACTGACAGATTCTCCTAGACTGTGCATAGTTCTTTCGGCTAGATGCTGTAGATTATCGTAGAACTGTTGACTGTGAATGGTCTTCTCTGCTAGAGCTCCTAGATTATCATAAAAGAAGTTACTCAGTCCACTTTTTTCAAACTCAGATTCCCTAACTGATAGAACAAGTTGATGTTTCTTACGAAGTTACGTAGACTGTGAATAGTTCTTTCGGCTAGATACCGTAAATTGTTGTAGAACTGTTTACTGTGAATAGTCTTCTCTGCTAGATCTCCTAGAATGTCTTAGAAGAAGATACTCTGTTCTCCTTACTTCCTAGGCTCAGATTCTCTCACTGACAGTACAAGTTTAAGCTTCTGATGAAACTATTTAAACTGTCAATAGTCCTCTCGGCTGGATGCCACAGATTTTCGAAGAAGATGTTACCCAATCCTCCATTGCTCCTAGAGGTGTAGGACAAATGTATAGGAGATGAAGTACATTTTCTTCCTCTGCTTCATCTGCAAAAATCCTACAGAAATGTTTTGGAAACAGTACTAATGTTTTTGATTGGGTACCAATCAGACAGTGAACACCAAACATGGTCCTCAGGTGCTATATTTTTAAAAGAAAATTTCTCTAGAACGACAAAGATTTGAGCAGTCACACAGATACAAATTCGGTATAAAATTGTTTTTTGTTTAACATAATACAACAATAATAATAATAACATAATACAGTCTTAAAACTACGAGATAGATCACACAAGATAGAAGTTAAGAAAAATTTCTCTTCGCAATCAAATCTTTGTACCAGAAAGACTTTGTGAGCTTCCGACTCACTTGAGACAATTTTCTTTAACTTAAGATCTACTGTTGGTTTATAATAATTCAAGTTATTAAACCATGGTTTTAACAATTCATTCGTAAGCTTTTTTGAGGATATGTAAAAATTAAATAAAAAAAAACCACACAAATTGTAGTATGAAAAAAATTTGAATTAATTAAACTTGAACTGCAATTTGAGCTCCAATTGAAATTAATTACAATGTCTGTTGAGACATGGAAATATATTGGCGTACTTACATGCGACTTGTTCGTGAGGCTGGCACAAAATATTTCCACGAATTAAATTCACGGCACACAAATCAATACAAAATCGTGTTTGCTTCCTTCCTGGATGTCAGAAAATCATTCAGCGCCGTCGATCACATACAAATTTTTCGTATATTTCGTTTGATGGTTAATTTTTATTTTTCTTCAAACTTTCAACTGCACAATTGTGGTGTGTTGTTTTTGTTGACTATTGTTGTTGGTTTTCGTTTTATTGTATTATTTGCAGCAGCAGTATTTGTTGTAGTAGCGAGCAATTGACGTTACACTTAAAGCTGTTAGCATGGAAAACTAAACGAAGAGCAAAAATATAAAAAAAACACAACAAGTTAAAAATAGCAGAAAAAACGTGTGCAGCAAGAAAATTAGCAACAATTGTTGCATTGGCAACATTAACGATTGCAGTCTGACGAAGAGTAGCAGCGATTTTTTTTTGTGTGTATGTGCATGTGTGTTAGTGTGTGTGTGTGAGTGTGCTGTATTTTTAGCGTTTGCATTGGTTTGTTTCTATTTTCTGATTTTTCAATTTGCGTTGATTTAATGCAATTAAAAAAAAATGCGCGTGCAACTTGCAACAGCAGCAGCATCGGCAACAATAGCAGTCGACGTTAGGCGGCGGCTGCAAAAAAACGTGAATGCAGCCAATGTGGCGTGTCAGCCGGCTCGGACGAAGCGTTGCTCTTAGCATTGAATGAATGTGTTGCCACTGTTTCGACTGTTCCGTTGCTGTTGTTGTTGCACTAATTAATTGGATTTTCTTGTTGTTGCAGTTCGCCTAATGTTGCTTTTGCTTTGTTGTTTTAAATATTGTACGTTGTTTTTTTCTTAATTTAATGTTAAAATTAATTTTCTTAAATTTTTGCAGAGTTTTTTGCGATTGTTTGCGTGTCTATGTTTATTGTTATTGTTGTTGTTTTGCAATAATTAATCGTGCGGACTTTTGAGTGGTTTGTCTGATAAGAAAATATTTATTTATTTATAAAATTTTAAATTTTAAAAATCGATTGCATGTCTATAAATATTCATGCAATTAACAATTAACTTATTTTTGAACATTTTATTCGGTTTTTTATATGTTATTTCTTTAAGTATTTTTTCTTCTTTTTCTTCTGTGACTATTACTATTTGTTGAAGCCAAAAATTAAAAAATGAATTATGAAAATTAAACAAAAATATGTATGTACACAAATGACACTAACCCTTGAAAACTTTATTTTTTATATTTTTTCTTTAAGTATTTTAAAGTTGGAAAATCTTCGGTGACTTTTACTATTTACGAAGCAAAAAATTAAAAATAAAATTAAAAAACAGAAAATACCAAATACAAAAAGACTTTGTTTTTAGACTTAATTTTTTTTATTATTCATTATTTTTTTAACTTTTTATTATTTTTGGAGTTTTTATTATTAATATTAAAATTCAGTTCATTTCAAGAATAAAAACATTAAAAGTTGCCATATTGATATAAAAATATTATCATTATTTTTCAGAGTATTAAAACCACATTTTTTTCTTACAGATTTTTATTTTTCTGCGACCTTTGCTACAGTTTCTGAAACATATTTTTGAGCTTTGTTTAAATTGCAAGTTTGTCTGTTACAGCACTTTTTAAAAATAGATCACAATTATCTATGAACTATGACCTATGATATACTCGCAAAATCAGAGGCCAAATACAGTAAAACTGCAGTTTTAGTTTTTCTCTCTGAGGTTAGGATTTTGTTTTTAAAAGGACTTTGAAATTTCAAGAACATAAATATTTAAAAAAATGATTTAACAAATTGAGCGCAGTAAAGAATATAAATATGGGTATCAAATAATAGAGAAAATTCCTATTTTTTGGTGCGTGAGGACGAGTAGGTATTGAAAATGTCTTTTTACAACTTTATCCTTGAATATCCGTAAACATTTCCAATAGTAATTTTTTTAATATATCATAAGTAAGTATGTATAGGTATTAGTACACTACCACATCCTCGAATTTCGTCCTTCCAACTTTATTAGTTTAGGATTTATTTAGATGTTAATTAAGAAGTATTAAAGATTTTGTATGCACCTTTTTAAGGACATAATGCTCGAAACAAAATGTTATTGAGTTGAATCCTATCTCGCATACAACTCTTTTCATTCAATTTTAAGGTTCAGACACTCTTAATGAAACATTAAAAAAAATTTAGAAAAAACAAAACATTAATATATTGTGGAAACCAGCTTTTCGACTAAATTTTTTATGTTAAATTTTCAGAATAAAAAGATGCCAGTAAGTAATATGTATGTAATACCTCAACATTTTAATTTTCTATTAAATTTTATAAAAATTAATTCAATTAATTTCATACTAAATTCTTGCTTCTTGCTTGAAAGTTATTTTTTATCTCTAAACCAATAAAATTAGAAGAAGAATACAATTTTGAGATATTAACTACAGACCGAGATCCAAAACATTTATTTTTTTCAAAAGAATTCGTTACAAAAACTTCAAGGATATCGAAGAATACATATTTGAAAAGACCTTACTGACATATTTTAGTCCACAAAGTTTAAAATAGAAAGTTTAGTGAAATGGCGACAAGTTTCCTCTTTTATTTGATACCCAAATCATCATCGTAGTACAACCACAAATATTTAAGTAAATTCTTTGAAATGTGTATGTCCTTAAAATTTTAAAGTCCTTTTAAAAAGACAACGGATCAGAAAATAAAAAACTGAGTATGCCATGTTATTATGAATCACCTCTAGTTTCACGCCTATATAGGTTTTTTGATGGGTCTTAACAAAATCTTTTTTTAAATAAACAATTAAACACGAAATAATATTAAACTAAACACAACACAGGTCGATATCGCGACCAATCAATCGGCCAAACACCGCCCTAAACACACAAAGGACCAATTTATGAGTGCAACAACAATGCAATGCAGTCAAATTTGCGTCTGACTGCCATTCGTTCCGCAACGCAGCGCAGTCCGCTGCGAGATGAGAGACCAGCGGCCACGGCCGAACTGTGCGTGCAGCGTTGGACAGATAGCGCACGCATTCGCTGCAGTTTAATCGCGAATTTCTCGATTTTTTCACGCTTGTTGCGCCGCTGCAGGTCTGCCATTTTTTTTCGTCTTGGCTCGCTTCGCTGTGCGCTCTCTCTTTGCTTTTGTCATGCCAACTGTGCATACTTTGAATGCGCTCGAACCCATGCGGCCATAATGCCAAGTGAACCAGTGTGCGAGTTGAGCGTGTATGTGTGTGTGTGTGTGTGTGTGTGTTTGAGCATAATTGCTCATGCAATGCGCAATGTATCTGCAAACACCATCATTTCAATTCACTTTTTCACTTTTCCATTTATTTCAACTGATTTTTTTCTACTTATTTTTATTTTCTTCTACGCTTTCGGCCCATGAAATGCGGCAAGAAACAAATTTAAAAAATTTAAAAAATGTAAAGCGACCAGCAGCATAAACACGCTGAATGATTTATGAAAAGCGAAATGAAAAGCGTGTCCAAAACAGCGTTCGCGCTTCATTCATAAAACGCCGAAAGTGCACAAAAACAACAAACGACAATTTTGCAAGCGTCGTCGCACCGTTCGGGCGTTAATTTCGAATGAAAGGCAGTCGAGCAAACAGGTGTCGCAGCCACATTACGCGCCACACCAGTCACCAGCCACCGTCCACCGGCCGACCGACATTTCGTCCACCCACCCAACCCGACAGCAGCTCAAACCCAAACTTCGCTTAACTGTTGGCGATTTTTTATGCAAATGCATTTTTTTCAACTATACTTTGTTGTTGTTGCTATTGTGCATAGTTTTTGTTTTGTTGTTTGTTTTTGCAATATGTAATTTTTTTCTATACGAGTTTTTCGGCTGTGTTTGTGTTTAATTTTTTTTCAATTGACTTTTTCGATTGATTTGCTTTTGAATGAATTTTACTTTTTTACTAAACGTTACGTTTTTTGCTATTTTTTTTTTTATACTTTTTTTGTTATTATTTCTGCACATGTTTTACAATTTCAGTTTTTTTTTTTTTGTTTATTTGTTTTGTTGTTGTTGATTTTAGTTGTTTGCTAAATATTTTTTTTTTTTTAAGTTCATTGTGATTTGAGTTTATTTTTGTTTGTCACACAACATTTCGGGCATTTGTTTTTGTTGTTGTTTGCTTTTAACTCATAGGAAGTTACTATGGAATTTCAGTCGAAATATAACCAAACGTCTATATGTATGCGGTAAGTATATACGTACTTGCTTGTTTGCTTAGTAGAAACGCCAAAGTTGAGAACTTCAAACCTTCGTTTGTATGGAAGATGCCCTCTGGTGGAATTTTTTGAAACTAAAATTAATTTTGTATTTTTTGCACTGACGAATGTTGTCCAATGTTGTTTGAATTATTTCAATCAGTTTAGTAGTTTTCGAAATACGATAATTCTTCACTTACTTAATTGCAGCTTTTTTCATACAAAAAGGGTTTTTGTCAGTTTTGTATGGCAGCCCCTTTAAAAATTGGAGATAGAGTGTAGGTATGTTTGAAAGAAATATTTGGAAGGGAAAATTAATGGGGGTCAGTCTTACATTTGACATGTCTGGGAGCCATCTGAGAGCAGTTGGAGCGCGCTTCATAAAACCAACATTTTTGGATGGTAACCTCATTAAGGGTTGAAGATAGAGTATAGGTATGTTTGAAAGAAATGTTTAAAATGTAAAATAAGTGGGGGTCAGTCTTACATTTCATATGTCTGGGGGCCATGTGAGAGCAGTGGGAGCGCGATTTATAAAAACAATAGTTTTGTATGGTAACCCCATTAAGAGTTGCAAATAGAGGGTAGGTATGTTTAAAAGAAATATTTGAAAGGAAAAATTAATGGGGGTCAGTCTTACATTTGATACGTCTAGGGGCCATCTGGGAGCTGTGGGAGCGCGTTTTATAAAAACAATAATTTTGTATGGTAACCCCATTAAGGGTTGAAGATAGAGTATAGGTATGTTTGAACAAAATGTTCAAATTGTAAAATAAGTGGAGGTCAGTCTTACAGTTCATACGTCTGGGAGCCATCTGAGAGCAGGGGGAGCGCGATTTATAAAAACAATAGTTTTGTATGGTAACCTTATTAAAGGTTGAAGATAGATCGTAAAAATGTAAAATAAGTGGGGTCAATCTTAGATTTGAACCCTCTAAGAGCAACTTTGAAGCGGCTCTAAGCAAAAATAATCGAAGCTACAAACAGTTTTGACAAAGGAAATGCTCGACTAATGGTCGAATCATAGTTGCAGATTATAAAAAACTTTGGTGTCTAACGACCCTCGTAGCTTAGTCATTGCCACATTTGGATTTCTATTAAAACCAAATCAAGTAAAAACCCATTTTTTTTAACAAAAACCAACAACATCAAAAGAAACATTAGCCACAGCCAAACTTCCAACTAATTCGCAATCAAAAAACAGCATTTACATTGTTGGAAAATTTTGCCAAAAATACAAAAAAACAAAGTCCAAAGCAACCAAAAAAATTGCTAACAATGAATCACAAATTCCATATTTGTAGCCGAACATAGGCAACAATAGACAAACGACAAACGGAGCCAACAACAAAAGCCGAAACATGAGGCCGCTCACTGGTGGCGGTGGGGCGTGTTGTCTGGCGGCTGGTGCCAGCAAACATTCGATTCGCAAAGAATAATAAATTAACACGCTTGTTATCGCGCGCCACCAGTTTCCCGCAACCGGGTCCAAAAAAAATTTAATAATTCAATAACAAGAAACATTCATCCGCACAACTAATGAAAAGCAAAGCAACAACTAAATTAAAAAATCAACCGCTTCAAGCCGTCGCGGCGGCGGGCGCGTTCGGTGCGAACGTGCGCCAAGCTGAGCGCAAAAGCCAAAGACGCGAACGGAACAGGAGCGCAGACCGCGGCGTGACGGCACTGTGTCGATGTGTGCGTAGCCATGTTCGCTTCAATACTTTAACAATGCGTCGAGGAAAATATTCAACACATTTGTTTAGTTTTTGGTTTTATTTATTTTTTACACATAAAAAATGCGCAAATTCCAGTTTTTTTCAGTTTGTTTAGTTTTGATTTTTATTGTTTGTTTTCTTAGAAGTTTATTTTGCAGTTTTCTTTCAATGCGGCAATTGAAGTTGTGCAAATTTTATGAATAAACTAAAAGCATAAGGAAACCATAAGAATAACTGTTTTGTAATTTTTTTCCTAAGAAAATCATACCAAAAATTAGGTTTTAACAAAATATTTGGCAGTTTTGTATCACTTTTGTTCAAGTGAATTCATAAAAGTGATAACAAAACGAAATCTATAAAATCTCTGCTTTTGTTTCTTCGAGTTTTATTGTCCAATTGGATGGTCACAATTCTTGAATTTGTTAGGTTTAAAAGCAAAATTAGTTTTTATTCAAACAAAGATCAACATTGAATATTTTTGAAATATTGACAGGAATTGTAAATTTTGGAATGTCAACAATAATGGAGATTTTTTAGCTGGCTGACAGCTGGAAGGTTAGAGAGTCAATGCTCTTTCTCATTAGAATTTGGCTACTCTTCCTCTAAAAGCCCCTCTACGGGGCTAGAAATCATAAGAATTCTAATATAAACCTTCACATCTCTCTGAGTCTAAAGTTGAAAGCCCAATTAAACGAACATTGGCACGTAGGGTAAAGACCCTTTTTTCTTTAACAATTACAGTCTTTCAGATTGACTCCTCATTAGGGAGATCACGACAATCATTAAGGTGTCTTCCCATTAGTACTTATGGGGAAACTATCTGATAAAGTTTCAATCTATTTTGAGTAGCTGCCTGGATCAGCTTTTGTGCCCTGATTGCCAGGTTCGTTCATCCAATTGGAGATTGTTTGAGTCTTCAACATACAATTTCAAACATGCCTTCAGTATGTTCAACTGACATAGATTAGGTTGGGTTATGGTGGCTGCCTCTGTAAGAGACACACTCGAAGGCCTAAAAGGACCATTGTAATACCACGAATTTCATAGAATATCTGAGAATAGAATATCTTCAATGGAGTAAGAACGTCCGATCAGCGAGGCCAGCCTGAGGCTCAATTGAATTAGGCGTTGTTAAAGTTATGAACCGCTAAGATGAGATCTAGTAGATCCTTCAATGAAAGAGCGTCCGTTCCGTTTAGGAGGTGTTGAAGTAATAAACGGGTAAGACGAATTTCAGTAGAGCCTTGATTGCTAACTTGGTAATATCCTTCTAGGTGTTACGTAAGAACGACTGGCCAACAAGACAATTCTTAGATTCAACTTGGTTCAACGATAATAACAGAAGTTTAGCTTAGGAGTTGTTAAAGAAATGATGGGCTAAGACGGACTATAATAGAGCCTTGACTGATAAGCTTGAAGTCTCCTTCAAGGGTTATGTAAGAACTTTCGGCTAACGAGGTCAGGCTTAGACTCAGCTTGGTTTAACGATATATCAGAAGTTCAGTTTTTAAATTAATGATTGGGTAAATGTATTTTTTTACTTGACTTGACTTTAATTTATTTTATTTTATTTTAATTTATTTTACTTTATTTTATTTCATTTTATTTTGTTTAATTTAATTTTATTTTATTTTATATTATTTTATTTTATTTTATTATATTTTCTTTTATTTTATTTTATTTTATCATATTTTATTTTATTTTAATTTATTTTATTTTATTTTATTTTATTTAATTCTATTTTCTTTTCTTTTATTTTATTTTATTTCATTTCATTTCATTTAATTTATTTTATTTTATTTAATTTTATTTTATTTTATTTTATTTTATTTTGTTTACTTACTTACTTTACTTTATTTTATTTATATTATATTTATTTCATTTTATTTTATTTTATCTCATTTTATTTTATATTATTTTATTTTATTTTATTTTATTTTATATTATCTTATCTTATTTTCTTTTATTTTATTTTATTTTGTTTTATTTTATTTTATTTTTTATTTTATTTTATTTTATTTTATTTTATTTTATTTTATTTTATTTTATTTTGTTTTATTTTTTTATTGTAAATATTCTAACTAGTTTTTTATTTTAGTCGTATGTTTTTACCTTTATTAATATTTATTTTATTTCATTTCATCAGTTTTGATTTTTATAATGAGGTTTTTATTTTTTGCTAAAAACGCTATAAGATAATTGAAAATTGTAAATAAAATTTAAAAAAAACTTAAAAAGTTTTATGTGTTATATTATTAACAAAACAAATATTATTTACTTTAAAGTTTAATTTGTTTTCATTTTATTCTGCAAGTTTTAGTTACATTTACCGTTACTATTTTTTTGTGATTTTATTTTATTTAGCGTTTATTTTATTTCATTCCCATCAGTTAAAGTTTTTTATTATTTTTTTTACTGTTTGTTAGAAACACAAAAACCTTGTGCAGATTTTTTGCGCTTTTCTTTACCCACCATGTTTTTTTCTGTTTTTTCTTTTACTTCAGCATTGTTTGCTTGTGCACCTTTTCAACATTTCGACAGCAGCAAATTGAGTGTCAGAAAAACAACAACAACAATAACGGCAAAACAATAAAGATCCGTTGATTGTGGCTGCCCAAAAAGAATTCAAACAAAAAGATACAACAATGCGCGAACAAAACAAACTATAATTAAACAAAAAAAAACAAAAATAAAAATCAAATTTAAAAATTCTGTGCTAAAGTTTAATTGAGTGGGTTGGTTGGTTGGTTGGTTGTGGTGGCAACTGTTGCTTTGGTCGCCGTTGTGCTTTTTTCATGTTATTGCTGCTTTTGTTATTATTATTTCTTTTGTTGTTGTTGTTATTTCAGCTACACAACTGGCTACTACATTTGCCACAACTTGAACACTTACAACAACAACAACAACAATGCATCAATCAAAAACGCACCAGAATTACAACTACAATAATATGAAAAGCGCAACTTGAAAACTTTGCCGGTCAACGCTCGAACGGCGGCCCAGCGTGCAATTGGCGCAACGATGGGCAGAAATCAATTTTTGGCCAACACAAAACGAGCAACAGCCAACAGCAACAACAGCAGCAGAAAAGGCAACGAAGCCATCGAATCGACTTTTGGCCATGCAACCACGCTCAGTCGGACACGCGGACGGACCGTCTCACAGCGCAGACTTGCCTCGTTGCAGGCGGCGCATTATTGTTGCTTGTTGCTGTTGCTGCCACAAAAAGGAGCCGACCGCAGTTGGAAGTGCAAAGCAAACCGAAACGATAAAAGTGCACATAATTCGACTTTTCGCACTTTGCAATTATTATTAATTTATTATAAAAATTGTTTTCAAGCATTATTCACCCGCAATTTGAATCTGTTGCTGACAATTTAACGTGGCTTTCGCAGTAAGTGGCAACGGCAACGACAACGACGACGGCGACGACGATGCGGACGCGCGTTGCTTGTGGTTTCCAGTTGTTGAAATGCGGTTGCTAGTTGTTTGTTGTTGTTGTTGTTTAGTTGCAATGAAGCTTCTTACATTTTCTTTTGGCCGTTGGAATTTCGCGCAATGCACATTTATTTTTTATTTATCTTTTTTATTGCCTCGACCAGCGATTCGACTTTGTTGCCAAGTTAATATTTTTAATATTTCTTTTATTTTATTTTTTATTTCTTGTAAACGTCGAAAATTCACTCAACTAAACTACACGCATGCGCATTGCTTTCCGTTCGTTTTGAGCTAAAGTTGAAGAAAATTCACTTCACTTGTTTATTTTTTTCTATATGTGTGTTGGGCGCGTGTATGTGTGTGTGTGTGTGTTTGTATGTGTGTATGAATTTCACAGCCCAAATACTCAACACGACGGCAACATTGTTCGGTGCGACGACAATTTCGCTGAACTGAAACGCTTGAAATCTCGCAACTAACTAAAAGCGAGCGGCGAGCGTGTTCGCTGACGGCTGTTGTTGGCCCGGCCGCGGTGCGGGCCAAGCGCCGTCAATCGTTTCGCTTGGCGCTGCTCGGTTGTGGTCGCAGTCAAACCGTAACTAACATAAACAGCAACAACTAAGCGAAAGAAAGATAGGCAACAACAACAACAGCCACTACATCCATAGCTGGAGAGTGCCAAAAGCCGCTGCAACAACAAATGCCAACAACAACAACAACAATAATCACCATCAATGTCCATATTGGCCAGAGCAGCAAACGCTCGCGCACAGGTTGACAAGTTCAAGTCTCAATGTTAGCGGCGGCCAACAGCCACAGCGCCAAAGTTCGATGCGCATTAAGTCGAGTGACTAAAAAACAAAAAAAAAACCCCTATGCAACAACTACAAAAGCCAACGCAGACGACAGCAGCAGCACCGCTTAACGCATTGTCAGCGAGCCAATTACAACAACAACAACAACAGTCATGCATGTGAAAAGTTAGCAGCTGCATTTGAGCCGCAAAACCGGCATTTAAGCGTCAGTCAAGTTGGTTACGGTTCCCCCCAACTCGAACTCCAACTCGAACGCGCCTTCAAACCGAGCTTGAAATTTAAGCCAAAGCCGTACTTATGTCGCGGCCGCCACTGTACGCTTCCAGCATGTTGCATGCAATTATTGTTGCTTCAACTACTTGAAATGCGTGCGGCGGGAGAGGTGGGGAAATCGCCACAACAACAACAAAGCAATGTGCAAAATTTTTGTTGTTACTGTTGTTTGGTGTAAGTTGGCCTGGCAACGCAAAATCAACAATTTCCAGTCCATTGGCAGCTCGACTGCGACTGTCGCCGCCGCCGCCGCTGAGTTTCTGCTTGCGGCCGACTCTCGACGAACGTCAGCCATGGTTTGGCCGCATGGCAGTTGGCAATTTTTCTCTGACGTTTTAACTTTTCTTTTTGTCGCCCCCACCGTGCCCCGGTTTTATACTTTTCGCCATCACAGACAAATGTGGCACTGTTTGTTATTTAGTTGTTGTTGTTGTTGTTGGTGTTTGTTGCATGCGCCTATTTGTCTTGGCCAGTTTTCTTTACACGAAAATGAAATTCCATATTTGTGGATTTCTTGTTAATGCCATCGTTGTTGTTGTTGTTGCTGCTTTTCTTTGCCTTGTTAAGCGGCTGTGTCGATGCTTTTTGGCATTTCCGTCTTGCACGCTGCTTCGCCTTCGCTTCTAACCTGGTCTTTATGTTTATTTAATGTTGCTGTTAATACCTTTTGTTGTTGTTTTCTTTTTTTGGCTTTTAATTTTTCGTTTTTTTTTGGCATTGCTAATAGACCGGCTCAAGTTTTTTTGTTTTCCCATTTACGTTGCCGTATTTGTTGTTGTTGTTGTTATGGTGCGCGCGTCTATTTCATGCGCGTTTTTTTTTATTAAACTTTGTTCATGTTGTTATTGTTGTGCCTTCAGCAACTAAGAATGTGACTCATCGTCGAAATTATGTCAGGAATGTCAGCAATGTTGGGAATCCGATGTTGTTTGGTTTTGCTTTGTTGAAATTTTTGACCTTTTTCGGATTTACATTTCCATTGAAATTGAAAACGAAAATGCGCGCACACACGCTCGTCCATACAAATTAACATACATACATACATACATATGTGTATGTATGTGTACATTGTTTGTCTGAGCGTAATCGCGATGCGTGTTATTGTTGCCACGTTACCGCATTTCTGTGGAGGATTTGTTGTGGTTCATTAGATTGTTGGCTTTTTTAAAGTATTTGGATTCTTTTTCAATGGAATCTTTTTGATGTTGATCCACAAAATTAGTCGATTCTATGTGCCTCAATCGTGCAGCACTGATTGTTGTGGCGTTTAATGGTTATCTAACTATAAAAGTGCGATCCAACTATTCCAGCCAGCTTCAAAGTACATAAAACAATCTTTTTTTGTTTCATTGCAAGCTCTGCTGAATCGCAAAAGGGTTCCTGTCTCTCCTAAATCGCAGGTAGGTGATAATAGGATGATTAGATTACTTAGGAGATGTGTGCGTAGACTCGGAGACCCTGTTGAATCCATTATTTTGAATCCGACGCCCATTCATATGGTTTGGGTTCCCTATAGATCCAGACGGTGCCTTTTGAGTCCATTGTGATCGTATTTATTGGATCCGATGCCTTTCCCTATTTTTCGAGCTCCCTATAGATCCAGATGGTGTCTCTTGAGTCCATTGCGATTACATTTAATTTGGGTCGGGTGACTTTTCTTATTTTTTGGGTTCCCTGATTCCATTTATTTTGTATCCTATTATTTGGGGTTCCTATTAATCCAGACGGGGTCTTTTGATTCAGTTGCGATTTCGTTTATTTTGGATCCGATGCCTTTCTCTATTTTTTTGGTTCCCTTTGGATCCAGACGGAGTCTTTTATAAACCACTTGGTCTTGGCGAGTAAATTGTGTAGATCAGTAATATGTGTAGATCCAGACAGGGTCTTTTGAGTCCATTGTGATCCTACTTGTTTGGATCTGATGCCTTTCCCTATATCTCGAGTTCTCTATGGATCCAATGGAGTCTTTTAGGTCACCCTTTGATATCTTTCAGGTTCCCTATAGATCTAGGCGGAGCCTTTTGAGTCCATTGTGATCCTGCTTGTTTTGGATCTGATGCCTTTCCCTATTTTTCGAGTTCTCTATGGATCCAGATGGAGTCTTTTAGATCCATTGTGATCCCATTTAAATTGGATCTGATGAGTTTTCTTATTTTTGGGTTCTCTATAGATCGAGATGTGTACATCAGTAATATGTGTAGATCCAGACAGGGTCTTTTGAGTCCATTGCGATCCTGCTTGTTTTGGATCTGATGCCTTTCCCTATTTTTCGAGTTCTCTATGGATTCAGATGGAGTCTTTTAGGTCCATTGTGATTCCATATAAATGGGATCTGATGCCTTTTCTAATTTTTTGGGTGCCCTATAGATCGAGATGAGAACTTTTGAGTCCATTGCGATTCCATTTAATTTGGATCGAATGCCCTTCCCTATATTTTACTTTACCTATGGATCCAAACGTAGTCTTTTGGGAACCATTTGGTCTTGGCAAGGAAATTGTGTGAGCGTCTGTGCTATTGTTGCAATATCATCAAAGAACCTGGCCTCATAGCTACTTTCCTGGCTTTCCTGAATCACAGCAACGTTCCAGTTTTTCTTGAATCGCAGTTAGAATGCTACTTCTCTTAAATTACTGGATTTTCCAGCTTTTCCTAACTAACAGAATCATTCTTCTCGCTCCATATGCGACATTATTGTTCACTTTGATACCCAATGGAGGATCATAGAAAGGGATAGTAGTTTCATAGATGAGGTTAGGTTAGGGATGCTTAGATAAGCCAGTATAGTGACCCGTTGTGTTGCCACAAAAATGGATTACGAATTTTATATATTTATATATAAATATATACATATTTTATATATATTTTATTTATACATATTTTATATATTTTATATAAAATGACTAATTTTGTCTTTCCAATCATTGTGTTTGGGTTTTGCCACAAGAAACAGTCCAAATGTGAGGTGTTTTCAATGCCCGTCCAACTTTACTAGAAAAGGCGTGGCATGGCAAAGAAATATTTTATTAGAAACCCAATAGTTCTAAATATAATTTTAAAAAAACTTAAACTTTCGATTGCTCAGGTTTGTCGTAATAAAAGAAACTCCAAACATTAATAATTTCTATGATTCGTTAACGAATCAAAGGTACGAAATGGGTTACTAGATTTGAACGAATTTTATTATAATGCAAAGTTTGTGTGGCAGTTTTCCAATCATTCTGTGTCGGCTTTATAATTTTTTTTTTTTAGAATTTTTAAAGAATTTAAGAAGAAAGTCTATATATGAGGTTTTTTCTATGTCTGCCCAGCTTTAATAGGGAAGGCGTGGCATGGCAAACTAATATTTGATAAGAAAGCCAATTGATTTGAGTGTAATATTAAAAACATAAACTTTAGATTTCGCAGGTTTGTCGTAATAAAAAAACTGCAAACATTAATAATTTCTATGGTTCGTTAACGAATCAAAGGTACGAAATGGGTTACTAGATTTGAACGAATTTTATTATAATACAAAATTTGTGTGATATTTTTCCAATCATTCTGTGTCAGTTTTATATAAATCTGGTTATTTTTAGCGTTTTTAAAGAATTTGAGATAAAAGTCTATATATGAGGTTTTTTTTCTAAGGTCTGCCCAGCTTTAATAGGGAAGGCGTGGCATGGCAAAGATAGATAGGTCTGAGTGTAATGTAAAAAACATAAACTTTAGATTACACAGGTTTATCGTAATAAACAAAAAACTGCAAACATAACTTATTTCTATGATTCATTAACCCTTTCGCTACAGCTTTTTACTGGGGAAAGTTAAAATTTTAATTTTTACGTTTTAGGCTTCTATGTGGTTATATTTGCAACAATCCATAAAAAATTTTTAAATTTTTTTACTCGGACCCTGTATTTTAGAGTGTTTTTCTATGAGAGCAACCACATCGTTGTAGCTGTAATAATTACTTAAACAATAAACTTTTTACGTATAACGAAAATTTGAATATTTCTTCATTTACTAGTATCTAAATTGAAAGAATACGTCAAATTAAAAAAGTTGTCTAATTTTGTCTGCTTCTTCTTCCTTTACTATTTCAAGATATACCATTAAAAAAACGTGTATACTTCCCTTCTTTAAACTTAATTATTCAGTTTATTAATTTCGTATTTTTCCTAAAACTTCAAACTATTATAAGGAACAACAAGAAAATCGATTCTTGCAACCATAGAGGATGCAGACGTCCACAAAGTAGCATGTTGCCATATGGCAACAAAATAGCGAAAGGGTTTTGTCGAATCAAGGGTACGAAATGGGTTAACTTCATTGTAAACTTCGTGTTAAACCTGGTTATTTTCTGTTTCCCACTCTTTCAAACGCTGTTGGCATTCCAGCCAAGTCAGGAATTTATCCGATTTCTGGCCAATTTACTTCACTCCACTGTCTCTCTTCAACTATTTTGAACTACAGTGAAACCTGCTTAAGTAACTAAGTACTTTCAATCTTAATTACCTACAAGCTTTAGTAATCATTATTTGAGGACACTACTTATGCGCTATGTACGCTTAAGTTTTCAACCCTCAACGCTTAAGTTTTACTATATAAATAGAACGCATATTAAAAACGCTCCTTCTGAAACCTGGCAACTCTAAAGCACTGTTAAACGCTCTTGTTAACACCATCGAAAGCTGATATTTTTTTATTCCAGCACATAATTCAAACGAATTAAATGATTTATAATGAATTCACAATTTATTTTTCCCATTTGTTAGATTCGCCGCAAACCGAATGTCGAGGTAGAGTGTAGAGGCGCGTGCCAAGCACGCCGCCGGTTGCCTTGCACACGCAAACGCGAACGCGAACGCAGACAGCGCGTTGGCAGCGATCGCGGCAGAACCATTAGACGCTCGACTGCAAGCGGCTAAACTGCATTCCAGTGCGCGCCGGCGATCGGCGGCGGCCGCTAATTCTCTTGAATGTAACCATAGGAAAAAAGAAACAATTGAAAATCGAAAGAAAAATAATAAATACGGGCGGGAAAAAACAAAACGAAATAATTATTGGGAAAGGTAGCCGAGCGCATGAGTCACACTTAAGCGGAGCCGCATGCTTGGCGCATGACTTATGGAGCGTTTATCTCGGCTGACAGCCGCAACCGCAGCGGTTCCATATCGATGGCGCGCCGCTTAATCATGGCTGCGGCACGTCAACCGTCAACGCCACCGCACGATCGGTTTGCGTATGCAGATGAAATTTGTTGGCAACTTTGGCCGACGTGTTCGAATTTCGAGTTCAATTGATGCCATTGGCAAAACGCATAAGTAGACAACAATAAACGAAAAGACAGTGGCAAGGCGAACGACAGACGGACGGCGGCTGGCGGCGACTCCGATTGCAGCTGCAATCAGCGCATTTTCAGTGCGTTCATTCCTCCCGCGCTTGTTGCAATTTCCTGCTTGTTTCAGCTAATGGCAGCTTTTGCCATCGAAACAACAACAACACTGCCAAGTTGACATTTTCAATTTATTTCTGCTGCTTCTTTGTGCGGCATCGCGCCACTCGCTGTCGTTCTTCTTCGTATCTTTTTTGCATAAATTTGTTAATTGCACAAAGTGTCAAGCGCGTTGTTGTTGTTTTTGCATGCAGTCGTTGTTGTTGGCATTTTCGCTGCAACACTGATTTTGCTGCTGTTAGCCAACTCCAACACACACACACACACACACACACACACACAGACGAACGCACGCGCTTCTTGCATATTTCCGTTACAATCGGCTGACATTCAATACGACTACTCTGTGTCAATTCGCTCTGCCTCGCTTCGCTTCGCCTCGCCCCTCACCACAATCAACCAATTCGTGTCAGCATTGCCGTCGCATTGTCAGCATTGTGACAAGTTTATGTCGCTGAGGTCATTGTACGTTGTCGCCAAACTTCAGCAACCATTCGCAATACAAATACAAAAAAACCAACAAAAAAAATCAAAGCAAAACCAAATAAATTCGCCTGCAAAAATAATATTAAAAAAAAACGTAGAGAGCAGCGGCCAAGTATCGAATTGTAACGCAAGCGGCCAATAAAAGCGCTGATTGTGGTAAAAAAGAATTTCGCAAAATCTCTTTTAAAGTATGCAAATTTTACAACGCTGTGTTGTTGTTGTTGTTGTTGGTGTTCGCTGTTGCGTTCCGGTCATAAAGTGCGCGCCGAATGATACATCAGCGTTTTCAATTTTCGATGTTGCCAGCTGATGACAAGTTTTGTACTCGAAAGCTTTCTTGCCAACTGCCAACTGAAGCGAAGTAGTAAAACTAAATTGTAATAGAAAACTGTATGAGTAGTACCAGCAGTTCCTGAATTTTATGTTTTCATTTAAATAATCTGAAGTGAGTAATTTCAAAGATACAAAATGTCTGCTGTTGCATTGTGTTTCTTTGCATAAATTTTCAACTCATTTTTTAAACCATTCGGTGCTGATTTTCAAACACTGAAAAATATGCATTGAATTACTTTTGATTTTGAATACTTTCTCCGAGTCTGAAGACAATGGTGTCTATTAATCACATTTCTCAGATTTTGATGAAAAAATTTTGGTAATTTTAATGTCAACCTGTCCCCAAAATCGAGCAATTCAATGCCCTGTCATTTCTTTCTTTAAGGTTTGTAAGATCTCTGGTCTGCGCGAGTGAACAACAAACAATTCATGAGTCACATCTCTGTCAAAGTGTTATCGAGAATCAATAGAGAGCAGAGAGTGAGTGATACGTGGTAGCACAATGGGCCACATAGCTTAAGTGATGCTCTAAAGGTCCTGTGATCAGAGCCACAGGAGTCATTTACCAGATATCTTATTGCATACTTCATCGGCAAATGCCGGCCTTGATTGTCCAGTGGGTAGCGCGCTTCTCATACCAGAGGCTCTAGGTTCGATTCCTAGCTGGGACTGGTGAAACACTCGCCTACTTCTATCGCTATCCACATGAAGCAGATGAGAATTACAAGAATCACACAAGTGCGAAAAACTGCCAACAGTAGATCCTTCTCTCTCCTTCCCCCATCCGCTTGAAGTTTGTGTTGTAACACATGATAGAAAAAACAATATACACATTTCAATAATGGATGAAATATGTGGTATCACAATGGGCCTCTTAGGCCTCCGAGTTTGTCTCTTACAGAGGCAGCCACCATAACCTAACCCAACCTGTCCGCTGTCCAACCGGCACATATCCACTACAGTTATTCCTCATTTTAGTGCTTTCACCAATGGGCCCATTAAATCATGTTTCTTCATATTCTTAACCCTTAGCTTAACTACAAATAATCATCTATACAAACTCTTAACCCATTATTGACTACTTCAGATTTCAAGAGAGAAATGTTTTTACAGTTCCACCATAACTTTAACCCATCGTTGACCTCGTCAAATTTTGATTTTCGAAAACCTGAAAAGCACCTGGCGCATTATTTCTATTTGCGTTTAAATTTTTTCATTAATTTTTAATTTAATTTAATAATAAGTGTTTTAATAAGTTTGAAATAAAAAATACTCATTAAATCATATTTCTTCAAAAACATTTTTAACCCGTTGATTTGTCAGACTGTGATTTTTTAAAATATTTAAAAAACGTGTCTAATTAAGTAGTTTGCATTTCACGTGTTTTCACCAAATTTAAAGTCAATGGGCCCATTAAATCATCTTTCTCCATACAAACTCTTATCCCATTGTTGATCACCTAAGATTTCGTTCTTAAAATGCGAAAAGTATGCATCGAATTATTTCTCAATTGAAGTGATTTGACCAAATTTTAAGTCAGTTTAACCCTTTCCGGTCAATTTCCACATTTCTTGAGATACAATTTTTTTTCAAAATATTGACTCTAATTGAACATTTTAGCAATACAATACAAACAAAATTAAAAAAAAATCATTTAGGTTGAGAATTACAGCTCAATCAATTTTGTACGATATATCGTACAATGGTCCGCAAAGGAGTAAAAATTCATTAAATTTTGGTTTCGTTTTTTAAGATTTATAAACAATTCATTGATTTTTTCGATAGAAAACATAAATTATAACAACAAAAAATTAAAACGTGATTTAATTTTGATCGAAACTGATCGAAAATTTGAACGAAAATATAAATTATATATATAAAAACAATTGATTCACATTTATTCGGCCTTATATAACCGTTGTTGTTGTTGCAAAGTCCTTTTCCCTTCAATCAAATACAGAATCAATTAAAATTCCCATAGTTTTACAGAAAGATACTGAATATAGCCGATTCTTATTATCGTAGTGGGAGTGGCAAGTACGCATGTCTAACCTTACATAACCTGTGTCTGCCCAGTAAAACAGAAACTCGTCTAGTAATTCTTACTTTTCATCGAAAATTGCGGAATAGTCGAATTTTATTAGTCACGTGGTCTACAGATGGGCGTGGCAGGCCAGCAAACGCAAAAAATTTGTTACCAAATCCATAACTTTAAAAAAATGCAAACATAACTTGCAACCTTTGCTTTTCATTTGTACGATATATCGTACAATTTTTTTAAAGGCTCGGGAAAAATATTGAGACGCTACCAAAAAGTATTATTTGTTTAAAAATTCCATCGCAGGAGCACCGTCATTTGCTGGTTTTTCAAATTCTTGCAAAAAACTGCTTACAAAACGCACTCATACTGTGTAGCCACGGCTATAATGATTTATATTTTTAAACAGAATGATACAACACAGCATACTTAATGAAAATTAGAAAGCTGTTCCATAAAAAGTGCGTTCGCTGTCAAATAAAAAATCGTCGAAAAAATTTTACGATATATCGTACAAATTTCCGGAAAGGGTTAAGTCATTAAATCATCTTTCACCATAGAAACCCATAGTTGACCCCTTCAGAATTTTTTTTTTTTAAAAAGGTTCAAATTACTGTTTTACAAAGTTTGATGTCAACCAACCAGGATGTCATTTCGGGGAGTTCCGTAAACAACTTTTGAACCCAACACCATTTGAAATCATATTTGTCAGCCAAAGTTTTTGTTTCTAGCAGATATTTGGGTTTGAACCTCCAATTAATGTCACACAGATATTTTTATACAACAATAACTTTGACCTTGCACGAACCCATTGTTAGGTTAGGTAGGGAAGGGTAGGGTTTGCACTTCCACTCGGAGGCCAAAGTGGCCCCATGTAAATCCCTTCTTAAACCGTTCTGGACCTAACTAATAAATTTTAATCCGCAGCAAACCAGTTCCACCTCTAAAGGAAAGCAGATTCGAGGTCCGGATACAGGTCCACCAGGAATCTTACCCCCAGGATACAGTTAGATGACATTTCAACTTGCTATGTGTGCATATGTGAACCAGTGACGCACAGAGGATTTCAATTTTGGGGGGATTTGCGTACAACTTTTGAGCCCAATTCAATTCGAAACCATATTTTGTAGCAGCAATTTTTGTATTTGGGGGTTGAACCCCCAAACCCCCTCTCCCCTGTGTGCGCCACTGTGTGACACATACAAACACATATTGACAATTTATTACAGCATCTCGAACAGCTGTCGTTGCGCCACGGCAAAACACACATTGACATTCACACCTGAAAACCCCGACCCCGACCCACACACACCGCACAGCAATGCAATCAGTTGCCAAATGGCCCGGGGGGCGAAATCGTCAACCGCAAACTGAGGCAAACTGTTGCTACTGCGAGTACAACGGCAACTGCTGTTTGTCAATTTGTTGGCATCGTTGGCGGTGTCGCTGTCGTCGCTGTCGTCGTCGCTGCAATTGTCAATTTCCGTTAAAACTGCACTTGTGATTCCGTTTAAAATATGGAAAATATCTTGAAAGGCGATATGCGTTGCATGATAAATCAATGCAATTGAGAAAATTCGTTTCGTTTCGTTACACGAAGCGTCGAACAACAACAACAACACGTCAAACCGAAAAGCCACAAAAACCTTTCAAATCTCACTGATTAGTTGTTGTAGCTTGTTTGTATGCATTGATGTTTGGCTGTAAGTGTGTATGTTGGTTTCATACATTACTCAACATTACTACTAAGCAAATAAAAGTACAAAACAACAACAACAACAATTTCCATTTCAATGCAGCGCACTTGACGTTAGTTTCCGGAAGAATTTCCTTCGAATTGCAAATCGATATGTGCGACGCTCGCGGCCAACTAAACACACAAAGCAAAGACGCAAATATAATCAACAAATCACAACAACAACAACAACACTATTACTAGATACACCGAACACAACAAAACATTGGCGACATAAAAAATGCGTTGCCGACACGATTTTGACAGCAACGCAACGACGAGGCGTTAAAACGTCTCATTTGCTGCCATGAAATTAATTTATACGAAATTCACAAACGAGAACACATCAAGAACAACAACACCAACAACATTAGCAAGTAATAGCGTAATCATAATAACAACCACAAACGACGGTGACAACAGTGGCTACGACAAAAAGGTAGCCAGCCAATATGCAAAGCAGCGCCATGAACACATTTTTGCATAAATTAAATCGATCCGTCCCGCGCGGCTCGGCAACGATAAGCGTCGCGACTTGGCCGCTCTAGCAAAGATTTCCTGCGACACTGCGCGCGTAATTCGTCGCTAGTTGCTTGTCTGTTTTTTATTTATATAAAGGCGCATCGCTACCCGCCAATAAATCTCGCGTACCAGCTGCGGCTGCCGCTTGAGCTGCTTACGCGCCATTTGCTTTTAAGTGGAGAAGCCGCCGTGCACAGCCGTGCGCGTTCTTTCGACGGTATTCGCAAGCGGATGTGTTGATTTGTGTATATTTGCGGATTTGGTTTTTAAATGCGTCTGCACTAAGAATTAGAGGTGGCAGTGTGTGGGCCAAGTTTCACATTTCGTTGTTGTGCCAAATTCAAATTAAGGCCATTAGTCTAGTCTAGACTTAAGGGAAGAATATTTTTGGCCATTCTTATGAAATTTGTATGGGGAAGGTAAAAGTTGTTTCTATTTAATATTTTTATATCATTTCATGCATGTGTCAAGTTTAGAAAGTTTAACAAAACCACAGTTTTAATGCAAAATTCACTGAGCTATAAATCCATGTGTGCTCACAAAAGGACTAAAAACTGAAGCTCTTCTATTCATTTGATTTTCATTTCATTTCATTTTTCATTGCAAGACTCTTTTCGTTACAAAATCGAATGACACAAAATTTGATCAAAATGTCAATGTGAAAATAAATTTGTTGAGCAAGGAAAATAGTGGTATTTTAAAGTTTTACTTCCTGAAAGGCAAGAAAAATATTTGTGCAATTTATGTTGACAACACGTGTGTGTGTGTGTGTGTGTGAACGATGGTTCAAGCAGTTTGGTTCGGGAAATTTCTGTGTCAAAGATGAACCTCGCTCGCACAGATGAACCGCGACCAATCACGGAACAAGTCGACGAAATAGTTGAAAAGTTCATTGAAATCCACATGCAACAAATCTACACCTTTTCAACCTCAAAATGAGAATACGTAAATTCAAAATGAGAAATATAAATTCGTAATGAGAATGCGTAAGTTCATAATGAGAAAAGGAAAATTCAAATTGAGAATGCGTAAATTCAAATTGGGAAAAGGAAAATTTGAAATGAGAACTATGTAAGGTTTATTTTTAGTATGAGTAACTTTTATTATATGATTTTAATAACAAAATGCAAACAAAAAGTGCTTAAACAATTTTTACATCCCTACGTCCATATCCTGTAAAGCAAGGCCATTTGCATAAAAAGTTGTGGTGTGCTGTACAGCTCTGGCACAATCTCCACCAGTAATGGTTTGCTTTGCATTATTATTCCCTCAAGATACTGTAAACGTTGTTCGCATAATGAAGGAGCGTGGACATTAAGGACACTTCACTTCATTTTTAATTTTCGCCCAAATAGTTTCGATTGGCATTGGCAAATATGGGGCCAAGCGCAAAACTATAAAAAAAAATATTTTCATTTTGAATTAACACATTCTCATTATGAATTTATATTTCTCATTTTGAATTTACGTATTCCCATTAAAGATTTATATTTCTCATTATGAACTCACGCATTCTCATTATGCATTTATATTTCTCATTATGATTTAACGCGTTCCCATTATGAATTAACATATTCTCATATTGAGATTGAAAAGGTGTAGAGATTTCTCAGCAGCTAAACATTGATCATGTAACTGTTTTCAACCATTTGCATTTCGCTGAATTGGTCAAGAAGCTCGATAAGTGGGTGCCGCCAGTGTTGCCAGATCAGGTGATTTCCTCCTATATTTAGAAGATTCTTGGCCTTTTAGGAGAATTTTTTTTATTGTTTAAGAGAAAGTTTAGGAGATTTATATTTTATGTTAACCCTTTACCCTAAACCCTAAAATAGCAATAAAATGCAATGTTAACAAGTAAACTCTGTTTTTGTTTTTTGTTCATCTCCTATATACGGTAGTGCATGTAATATAAAAATACTACATAGAAACCGTTCAGTTAAAATGTAAAATTTTTCATTTAGTGTTCAGAAATCGTGAGTGTTATCACAGTGCATTTTCGTGAAGCTTGAATTTATTAAAAAAATATTTCAAAGTGATTTTTCATTACTATTTTTTTGCGAAACAACAGGTGAATACTTTCTCTTTAAATAATGTGCTCGAATTCATTAAAAAATTTGATAGTTTTTGTGAAATCAAGAAATGACTGTTTGTAACATTTCTGTCACATTGCGGAACAAAGGCAACTTTTGCTGTGTGCCGCGCAATGTGACATTTCTGTTACAAACCGTTATAATGATCAGAAAAATTAAAAATGAATACAAAACAGATGAATGCAGATCTAAGAATGTTTTATTCAATTTCTTCGTGTAGCAGTGTAGGATATGACTGAATGTAGGAGTGTATGGTATGACGCTCATGGCGCCACGCATTCAATAATTCCTTCGAATATGGAAATCACGCGAGCTCCAAGCTAAAAAACATAAGGGGCCAGCGCATAGTACTCCACCGATTGCGATAAGACATGATCAAATCGGACATTGACCGGTATGGGCAGAAAAAAGGATTAGGTGCAAGCTCCCTGGATGCGTAGGGGTCTCGCAAACTTTATGTGAAAAGTGTAGAGTGGCCTTATGCTATAATAAACACAATAATTGCTTTACAATTTTCCACACTTCATAAAACATTGAAACTTTAAAAGTAAAACAGAGTTCTTTGAAATGTTAATGAATATTAAAGTTTTGTACTCGTTGTAGCTCAATGTAACATAAATGTCACAAACCGCTTTTTCTCCACTTATCCACTTTATAATAAAAATTTTGAAAACTCGTGGAACAAATGTTTTTTTATTCTCAAAAAGCTTTCAATCCAACCAGGTTTCATTAAGATTGGTGATCTTGAGCCGTAAAGGGTTAAACTTCGGAGAACAAACCCATCTTTTTCAATAATCGGGAAAACTCTGGGTCAATTAGACCCTGTTCGCGGTTTGATTGCCTATAATTCTACAACTATTGAACATTGAAGATTGAACATTGAACTATTGATCTTAAACTATTGAGGAGTTCGTATCCTACAATGTTATCCAGAAACTCTTCAATTTTCCTCAGATCAGACCGTTCTTCTCAGATCCAAAAGATACCTCGATTTTCTTACAGAATAAGCCGAAACGAATTGCATGAAAGAGCGCTGTCCCACTGTATTGTACCCAATGGCGCACACAGTGGGGGTTTTTAGGGTTCGAACGCCCCCAAATACAAAAATTACTGGTACAAAATATGATTTCAAATGGTATTGGACTCAAAAGTTGTACTCAAAACCCCCCAAAATTAAATCTTGTGGGCGCCGCAGATTGCATCATTTGTGGACCCGATTTATGAAATCCAGTTTGACACATTGTCTGTAATGAGTCTTGGTGACACCTATGATGGGTTCAGGCGAGACGCCAACCGAAGTCACTGCAAGGTCACTATGGCCACTAGGTTAGGTTTTAGTGGCTGCCTATGTATGACACACTTAGGCCTCTTTATGGGCCCATTGTGATACCACAAATTCCACCGTTTTTTTCAACATATTCTACAGCATACATTTCAAACGGATGGGGGAAGGCGGGAGGGGCCCTACAGTTTAACGCCGAGTCCGAACAGTGGTTTGCAGTTTTTTTTCACACTTGGAGGTTTTGCCATTCGATTCTTGTAATTCTCATCTCTTTCATATGGATAGCTATAGAAGAAGACGAGTGTTTCTCTGAGCTAGGAATCGAACCTAGGGCCTCTGGTATGAGAAGCCACTAGATAGAGAAAGATTTGCTTAAAGTACAACAAATCTGCAGTAAGGCTACTTACAATCCTTACTTGCTATTGCACCAAAGTTGTTCTGCAAAAGTTGTCACCATGATAAGTAAGTAGAATCGATTCACCACTTTCTATATTTATGTCCAGGGCTGTATTCAAGGGACTCAAAAATTTAAATTAAATCGAGATAAATGAAGGGACCTCCTCTATTTTAACTGGAAGCTCTAATAGCATAAAAGGGAAAACACTTTGACTTCATTATTTCACTCACCAATGGACCATAATGCCTCCGAATGAAAGTATAGCCTTTCCGTAACGCCCAATGATCCATTCCTAACCTAATGTGGATCGTGTTGGCATTCCAAGCATTCCGAATGATGACAAATTTTATTGTAATTCAACGCTCCAGCGGTTAGAGTCCAACAGCTCAATCAATTCAGCGATCTCATACTTACCGAAGTCTCATGTTCAAAGCAGTGTGATAACTCATGTCAAATCCGATTAGCAAGAATGACACATAAATATTGCTCAATGTTGATTAAAGCATATATATTCCGTGCCTAATCTCTTTCATTGCTCATTAGCATTGAATAAATCGTTCAGTAGAGTTTAAGCGCATTAAAAGGCACCAGCCAATTTCATTAACAGATAGCAATTTAATCATTGAAGCACAGCTTTATTTATTCATAAAATATGTATGTACAACTTGATTTCTAATATAAAATACATTCAGTTGAATAGTTTTTTCCTGTTTGTGATATTCGTAATTGTAATACAACTTACGAATGTATAAGTATCGCTCTTCAAGAGCATAAAAAAGAGAGAGAAACAGATATAAACTAGAAGATATGTCGTATTTCAGATGTAAAAAAAATCATTAAGATATTTAAAAAAATATAAAAATAAATTTTATTGCATTTAATGTGCAAACAATTTCAACGAACGCCCGAAGCTAGACCGGCTAACCGTTTAAAAAGCGTTGAGTGTGCGCGCATTGCTGCGCGACTTGTTCAGCGCCTCGCCAGCGTGCAGCGTGATGCCGAAAATATCCTCGTTATAGCGATTCTCGTGCTGCAGCGAGTGGAAAAAAATTCAAAAATTAAAAACATGTAAAATATATGCCCGCAGACATGCAATGAAGAAGGGCAAAGTGAAGACAACATTACGTCGACTGCAAGCCAACAAACGCCAGACAGCTGAAATGCCAACAACGGAATTGTCAAGTTTATGAAAAAAACACAATGCAAATTAAAAAGGCACAAAACTTAGCTCGTCATATTTTTGAAGACATTTATGGTTGTTGTCATTGCAAGTTGGATGGTTGGTTGACTTGCAAAAACGTCTCGTTTTAATTCTGCTTTTATCTGGTTTTATTTTATTGCAATGTCTGTCTTCACATTGCACTTGAATATTTGCACACTATGTGCAAAAGTTTGCACAATGTGAGCAAACACACAGAGCAGCGCATTAAAGGCAAATAAAACACGCACGCACATCAATCAGCATGGCCCCAACTACATCAACACACACACACACACACATGCACCAACATATCACAGACTACATTTGCCACTTTCACTTCCCTGCACACAAATAGTTTCACTCGCATGCTCGTCGTTCAAAGCTCGTAGCGCGTCGCTCACGTGTGCGCACTTACCCGCAGTGTTAGTAAAAATGTCTCAACTTCCGCCTCAGTTTTTTGCTCTTTTCCGGCAATGCACTTCCTGCAGGCGAGCACAAAAAGAAGAAGAAAAATAGTCAGTAAAAAGAAACGAATCAAAAGTGTTGACAAAACAGGAGAAAGGAGCGTCGACAGTGCAACGCCAAGGTGAATGTAAACAATGCAACCAACCGACAGACACTCGATGCTGTCGTTTGCGCAGTCGAACTTATCTGCTGTTACCTGATATGCTGAGGTATACTTTCAGGCGCTTAAAAATATTGCCTCGCATTGTATGGCAACGTGTGCGACGCAGACAACTCAACTCTATTACAACTTTAAAAGACCACTTAAATATTTGATAGGAGCGTAAAAAATGGCAGAACGAATTACATAAAATCACTTTTGAGGAAAGCAATGCTTTAAGTTTTTACAAAAAATTTGTTTTTTGCAGTATTTGAATGAACAATTTTATAGCGACCAATTTGCTCTGGTTTAAACCATCTCCCGGTATTTTGTCAGAGGATTGGCCGAAGCAGATAACTTAGTGGGTTTCTTTAAAAAAATTTCTATGGTTGAAATATGAGTCAACTGATTAAATGTTCAAAACGCAGCCGATATTTTACCATTTTATGAAAACTTATTTCTGAAAAGAAATTTTGGGAGTATAAACCAGTTCGGTCCATTTAAAAAATGGCTCTGGCAATTAATAAATGGTCTATAGTGACAAATGATTGTGGTGGTTCCAGAGAGGTTGGACATCTGTCAAAAAAATTCATTTAATATCGCTTTGAGTTTATTAAAAAATCTTTTATTTTACTGTGTTGAATATGTCCAGCTTTGACTTAACTTGGCAGCATTTGTGAAAAGTTTTGGTTTTCTGCTTTAATTGAAATAAAAGTGCAGCTAAAGCACATTGAATGACAAATCATTTAGAGAATGGTTTCGACGTTTCCAGAATGGTGATTTCATCATAAAAGACAAGCCTTGCTCTGAACAGCCAAACAAATTCGAAGACAAAGAATTGCATTACTCGATGAAGAAATTCGAGTCCAACGCAAGAGGAACTTGCAGAATCATTGGAAGTGACACAACAATCTTCGTACGACTCAAATACATAGGAATGATTCGACCAGCCGTATTCTACGGACATTGCTCCTTCTGATTACTGGTTGTTCCGTCGAATGCAGCACGATCTGACAGGTCAGTGTTGCCAGATCAGGAGATTTCCTCCTAGATTTAAGAGCTTCTTGGCCTTTTATGAGAATTTTCAAGAGGAAGAATTGTTCAGGAGGAAGTTTAGGAGATTTACATTTTATGAAGAAGTTTACAAAAGCAATTTTGATGGTGATACATTTCACATCATTAGTGCCACTGAATATTAAAATTTAAAGTGTCTAAATTAATGTAATTAAATTTTATGCTTCAAAGTGTATGATCTATGCAATGAATGAAGGAAGTTTTCAAAAGTAAATTTCATACCCAATTAATTTTGTATATGTTTTGTTTGTTAAGTAGTTGTCAAGTTGAAACTGAATGAATAAAAAGGCTGCAATAAAAAAAACTAAATACATTTTTATTTTGGTGAGAAGTTTAATTCCTAAGTTTATAATGACATATTTTATAAACAAAATTTTTAGGAGATTTTTTAAATTTTTAGAAGGAAATTTCAGCTTTTTTTTAAGATTTTAGGGAAAGGCATTTCAGGTCTCCGGCAACACTGTGACAGGTCACCAGTTCGCTTCTTTTGCAGAAGTCAAAGACTGGCTCCTACTTGGATCGACTAAAGAGATGACATTTTTTTGGAGTTGGAATTCGAAAATTGCCTGAGAGATGGGATAAAGTAGAGAGCCAGCAATGGAGAATAATGTGTTTGATAATTCTGTCCATTTATTTTGTTTTCAAATTAATAAATTTTCGGACCGAACTAATTTCTACTCTCACAAATGCGAGTAGGTCCCACTTTTTATTTCTCTAAAAATTACTTTTATATTCGTTGCACTGCACAGTAATAGACAAAATTCAGAAAAATTTATAGTCTCAGAATTTAACGATTTTGATGTCATTTGATAGGTAAAACTCCAACTAAGAAAATTCCAAAAAATCTGTGCGAAAAAATAATTAGTGCACGTGTAAGAGCTGCTCAAAGTTGAAACTTTTTTCACCCAAAAATTTAAACACATTTTTTCTGTTTTATAGTCTATTGAGTAAAACAAATTGTAAAAATACATAGTTACCGAGAAGTTGCTAAAACTTTCAATATAGATTAAGAAACGATGTGGCCATTTTCGCTTTTAATGTTTTCTCAAAATTTACAAAGCTTCACTTTTAATTTAAAATATTTTTCAAAATTAAAAATCTGAAAATTAGCAAAAAATTAGAGGAAAATATCTAAAAAGTATGTGAAAATATGTTCCTGGATTTTTTTTGTATTTTAAGAAGCATTCTTTCCTTGTCCGATAATGTAATTACATCCTCCGATATCTTCCGATCTCAGAAAATAATTCAATTTGAAAAGTGGTCTAAACACCTATTTTTCGACAAAATTTATTTTATTTATCACTAAAAGTATGCAATCAGCATGAAAAATTGAGAAAACTGCACAAATGCAAAACATACGTCTATTATTATCATTTTTATTGCAAAACTAAAGGGTCCTCAAACAATTTATTTTACTCTTTGCAATTATCAATGTTGACGTAACTGACTAAATGTAAATTCTGGAAAATCTAGCCAACACTCTTGTTGCTGTAGCTTTCCAAAAATGACAAAAATTGCAAAAAGTTAAAAAAAAGTAACATTTTAATAAATTTTAATAAATTAAACAAAATGGAGATTTCACTTCAGCAGACCATGATTAACTAGTATACCAAATTTTATGAAGAACGGACCACTCCTTCTAATTTTGTCCCGCGGTTGTATGGAGTCGAATCACTGTGCACTGTTTTAAACTTTAAACTTGATAAAATGTTTATACCACAAAGTGCAGAAGACATGAATTTATCTTTTTAAAAATTGTATTTATTACGAAAAATTAATAAGAATGGGAGCTACATTTTATTTCGTGCACTTTTTGGAATTCTAAACTTGACAGAATGTTTATTGTCTATTTCGAAATTCTATTTATGAACAGAAAGTAATGAGAAGCAATACTAAATTTTTTTCTACAGGAATGACTTATATTTTGTTGCTCCTTCAACTCAATAAAATGCAGCCGGACCTTTTCAATTTTATTTATTTTTAAATTTTTAAATGAAACCTCACAGATTGAGGAATACTAGTACTTCGATTTTTGGGCTCTGCAAAACAACTATTTATTAGTTTGAAAATTCCTAAAATTGAAAACTGTAGTTCAAAGTTGCACAACAATTTCATAACACCAGCAGCCCCAATATTTTTCTTCCAACTATTTCCAACTGCAGCCAGAACAAATGCCCAACCAGGCAGCAATCAATGCCAGCAAAGCATTCGACAGTTTATGCAATTTTACCTTCGAATGCCGCCTACACATTCTCCCAGTCAATAAACAGCTTTCACAGCAACCGGCTCTTACCTAATGGTCTGGTAAACGTGCTCGGCCATGGTGACATCGCCGCAAACGTAGATGTGGCCCCGTTGCTGCACAATCAACTCGTACAACGCATCGAATTCCTGCTCAATCAGGTGCTGCACATATGTCTGCGAGGCGTAATTGAAAAGCAAATCATGCCAATGAGCGCACAAATCAACAACGAAAGACCACAGCAATTGGTTACGCAACAACAACAAAAGAGTCACACAACAAACTCAACGACTTTCACTCACCTTTGGCACATTGGGCTCGCGCGACAGCGCCAGGAACACTCGATCCAGAATTCGGTCGCGCACCAGTTGCTTCTTCTCGTCCGCATACAGATCGACGTCGCGATGGCGACAACCGAAGAACAGCCACGTCTGCGACAGGTCCGCCTTCAGCTCGCGCAGCACCTCCAACTCCTGCCAGAACGAGCGGAACGGCGCAATGCCGGTGCCGGGCCCGATCAGCACTATGGGATCGGCTGTGTTCTTGGGCAGGTGGAAGGCGGGCGCGCTGCGCACAAACATGTACAGCGGCTCCTGCTCGCGCAGATTGGCCAAGTAGTCGGAGCAGACGCCGAAGCGCTGGTCGCCGTTGCCGCCGCGATTGCGATACCTCACAATGGCCACCGTCAGGTGTATCTCGTTGATGACTTTGCGCGGCGACGACGATATCGAGTAGAAGCGCGCCTGCAGCGGCATCAGGTTGCCAAGGAGCAGCCCGGCGGGCGGCCTGCAGGTGCGGAACTGCTCGAAAACGGTCAACAGATGCGGCAGATGCAGCTGGCGCCACTGCGCGTAGGCCTCGCTGTCGCTGGCCAGCCGCTGCAGGCGTTCGGTGTCGTTGTTGTTTTCACAGAAATCGGCCAACAGGCCGAGCAAGTCCTGTGCGGGCGGCGTGTTGATGTCGAAGAAGTGCGTCAGCAGCGTGCGCGGCGTTTCGGCGGGAATTTTGTCGTGCGGCTCCCAGCAATTGAAAGTGCCGTTGGGCGTCTTCTTCTTCCTGAGTATCTGCAGCTGAATCACCTCGTCGGCATCTTCGAAGCCAGTCAGACGCTTCAGGAGGCCATTGACCAGCTGCTTGCGATTGGCGGGGAAAATGCCCACATGATCGCCGGGCTCGTAGTCCAGGCCGGGCGCATAGATCTCGACGAGCATTGTGTTCTTGTCCTCGTCGCTCTCGCACTGGGTCAGGTTGTGCGGGTTGGACTTCGTCTTGTAGCGCTGCACCTTCTTGTTGTGATACGTGGAGAGCAGCTGGTCCAGCGTGGCCTCGCGCTGTATGGGCACCAGGCGCACTGTGCTGGCGGTGAGCACGTCATCGTGGAATGCATCGGTGAGGCCCTGCGCGGAATCCAAGCCGAAGGTGGTGCAGGCAATCTTAGGGGTTGGGACAACATAAAATAAATTTAATGGAAAAAAATAATGTTGAAAAGTCGAATTTATGGAAGACATTCTTTCAACGAAGAGTTTTTGAAAAGGAAAGAGTTGGGAGAAATAAGGAGAAGAATTTAAAATCCAAAAATGTTAAATCTGTTTTTTAAAAAGTTCTACCTATAGTAAAAGCAAATGTTCCTAGTTAGAAGACCCTTTTTCTCAATCGGCCTCAATGAGTTTTATGTGTACTTTTGTTGTTGACTTGACGCTTACCTTAAAGATTTCTGATGCCCATTTGCGGAACGACTGTTCCTGGCCACACATTTCATCTCCATATCCAACACTCAACAGCCGCTCACCGCCAAGTTCGCCTAAAATTGTATCCACATAATCGCCAAAAGCACAAAAGTTGGGATAAGTAGAAGAGCCCAAAGCAAAAACAGCAAATCTGTAAAGAAATAAAAACAATTTGTTATAAAAAATATTCATTGAACATTAAAAATTTAATCAAATATAAAAGAAAGTAATGAATTATGAAATAAATAATAAAAATAACTACTTAAGACTATTAATACAATTTATTAATAATCATAAAATTAGTGAAATAATAATATATCATAAATAAATCAAATAAATAAATAAATAAAATAAATAAATAAAGTAAATTATATAAAAAATAAAACATTGGATTGGCAAGCAATTTCAACGGCTCTGTAGTATAAAATAAAACCCATTCTTTTCAAATTGTTATCAATAATATAATTAACTGATATATTTTGTATTTTTTGCAATAATCTTTTGCCATCTTTTTGGCAACTTTATGATTCCTCCCCCATAGGTCTTCTGGTCCTTATCAGCAAAAAACTAAACCAAGTCCGATTTCAAGTCATCATCATGAATGAAACTTTTACCAGTCAAAGAGTCTTCAAGCCTTTGAATCAATTGTAATCTTATGGTGCAAGATCAGAACTATATAATAGATCAACTAGGCTCCAATAATTTTCTACAAGTCACCAAAGAAGTGTGAGGTCCTGCATTGTCTTGTCGGAAAATGACTTCTTTGCAATTTACCAATTTTGGCTGATAGCTTCTCTCAGTTTCATTACTTGTTGACAGCAAGCATCGGAATTGACTGTTTGATTTCTTTGAATTAGTTCAAACTACAAATGACATGTTTCGATGCAATTCAAGTATCCATTGATGTGATTTGAATGAACATTTGAATTGTTCGTTTGGTTCCTTGGAAGCAGCCCAAAGTACACAACACCTTAGCAACATAATTGCATCAACATAATTGACAGCGTCATTTTTTATGCAATTTAGGTTTCAATGTGACTTTGTGCTGCTTTGTGAGTCTTTCAATATCTATTTCTTTCGATTTTATTGGAAAGAACCCATTTTCCATTACCGATGATGATTCGTTTTAAAAAAGTTTCGAATTCTTTGAAATGAATATCGCAAACATTGATTTGCACTCTTAAGTGAATCTATTTCAGTTCGTGTGAAATCGATATATCGAACTTATTTACGAGTTCAAGACGTCATAAGTGATTTTCAACTGTTTTGTGTTATACGATCCAACTTAATTATGGCTTTGATTTGGTTGTCATAAGCTTCAGTAGACATGTTGGATTAAAAAATTTCCAAAACGGAATTTTCTACACCAATTCTTGCAATTCTTCTTGTTGGTGAACTTGGAATAAAAAATCTATATTTTTCTTTTAGTCAACTACTTCCTTAGTTAGACCAAAACTTTAGTCATCTCGGAGTGAAAAATCTTTAGAAGGGAATTTTTTAAACGACTTCTGACAACTTCGGTAGATCGACCAGAACTTTAGTCATCTTGGAGTGAAAAATCTCTAGAAAGGAATTTTTTAATGAAATGAATGAAAAATCTCCAAAAAGAATTTTTTTAATCAATTTTGACTACCTCTTTAGTTCGACCAAGACTTTAGTCATCTTGGAGTGAAAAATCTTCAGAAGAAAACTTTTTAGACAAATGCTAACAATTAAGGTTGGTCGGCCAGAACGTTAGTCATCTTGGAAAGAAAAATCTCTAGAAGGGAATTTTCTAAACCAATTCTAACAGCTTCGATAGTTCAACCAGAACTTTAGTCATCTTAGAGTGAAAAATCTCTAGAAGGAAATTTTGTAAACCAGTTATGAAAATTTCAGTAGGTCGACCGAATGTTGGTCTTTTTGGAGTGAAAAACCTCTAGATGGGAATTTTGTAAAAAAAATTCTGAAGCCTTTGATAAGTCGACTCGAATGTTAGTCTTTTTAGAGTGAAAAGTCTCAAGAATGGGATTTTTTTTTAAATTCTGACAACTTCAGTAGGTCAATCGGAACGTTAGTCATTTTGAAGTAAAAATTTTCAGAACAGATCTTTTTAAACAAATTCTGACTATTGGTGTAGGTCAACCAGAATGTTGGTTTTCATGGAGTAAAAAACTCTAGAAGGGAATTTTTCAATAAATTCTGAAATTTTTCAAGTTAACTGTTGAAAAGTCCGTAATGGGATGAATGCTTGGAAAACGTCAAATAGGAAATGTTAGAAGACTAGTCTCGGAGGGGGTAAATGAGGAGCGGCATTGCCGCGAGGTGTACGAAAGATACTTTTTTGCCTCTTCAAAATCCAAATTCGGACTCGTTCGTTTTCTTAAGCAACTAATATCATAAACTTCACATATCTCTTTGTGAATTATAGCGGCTTTCTTGCCTTTACGAATATAAAATAGTAAAGTAAGTAAGTAATAAAGTATGTAAATAGTAAAATAAATAGAAAATATTCGCTTTTGCACTCATTTTAACACTAAATCAACAGTTGAAACCAACATTGCGCGCAATTTGCTTCTAAAGTAAACTTAAAGTTACAGCTATTAGATGTCAAGTGAAAAAAATCATAACATTGAATAAAGAGAAAAAACTTGACTTTATCTATATTTGAGAACCTATGCTACTTTCTTGCCTACCGAATTATTTAAAACAAAGTATTAGGTTATCCATTTTATTTCTTTATTTCTTTATTTCAAAAAATAGCCTAGAATTAGTTAACAATTCATATTGACTAACCGACAATTAAATATTTATAGTATAAGTCTTTTTAACAAATTCTTGAATACACTTTTAGGAACTGATAAAACAATTCCACAAGTTTGAAATGCGTTTTTCAACATGTTTGAAACGGATGGAGTAAGAGGAAAGTAAAAATATTTAAGAAAAAAAAACTCACCTCGTCTTCTTCAATGGTTGACAAGTCTTTTTCTGTAAATCGTTGACACTTTTAGATTTTGCAGAAATAATATCGACACTGAAAGAGCAAAATATACGAAAATTTTAGTAATAAAAATTAAATTGCTTGTATTTAGAAAACTATGACAATTGCCCACAACATTTTCCAATGGTTATAAATCAACAAACATGTCCACAGTAAAACAACGCCCCAACGAAAACTAATGCGCGAGTTGTCATTCTGCGCCAAGCGAAAAAAAAACAAACCGCAAGGCAGCAACATTTGTTACGCTTGTCATTTGTTTGTCGAAAAAAAGGAGGAAAAAGCAAAAAATTAAACGAAAACTGGTGGACAATGTTGTGGCGAAAAAATGTTCGTATGCCAGCGCAACAAAAACAACAACTATATTTGTTGCTCATCATAGACATCATCAGCAATGCAGCCATCATCGTAATGAGCAACAAAAACAGCAACAACGTCAGCAAGAACAGTAGAAACGTTAGCATCGTCAGCAACGGCAGCAGCAACAATGCAAGCAATGAAGGGCAACATGAGTTGCCAACGCACTGTGCCAGCAACAGGACAAAGCACAGCACACGCGCGACCGAACAATGGCCGCTGCGCACAGCAATAAAAAGCAAAAGATTCCGTTGAACAACAACGAAAAAATGCCATACGCCAGAGCGACTTGCAGCGGGCGAGGCCCATTAGGTTTTTGTTTTTGGGTCATTCCGCTGCCACGCGCTCGACTGGCGACTGCCGGTTGCCACTTGTAGTCGGGCGACTTCCGAGCAACGGTGCGTGGGTACTGGGCCGCTGTGCTTTCCGTTTCGTTTTCAAGCACGGACGGACATGCCTGTGGTGGGCGTGGCTGCACCTACGACACACACACAAACGATTTTGCCACATCCTCTGCCGCTTTCTCTCCAGGCGCAGCATGTCCTCCGCTCTGGGCCAGCGCCAACCAAAGCAATTCAGAAGCTCCACCACCCACCGTCGTTCAAGTTGTTGTTGTTCAAGTTGCCCGCCTTTCGCCTACACAGCGTGCAGCATAGCTCAACCGACATGACGTTGAAGCGTAATTAGAGAACTCATTGCCGCTGCACTGGTTGTTGTCATTGTTGTTGTTGTTGTCGTCTGCCGTTATCCGCTTGCCGCTTGCTGTGCAGCATTTATTGTTTTATTGTTTTGCAGCAGCTTTGTGTCTGTCGTTTTTTTGTTTTGTCATTACACTAAATGCAACCAACCGCCAAATGCCTCCCCCCTCCTCCCCCACCACGCTGCGGCCTCCTGCAACCATATGCTCAGTGATTGCGCTTTCCGGCTGCATCGTCTCCGTTGTGCGCCTAATTGTTGCATTTACAGTTATAGTTGTAATTATTTTTCCACTTGAATTAAATAAGTGACGGCGGGATTTTATGGCAGGCGGCTGCTGCCACTAACACTTGCGTGTGTGTTGTTTGAAAACAACTTCATTTTCGTTTCGCCATTTCAATTACTTCTTGTTTGATTCGTGTAATTCCCTCATTAAAGATTAACGCGCACAAATTGCGCGCACAAAAAGCGCCCGAGGCGTTTCCGCCGGCGCAACTCACCTGTTATCCTTGGCATTCTCGACGGCCTCGTGCTCACGCATGTCGTATAAGTCTTGTGAAAATAGCTGCGTGTTGCGGTTGAGCCGAGCATTAAGCAAACACCGAGAGCACAATAAATGAAATAAAATGAGAAGAACAACAGTGAAACGATAACAATAAGAATAAGAAACTGAAGCAAACATACTTATGAGACCTAGAAATGTGAGGATAATGGACGCATTACAAATGAGTTTGTATCACAAAATTAAATAAAACAAGTCACGATAGTCTTTCAAGTGATTTTTCGACATGAAATTTATGTTGCTTGAGTCTGCTCTACCTTCTATTCTTCTTCTGCCGGCTTCGACAGTCCAACGGGTAATGCGCTGGCTTCTAAAAACAGAGGCCCTAGGTTCGATTCCTAGCTCAGGCTGGTTAAAAACTCGCCTACTTCAATCGCTATCCACATGTAGCAGAAGTTAATTACAAGAATCACACAAGTTGGAAAAATTTCCAACGAATTCGTAGGTCTCCTTCCCCCATCCGCTTGACATGTGTATTGTAACCAGTGCACATTTTGTCAAATGACCACTTTTGCTGTGCGAAATTAATAACGGCTAAAATATTGTATTATTTGAAGCCAAAATCGTAGCAAAGGCAAAGGGAGGTATAACTTTAACAAATTAAACAAAAAAATACTAACCCTTTCACGCCCATTAACTTGTCTGAGGTCAAAAATGAACAAAAAATTGGGCATACATGCAGTATAGCGAACCCTCGTGAAAAAAATAAATGAGTATGCTTTTATATAGAGGGTTGGCTCCTGAATCTAAAAAACTAAAAATTTTGCATGGGAAACGCCCATAAAAGGCGTGGCTCGGGGTCAAAGTTCAAAGTTTTTATCAAAAAAACCCAATTAATCTTCAACGGATTTACACGATATGGGTATCTAACGAAAGGTCTTTTTCATACCTTTCTTCTGATGTGCAACATTAGATACGTAAGATGTACTAATAAAAAGTTTTTAGCGAAAAAAATTTTTTTTTATAAAAAAAATCCCGTTTTGAAAAAATTTATTTGAATTTTTTTGTAAAAATTTTGAACGTTTGAAATTTACTTGAAGTTAATAGAAACTGGCACTATAAACAAATCAATATAATTTCAAAGCGGAACACTAAGATTTGGTCAACGCCAGTGATATCAGCAAAGATTGCATGTTTAGTGAAAGCTCGGCGGGTAGCATTTCCGTCATTTGTGCTACCAAAGCCGCTAACTTTAGGCATATCCACACGAAGACCTAGTTCCCTCCAAAACGAGCTTTGCATATTCTCCTTCCTTTGACGTCCAACAGCCAAAGAACTGGCTTTCACTGATGATTTTTGTAATCCAAAATGAATTACAGTACTAAGCCATGCGAAGTTTTCAGCTCGAAATTTTTCCACCTTTCTGCTACATTTTCGCCATTTTGCTGCCAAGTACTTGCAAAAAAGGAGTAATTTGTCTTCTATTATTTTCCTGCAATCATCGGAAATTTTAGTAGCACAAATATTTTCTACAACATGATTAAGAACTGCATCACGCTTTTTTTCCTTTGAACGTTCCTCGAGCCAAATTTTATTATTACTTCATTATTACTAGCAAAACGCAAAAAAGCGCAACTTCAAATAAAATGAAATGAATTTGTAATATCCTAATTTATTCATTTTTTTTACTTTAAGTTTGCCAAATGTTGCCGAAACTTTAAAAGCTTGCATAAAGTTAAAATTTGAAGTCAACCGCAAAAGCTTTCAGGTCATGTTAAAAAACTAGTTTTTTTCAACAAAAAAAAAACGTCCACGTATTTTTAATAAAATCATTGATACGCACTCAATTCATCGTTTTCCATTTCAAACTTTTTTTAAATTATTCGCAAAATTTTTACAATACGCGTTTAAAACTTTACTGATACTGATTCAGCAAATAAATTTTCAATGACTTGTCGATAAAGTGACTTTGACTGAATACTCTCAAAAGGTACTTTATGTTTTAAAAAAACAAAGTGGACTTTTCGTTGCTTTGGAGTATTTCTAACATGATGGGGGGGGATAAAAATGTATAACGGCATTTACGAAATTTGTCTTTCGCACAGAAAAAGTGATCATTTGACCTAATGTGCAGTGGCGCACACAGGATTTCATTTTGGGGGGCGGGTTTGCGTACAACTTTTAAGCCGAATATCATTTGAAACCATATTTTGTACCAGCAATTTTTGTGTATGAGGGGTTTGAACCCCTAAAACCCCCTGTGTGCGCGCCACTGGTTGTAACACATCTTGGAGAAATTAGTGTTGCACACACATTAAAAAAAATCGGATGAAATATGTGGTATCACAATGGGCTTCCTAGGCCTCCGAGTGTGTCTCTTACAGAGGCAGCCACCATAACCTAACCTATATTCCTCTACTATATATGAACTAAATAATTGAAAATAGTAGTTTCCGACCGAAGTTGGTTTTTTGGCCGAAGCCGAAGCAGAATATTCGGCATAACTAAAATATTTCGCCGAAAGCCGAAGCCGAATACTAATAAAAATGTTGTTAAGGAAAAAAACTGATCAAATTTCGCCGTTCTTTCCCTATTCATTTCTTTGTTCCACTTAAGAATTAATAAAAGAATATGTAGATTAGACATGACTTAGTGCAAGAATTTTTGATTTCGATGCTCCGCAACCTCTCATTTTATGCGGTTGGGTGAAAAAGTGCATGAGCCAAAAAAATTTTGGGGATAGAGTGGGACTAAATGGCGTCGCATCGAGGTCAAAGTTCAAAGAAAAGCTGGGAAATTCGACAAATTGCTCCACAGCTAGTCAGAAGTTGCTCTTAGAGGACTGAAATCTATGACTGACCCCCACTAGTTTTCTCTACTGAACATTTCTTTCAAACATATTTATACCCCATCTCCAATCCTTAATGGGGCTCCCATACAAAATTATCGTTTTTACAAAATAGGCTCCCACTGCTCCCAGGTTGCCCCCAGCCGTGTCAAATGTATGACCGACATCCATTTATTTTTCCATCCGAATGTTTCTTCCTCACATACCTACCCGCTATCTCCAAGTCTTAAGGGGGCTGCCATTTTCTATGCGATTGGCTCCCCACTTGTAAATGTATCATAGTAGTTAAGTAAGCGAGAAAATATCGTATCTCGGAAACTACTGAACCGATTTAAATTATTTATTCAGCGATCGCCAACATTCTTGAGTACAAAAAATAAAAAATTAATTAAGGTTCAGAAATTCATATATGTATATATTTTTTTATATATATATATTAAAAAATAAAAAATAAATTAAGGTTCAGAAATTCATATATGTATATATTTTTTTATATATATATATTAAAAAATAAAAAATAAAAAATTAATTAAGGTTCAGAAATTCATATCTATTTTTTTTATTTATTGTCAGTTTGATTCAAAAAAGCGGCGGAAGCGAATGTGGTCATTCGGTTGGGCGATTGGTCAAGGAAGCATACAAAACTCTTTGGTAAGGCGAAGGTTAAGCATTTCAATAACATAAATTTATTGCATTTCAACTGAACATTTGGCTATCGAAAGACTGATTGTGATTGATTTTTTGATTAAAAGTCGGATTTGAACCATCAACCACTCCCCGTTGTCAACTGATGCGGCACCCTGCGATTTTCAACTTTTGAAAAAATGCATTTTCCAATGAAACAAATGCGTTTTGAGGACCTACAAGCCATTGAAAAGGCTTATACTGACATGCTGTAGGACATTCCGGTCGACGATCTAAAATACTCATTAGACATGCTTTTAGATCATGCAAATCGCTATATTGAGCCTAAAGAGGACTATTAAAAAACAAAAAAATCAGTTTTACCAAACTAAAATTTTTTTATTACTCTTTTTTAAAGTTCAAAGGTTTAAATGTTTAAAGGTGAAAAGACCTTTTTGCTAATGTGGAAAAGTACATACCATGCATAGTCATTGAAAAGTTTGAATAATTGGATGGCTGGCTGGCTTGGATATCATTAAAGAATGCTAATGAGGGAATGCTTCACCCTTATGTGTGTGATGGGGTACCCGCGTACCCAAATCATTTTTATAACGAATCATAAAATATACTTTTATATTACTGAGAGCTTCAAAACTAAGCAGAAACGGCAAAATTTCGTACATTGCGAACAAAAAGTTAGAATTTTTCATACAATTTGTACTGGGGTACCCGGGCACCTCATCCCACAGGGTGTTTTTTCAGCACACACATTAGGGTTAAACCAGAGACCTAAAATAATTATTATCCATATTTTTGGGAATTAAAAAATTGGCCTAATTTAAGAAATTTCTATAATTATTGCTTTATAATAATTATTCCCAATAATATCGAGAACGAAAAAAAATATTGTTTCTCATAACCAGGGAAAGGATTTTGCCTATAAAAAAGGCAAAATAAAATAGCAAAAAAGGCACGGAAAGGCACTAAAAACTGCCAAAAAGGCAGAAAAATGCACTAAAAACTGCCTAAAAAGGCAAAATAGGGCATTAAAAACTGTTAAAAAGGCAAAAACGGCAAAAAATAAGACAAAAATGCATGCATTTTTTAATAATTTTATTTCATCTCACGTATGCAACATACAATATTTATACCTCGTTTTTTGTAAAAGAAAAGGAACATCAAGGTTTTCAAAGATAGTTTAAAAACTAAAACTAAGATATTTTAATTGAAATGTAGGCACATATTTTAAATTCATATTTTAATTTCTAATATAAAAGCATAAAAGCCGTACTTGTATCACAAAAAAATAAATAAAATTTTTGCGCTAACCGAACTTTTTTATTTCTGGCATGTTTTTTCTTTAAATTTTATACTGCACTACAAAAAATAACGGCTTAAGAATGATCAAATCAATGTAAAAACATCGATAAGTTAACGAAATTGCAATGTTGCCACTTAATTTTTTTTTAGTTTCAAGGTATTTTTGCAAAACAAAAGGGGCAAAATATTAAAAACGAAAGAAAAAATAAAAAGGCCCTCGACAAATCTTGAAAAAAGCATTTTGTGGCATTTATAGGTAAAATGGGCACTAAAAAAACTCATTTATGGGTGAAAACGGCAAACTGACTTTTTAAGGCAAAAAAAAGGCTAACTAAAAGTGATATATTTCTAATCAGGAGGACCTAATTCGTGCTCATTTTCAATCAGAAATGCTCTATCTAGCAGCAAACAAAAAAGACAATTTCCACAAAATCCTTTCCCTGCTCATAACAGTTATTACGCAACGTAAAAATTAATTGTTGCAAATAATGTAATAGTTACATTGCAATTATTTTCTTAAAAAACTTTTAATAGTTAAGTCCCTGGGTTAAATAAAATTTCTTAGACTGTTTAAGTTTGAGATTGGATTAGGATTGGATTGAATTTTATATTAGACTCAAACTTAAGAACATAATTACGCTTCAGCATTGATGACTTAATAAAATAAATAAAATTCCATATTGTGTTTTGAATTTCAAGGACTCATTCTTCAGTAATATTGGTAACAAATGGTAATTAATTAATTCAAATTAACAACAACTAACAACTCACCTCGCCATTCTGCGGTGGATCGCCATTGCCGAATGTTGAAGCAACCACAAGCAGCAAGGACTCGCTCTCCAATGATGAGATATCGTAATCAGACATGCAATAAATCTGAGCAGAAAAAAGAAGAAAACACCCAAAAAAGTATAAGCAAACTAAAACATAAATAAACACCAATGCCAATAAAGTAATGAAGAAACACTAGAAATATTCATTTAAGCAGATGGCCAGCCAGAGGTCGTAGATCACACAGGCGAACAAGCACAGCCACGCACAATTTCATTACAGTCGGTCGCGCTGCTCGAGCAGCAAATGTCAGACGCGCCGGCAGCAATTAATTCAACACAATCGACGGCAATTGGTCGGCGGTGTGTGGGCGCTGCTGAGCCCGAGGCAAGTTGCAGACTTAACAACACTTTGATAGTCATTGACGTCGGAGTGCTGTCGTCGACTGTCTTAAGCTGTCGATGGGATGAGCCATTCAAGGACTGTGTGCGGCCCATTAGCGAGTCCTGGCGCGGCACGCGCGTCAAGTGACGAGACAAGTGTTACAGTTGCTTGCAGCAGTCCTCGCACCCTCTCGTCGCCCCATAACTGGCAGCCATTAATGAATGTCGGCGAGATGGGGCCACGTCAAACGTTGCTCTAAGCGACAATTTCACTACGCAACGTCGTGTTGAGGTGTTGAAGGCGTGAAATTGTTATTTGACGGGGTTATTTGCTTGGGTTAAATTTTGCTATTTGGTGCAAAATGTGCGCTTCTATGTAAATCGAATAAATCAGCTGACACGTGCCGGGACGTGCATTGAATACGAAAAGTGTTGATTTAAATGGACATTTCAATTATGGTCACATCAAACTTGGCATTTCTCAGAAATATTTTGTAGTTTTTTAAGTTTTTGTTGTAAGGATTTTACAGACTCACCTGCGTGCTGAAAGCGTGTGACAGCAGCTCGCTTAGCTGCTTTGCATATTGTTCGGATTTGCCCGTCTCAGTGGCGTACAGGACAGTGGCCTTGACGCGCTTTGCCAGCGCCCTCACGTACAACACGGACGCAAACATTATCGCTCTGTGAACCAAAACAGACAAAAAAACAAAACACCAAAAGGAAATTTTTATATTCACACATTTCAAGTAAACAACACCAAAGACTGGCTTTTCTCGAGCCTTGACTAACAACACATTATGACTTCGATTGAAATTCACATCAATATGAAGCAGACGGAAAAAGGGTAATAAAACATTGAATCCCTGGCGTCATCCTTGTAATCCACTTAGCGCGTAAGCTGACATGTCGCAGACGCAGACTGTTGGTCACACAATCGATTTTATGCGCAACAAAATCAACAGACACACCAGCGGACAGACGCACCTTGCAATTTGCTTGAAGTTAAATTTGCGTCTGGGCTTCTTCTCGCCGCGCTCCTTCGCCCACATGTGCACCTTCCAGGCGGCGTGCTGGTAGTCGAACGACGGCTTCAGATAGTACAGCGCGAACTCCTGATGGAAGACGGGCGTAATCGAACCCGACAGCGGCGGCACAATCCAGATCCAGTCAGCCGGGCAGCCGTTGCTGTCGTCAAAATTAAGCAGCCGCATTAAATCACAAAGGGTGAGTGGGTTTGAGGCGCTTTCGCTTACCGCAGCTTGGACTCGTTCTCGAAGTGCTTCATGAAATTCTCGCTGGCCGTGTGATGATCCAAAATGGTAATGTTTCGACTCTGAAACGAGTGCAACACGGCCAGATTGACCTCGACCAGGGCGCGATCCTTCCACAGCGACGTTGTGGTGCGTGTGTCCAGGTTCATTTTTGTGGCAACGGTCTAAGACGGCGCGGGAGATAAGAAAGAAATGGAATTTTACATTTAAAAAATATGGTTTAAAGTTCTGTACAAATAAGCCAAAAAACATTCACAACGTGTTGGTTTTGAATTGAAATAACTCCAAAACTAATACATAGACTTCAGTAAGAGACAATTTTGTGGTCATAAAATCTGACCTGGAATTGGTCCAGACTAGTCGGTAGTACTAACATAGAGTAAAAAAAGTCTAGCTGGATTTTGCAAACTTACAGCTTACAGCTTCTTATTTCTGGCTTTTAAGTTAAAGTTTGAGCTTTGGTATATTCAGAGACCTATAGTAGAATTTTATGGCGAATATATTCGTGGTATATTTTTTTCTTAAAACTCCTGTTTCAAAGTACATTTTTTTGGAATTAAAGAAAAATGAGTCAAATTGACCCATTAAAATAGGAGCCAAAGGGTTAAAATGTTCTAAAAAAGTGTTTCTCGTACTAATTTATATTAAATTGTTGAACACATCTTATACCTTAAATGTGAGGTTATATGGTTTTCGTATGCCAATTCACAGGGGCGGATTCAGAAAGTAATTCTTTAATATTTTTTTTTAAAACCAGAGACCTAACGTTGCCTATAACTATTATCATGTAATAAATATTTTTGAGTTGCATAATAACTCTTATAAGTAACAAGTGTATTTTTCGTTGATAATTATTATTTTGGGATTTTTGTTTTTTACATTGCTTCATAACTTTTATTTATGACATTTTTAATTTACGTTACCGATAACTATTATTTTGAGAAAATTTTTTTTACGTTACTTCATAACTTTCATTTATGATTTTTTTTTCATTTACGTTGCCGATAACTATTATTTTGAAAAAACAAATTTGTACGTTGAATTACTACATTTTATATATGAATTAATTTGAATTGTTTTAAATTGACAAACGCAAATTAACTGCAGAAACCTTATTTCCACCAACAACTAAACAATTAAAAATCAATTCATACTCAAAATGTGGTAAGGCAACGTAAATAAAAAAAATTTCTTTCATAAAAGTTATGAGGCAACGTAAAAAAAATGTTCTTTCAAATAATAGTTACCGGCAACGTAAATAACAAAAAATCATAAATAAAAGTTATGGAGCAACGTAAAAAAATTTTTCTCAAAATAATATTTATCGGTAACGTAAATAAAAAAGTCATAAATAAAAGTTATGATGCAACGTAAACAAAAAACATTTCAAAATAATAATTATCGAGAACGAAAAAAAATATTTATTTCTCATAACAGTTATTATGCAACGTAAAAATTAATTCTCGCAAATAATAATTATAATCAGCAAATAATATTTATGTTGCATTGTAATAGTTACATTGCAATTAATTTCTTAAAAAACTTATAATAGTTAAGTCCCTGTTAAAAACCATTCATAAAACAAAAATGTCTTTTAATTTGTATGTAGTTTTAAAGTCGACCCTAATATTTCGGGGGGGAGGGTTTCAACCCCCACACCCCCCTAAATCCGCCACTGCTAATTCACAATAAGAATGTGAAAAAATGAGAAAATTTTGACTCCCCTAAAAAAATTAATTCAGACTTAAAATTTCAAAACGCCTATAGACGTATTTTTTTTGTTGCTCCCTCTACCAGAATCCTTTATCAGAACCTTGTTTTTTTTCTTTGTTGTACAGTGTAATTATTATTTTCTACATAATCAACGTCCTGCGAAACAATGAAAAACCAATTATTTTGCGCTTCTGTTGAAAATTTTTACAAATTCAATTTCGTTAATGGCAATTGAGACGCGTTTACAATCACTGCAGTTCAACATTAATTAACACAAAATGTTTTTAAATATGCAGCAACAAGGAAATTCCAGTAAAAAAATGCAAAACATGTCAAACAAAATGCAAATAAGGCAATAAACAACTTTATCCCACTGCATTCCCGTACAACTAAATACACACATACATACATACAAATACTCGTAGTACAACATACACTCATACATATAAATGGAGTGGCGCACCAATGCTCACCTCGACCACGTTGCGTCGGTTTGTGTCGCACAAATTGCGACAGCCAATTTCTGTTGACATGTACCAGCCGCTGAATGCGGTCGCCGTGAAGTGGACGCCGCCCACGTCGAACAGCATGTTGGACACTGCGGGCAGAGCGTACCAGCGCAGACCCAGCTCGGCGAACCACTCGTATCTGTGGGATAAAAAAGCGGACAGCGGCGAGCGTGTTAAAGCCAATCGCATCAATGTAATTTGTACTGTTGAATGTGCAAATATACAAACGTACATATGTGTGTGTGTGCTTGTGTGCGTCAGTTTGTTTGTATGTGTTGGTGTGTGCATAAGCGGGCGAGAAAATTGAGTGCCAATAATGCCAACAACGAACGGCCGAGTACAACACGCAACATATGTTTAAAGTTTGTGAGTGTGTGTGTGTGTGTGTGTGTGCTGTTTTACGCTTTTCCCGACAGGTGACAATTTTATTTATTTCACCCTGACACGTCGTCGTCGGTTGGCCGTATTTTACATACATATTTATGTACTTTTGGCAGATGTGTTCATTTGTTGCACCTGTCGCACATCGGTTCGTTGCTGTTTTATGTGTTTTTGATTGAGTAACGCAAATAGTTGGCATGTAAAGGATAAGGAATAACCTACATTCCGTGTCGATAGGGTTCCAGTTGTCAACAGGATTTCTGTCACTTGTCAAATATTTTATTACCATTTAAAAGTTGGTTCAGCATTTTATATGAAAATTTCTATTTTTGGTTCCTACTCTTAAAAAAAACAAGTCCATCCAGGATATTTCGGTTATTAAAAATCTATGCAATAAAAAAGTAATAGATGAAATCAAAACGTTGGCAGTCTATGCTTCTGACTATTATATGAAACCAATAAAACAACAAAAAAAAGAAATAAATACTGTGAAAAGAAATGTTCATTATTTTTCCATATCAACTCGCAAACTAAATCAAAGTTAGGCCATTTTTGGGCCACTAGAGCAACATTACCCATTACATTTTTTTACAGAATTATTAAAAAATATTAGAGATTTATTATCCCAATCGCACAGTGATTCGTTGCATAGACAAAATTCAAAAAATTTATAGTCTCAGAATTTAACGATTTTGATGTCATTTGAAAGGTGAAACTCCAACTAAGAAAACCCCAAAAAATCCATGCGAAAAAATAATTAGTGCAAGTGCAAGAGCTGCTCAAAGTCGGAACTTTTTTCACAAAAAAATGTAAACACATATTTTTTGTTTTTTAGTCTATTGAGTAAAAAAAATTGTAAAAATACATGGTTACAAAGAAGTTGCTAAAACTTTTAATATAGATTAAGAAATGATGTGGCCATTTTCGCTTTTGATTTTTTCTCAAAATTTGGAAAGCTGAAGCTTTTACTTCACTTTCAATTTAAAATATTTTTCAAAATTAAAAATCTGAAAATTAGCAAAACTTAGAGGAAAATATGTAAAAAATATGTGAGAGTATGTTCCTGCATATTTTTATTTTAAGAAGCATTCTTTCTTTGTCGGATAATGTAATTACATCCTCCAATATCTTCCGATCTCAGAAAATAATTCAATTTAAAAAGTGGTCTAAACACCTATTTTTCTACTAAATTTATTTTTTTTATCCGTAAAAGTATGCAATCAGCATGAAAAATTGAAAACTCTGCATAAATACAAAACATACATCTATTATTATAATTTTTATTGTAAAACTAAGGGGTCCTCATACAATTTCTGTTACTTTTCGCAATTATCAATGTTGACGTAACTGATTAAATGTAAAATCTGGAAAATCTAGCTCACTAAAATGACGAAAATTGCAAATTTAAGTCTCAGCCATTGGCAAACTACAAAATTTTAAGAAAAACAAAATGGAGATTTCACTTCAGCAGACCATGATTAACTAGTATACCAAATTTTATGAAGAACCGACCACTTCTTCTAATTTTGTCCCGCGGTTGTATGGAGTCGAATCACTGTGAATGGGTCCAAAAAAAGTATGAAAAGTATTTAAATGTTTTCCTAACTTTGGAAATAAATTCCGCAACCTCAATTAAGACCAGGTGCTGCTCTTTTACTTGTTTTTTCTTATAACACTTTAAACTCGAAACTTTAGTGTACGAAAATGGGCTGAAAAGTTTCTGACTTCAACAAAAAGATGACATCAACAAAAAGTGGGAACAAAAGGTAACGAATCTGTTTGTGCCTCTTTTGAAATGTACTCACGAAAATGTCAGCCATTTTGAGCTGCAGAGGTGCAGTTATTGTTTGACAATGGTTTCAGTATGTTCAGGTAAGTGTTTTTAAAAATAAAAATAGAAAAAAATCTATGGAGCAGTCACTAAAAATTTTGTTTTTGAAAAGCAAACTAAAGACGAGTTGGACGCTGTCTACCGAACTCTAAACCATTATTTACCACCATATTAGATTTATTTAGTACCCCGTCGTCCCATAGATGAGTCATTCTATTGGTAAGATTTGATACGCGTTGGACAAGGGGCGTGGCAATTTATTTATTTCGTTAGTAAAAATGATAAAAATTTTTTTTTGAAATTGGAATGTTTCAAGCGCAGTCCATTTCTTTACTGAAACTTAGCAGCAACATTGCTGATTTGTGGGCCTCAATTGCGTTAATTTGTAGCTCTTCCTATTCCTTTATTTGGTTTTTTTCGTCAATTTGCATTGCCACAGAATTTGCCATCTCGCGCATTTCATTATCAAAAAAAAACAAATGTTGTGCGAGACAAAGTTGGCCGGGTCAGTTAGTGTAATTACATTTTTTTTATAGTTTCTTCTTTTAATCAGTTTGACAAAACTCACTTTGGATGACTTAGCGGCACTTCGACAACCAAATCTGGCGGATATTCGAATAGTTCGGGATCCCGTCCGTTCGCCGACAACACCAACGGCAAAATATCCCATTCGGTGTTTTTGCTCTTCCAGCCCAATTTCAGACAAATCTGCAAGCAAAACGAAACAACGAAACAGAAATTTGCTAAATAAATACACTTGCACAAAGTTTGTTAAGCTGCTGAAAAATTTAATTCAATGGAAAATTAAAATAAATACTGGCAGATTAAAATGCGATACAAAAACACACGCACACACACATACAGAAAACTTTTGGTGTAAAGCATAAATTGAAATTGAAAATTTATGTTGACACCAACTTTTCGGGCCACTTTACTAAAAGCAAATCATAAAGAAGAAACTCAGAAGCAGGAAATTCAAGTTAGTGCAAAATGTTGTCACGCAAAGAAAATATAAACATTAGTTTCATAGAAAGTTGGCCTCTATATAAATTCTATATAAATTATATATATAAATATTAAATAATTTAATGCAGTAAGCACCTCGGTGAATTCGGCATTTATGGGATCGCCAATGAAATTGCCGTCGCTCTGCTTGTAGCCCGCATATGAAATTAGCTGATTGTTCCAGATGCGATAGTCGTGATGGCCGTCGCTGCGTTGCGGGAACAATGTAATTGCCGATCTGTGCAAAACCAAACGGAAGCCACAAAATGAAAAGTGAAATGTAGTAAATTGTACAACAACATTGATAACGTTTAATGGATGCGGCGCACGTGATGTCGCTTATCTCATGGACAGCGCAACTTCAAGCCCACACAATGCCGAACCGGGCACAGGCGCGTCGCACTAGCGGGGCCTTATCAGCGACACGCCGTCACATGCTAGTCGTCTGCGTCCAACCGACTGCCGGTAGCTGGTCACAAGACTTGGTCGCGTCAATAGTTCATTCTACTTACCGAATGTTTCCCTTGTTGGTGCCATATTTGATGTGATTGCAGAGCGCTTCGAACATGCCGCGCGTTGTGGTCACATGACGGCAATCGAAAACCTACAACAACAACAACAACAAGACAACAACATAATTACCATAACACTGATTACAAAGTTGGCAGGTCAAAAGGGGTCCATGGTCAATAATAAAAATATTGATGCATTTCACATGCATGCAAGTAGAGTGTTTTTAGTGGGTTAAAGTCTCACACTGACTGGGACAAGGTTGCTTTTCATCTCGATAATAAAACAAAAGTTAACCATATATACTTGTAGTATATTTGAAGCACAATCGACTCTAAAGAGGAATGGAATCGAGTTTTACTTTATTGCAATTTTATTGATTTGCTTGGTTGCGTTATTAATAAATGTTTTCATTAACTGATAAAAAGAAAACAAAAACAAAGCTGACTTCAATCAGTTCGAATTGTTAATTTATTAGATTTTTGCCACATGTGGAAAACGAGAGAATGTCCTAAAAAATTGTTGATTTCATGATCAATGATTTTTTCTTTAGCAAAAATATTTGTTTATATTTTTATCAACAATTTTCAACAATTTCTTTTCAATTACTTAATTAAAAAAAATCACTGCTCTGCATTTAAAGCAAATTGCATTTATAATTTGTTTTTTTTAAGTCTAAAATGCCCAATTTTCCTTAACACTAGAAAGACCATTGCGGTCATTTTGACGGTTTCTCATTTTTAAATATCTTTAAATATCTGTATTTTCTTTAGTATTTCTAACATTTTTTGCTTCTGTGACTTTTATTTTTTATCGTGAAGAATTTCATATGTTTTTAAATTTATTTTGTGAAAAATTTGCTAAATCTGACATATACTTTTCGAGATATCAGCGTATATCGAGTCTTTGTAGGTATGGAAAACTTGCATTCTTTCTAGTGTTAAATGTCCATATGGAATTATGTTGCAAAACGGGTTAAATGTTTTTAAATATTTTGAGTTTTTATATAAATACTTCAAATAAAAAATAATTCAACATGTATTTTCCAATTTTTCGAAAATGAAAATATAACAACGGGGTCAACAATGGGTTAAAGTTCGTATAAGGGAAGGCCGCAAAAAACATGAACTGATGGACCTATTGACATCAAAAATTTTTTGACATTTTTTTTTAAATCAAAATCTGACGGGGTCAACGATGGGTTAAAAGTTTGTATAGAAAAACTGTGAAAAAACATGAAATAGTGGGGTTATTAGCTTCAAACTTTGTAAAATGGCATATTTCTCACTTTCTCGAAAACAAATTCTGAGGCAGTCAACAATGGGTTAAAAGTTTGTATGGACCCTTAGCCTTCAAACTTGGTGAAAGTGCTCAAAATGAGAAATAATTCGACACATGTTTTTATTTTTTTTTTAATTAAAATCTGTTGGTCAACAATGGGTTAACAGTTTTTGTGGGGAAATATGATTTAATGGGCCTATTGACTTCAAATAATGTGAAAGCTTTTCAAATGGGAAATAATTAGGCAAGTATTTGTCATCAAAATTTGACAGAGTCCAAAATAGGTTAAGAAAAACTTGATTTATTGGCTTCAATGACTTCAGACTTTGAAAAAGTAACCAAATTTAAAAATAATTCAATGCATGTTCTTCATTTTTCGAAAATCAACACTAGACGAGGTAAACAATTTGTTAAAAATTTATGTGAAGAAACATTATTATTTTTAGAAACAATTTATTTCAATGAAATCATAAAATTCATGCGAGCAAACCCGCTGGGCCCCGCTAATGTATTACATCGTGCCACAAAAACCCACTTTTGTCGAGACCCAATAAAAAAATTATATAGGCTTGAAACTAGAGGTCATTCGTAGTAACACGGCATACTCAGTAATTCAGTTTGTAACCCGATGTTTTTTTAAAGGACTTCATATATTAGGCATACATATTTTAAAGAAAGATATTTTTAAAATATTTGCGATTGTAGAATGATGAAGATATGGGCATCAAATGAAAGAGGAAGCTTGTCGCCTTTAGACTATATTTCCATTTTTTAACTTTCAGAGTCAGAATATGTTAGTTGGGTCCTCTCAAAAATGTATTCTTTGATATTCTTAAAGATTTTCAACGAACCCTTTTGAAAAAAATATATGTTTTGGATATCGGCCTGTAGTATAACTATATTTTTTCTTTTGTCTTTATTATTTTAGAGTTAAACATAAATAAATTTCTATTCATAAGCTTTACTTTTTCTATAAAATTAGACAGAAAAATACTATTTTGAGGTATTATACTGCACCCTACTTACTGACATATTTTTATCCTGAAGATTCAAACCAGAAAATGTATTTAAAAAGCCACATGTTTTCTCTTTCATTCCATATCCATATTTTCATAATTTCACAATCACAAATATTTAAGAAATTCTTTGAAATATATATGTCCTTAAAATTTTAGTCTTTTTAAAAAGACATTGGATCAGAAAATAAAAACTAAGTACGCCAGGTTACTATGATTGACCTCTAGTTTCATGTCAACATTTAGATGGTTCAAAAGTAAAACTCAATCAAAGAAAAGTGATTCCACTCACCTTCAACTTGGACCACTGTATGCGGCCAATGCAACGTGATGCATTGCGCCAAGCCAGCTTGGCGCCGAAAATCAGCTCATTCTCCGTCAACTGATACTCGCCAGTAGCCTCGATGCTCTTCTGCACCTCCTTCCAACGCGCCTCGTGCATCGGAGTGGCAGCTCTGCGTTTTAAATTGATGAAAAAATGTTCAAATAATGCCAAATTGTTGGCTACACGAAACTATAAAACTGAATTCATCATTTAGTCGCCACTTACTTCTTTATTGAGTTGAAATACTGATCTAGAAAATCTTTAGCTTGTTCCAGCAGTTCTTCGCCTTTGCGCGGCTCCAGCGGTGCAGTGGAAAAATTCATAACGCTGCTCATGCACATTGATTTCGTGCAGGACATTAACTATGAATTGAAATAAAAACACATAAAACCGAATATTAATTGAAATGGTTTTTGAAGAACTTTCAAGAGAATTTTATAATTCAAATATTAAAAAATATAATGCGAAAACATTTGTCAAAACGAGCAATGAGGGTGAGAACTTTTCTCCCTCCACAGTTCTGTTTTTATTTGCTTTTCAACATCAACAACAACAATTAACACTAGAATGCCCGAAAATCTGACCTACCTAAAATGCCCATATGTAGTAATTTTGACTACCATATTGTTTACTGACTTTTTTTTAATTTTATTGGTTTTCAAGTAGCAAATATGAATAAATGCACATTATATTAAATTAAAATAAGTACTCCATTTTTATTTTTTATGGTTTACAAAGAAAATTCACTAAAATATAATGGCGTACTTTACACATCAATGGGATAAAATGGAATGAAACTTGGAATTTGGAATTTGTGAATGAATTTTCTAAATGAATTTTTGATTGAAAAACTTGGGAATTGTCACAGCCTACTATGATATTTTTTTTTTAATATTTGCAATTATTTGAAATTTTCATATTTCGCAATTGAAGATGCATATTTGTCTTTTTATCAATAAGATTTGCTGAAAATTGTATATATGTAGGTAGTCAAAATGACTACCTTTGGGCATTTAAGGTAAATTTTGCAAAATTGGGGTAAAAAATTTGTTTACAATATTTTTAATTTATTTATTCCATTTAGCTTTAAAAACTAATAAAAGTCACGTAAGATATTTTTTTAGAAAGCGATGCAACAAAAGTTATTTACAATAAAAGACCTCAATGTAGTCAAAATTACTCCCTTGGGCATTCTAGTGTTAAACCTAAATTGAATTTGCCCTGCAGCCATTTAAGATTTTCATTAACTACAAAAGCAAAACTAAGCAAAATAATGAGAATAACAGCTGCTTGGAGCTGCAACCAAAATTTGAAGAATATTCTATTCAGTTTTTACTTGACTGGGAAAAATGCCAAGCAAAACGATTTGCCAGCAGCCAAACAAAATCACAAAGGCCATGGCAAAGACATAAAGCAACAAATACGAAACACAGAAATGTTAGCCAAATATTGTTTTTGATAGTCAAATCTTGTTTTTGTTGCTATTTGACACTTTAAACAGTTTTAGGTAAATTTGTATTTTTTTTAAGTGGACTAACTAAGTGTATGGACAGACTAACTAAACACTTTTTTATTACTTAATATACTTCTATTATAAAAATAAAAAATAATTATTAATATAAATATAAAATAAAAATTAAAAAAAATTAAATAATATAAATATAAATATAAAATAAAAATTTTAAAAAATTAAAAAAAATTAAAATTACAAATATAAAAATACTTCTATTACTAACTAAATACGTTTTATTGCTCCAATGAAGTTTTATTTTTCCTCGTTTTGCTCTGGGATTGGTTTTTTGTTTTTGTGGTTTGGCCAGTGGCCAAGAATTCAATAACGTTTAAGCAACTACACAGAATGCAAAGAAGTGCAAAGCTTGAGCCGAGGACTCAGAGAATCCGGGTCCTGGCTCATGGAAACCTCTGGTCACCCGCTCATTCTTGGAACTTAGGCTCTCATATCAATAACTTCAAACAAGAATAACTGCGTTTCAAAAACCAAAACTACAATGTCTTTATACCATTCAAACAGTAATGGAACGATTGACCACAACAGGTACGAAATGTAAGGCACATTCATCTAAGTTCGACAAGAGAGCGTTAACAGGAGAAAAAGTTTAACAGGAGAGCGGAAGGTGGTGTCTTTTCCGCAAACCTGGGCATGAAATCACTTTTCGACACTAGGCATTGCAACGTGTCTTAGTGGGAGATGATCGTCATCCAGTTGGCCATTCTCGACCTGAATCCAATGCCCGACACACGAAAGCCAAAAGTCTTTATTTTCTCAGAAAGCCAAGCTGCGCTTAATCTTATGGACCACCAAACCTCTCACTGAGTGCTGGGGAACTCTGATGGACCAGCACTGCAGTAGGTATTTAGCTCTTTTGGGTGCTTAGATATCGGAACATGGAAGAAAAGTGTAAAGCAAGCGATCTGGTAAGGAGAGTCACGACCATCCTTACGCTTTCAGATAAGGAGGCATTGCGCCAGAACTCACACAACTCGCTCAAGAACGCTGGTATAGTTTCAGTTTATATGTTTTCTGATTTTGACTAATTTTTATTATTTTAAGCAACTATTCAAAATTACTTTATTATTTATTATTTCTTTATTTCTTCTTCTTTATTATTAGAACAAATTACTAGAGAATAAATTAAACAAGTCATATAGAAACCAGCAAATGTACCACGGGGCGTATGATGAACACCCATTCAAGCAGAGGATGAACTTTAATGCAAAAGTAACTTTCTATCTATTGAACAACACAATGAGACTTTGAGGCCTTGGAGTGTACTTGCCGAATAATCAGAAAGCTGTCTGACCTACCTAACTTTCTTTGTAAGAAGCCCTGTTCTTCTCAGCATTAAGTCGTTGCTGAACTTCGTTAGAAATACCTACATTCTCTCAAATCATTTTTACGTCGACTCGCAGCACTGAATTAATCTGACTGAAACCGGTTTCAGTCAGATTCTATGCCTACCGAACTAGACTTGTCAGCTTACCTAACCTAACATTCTACCTAACAAAGCTCCTTCAACTGTTTAGTTCTTCAACTCCTTCGTCTCTTACTCACCTCAGTGCCCTTGACGTGCAACTTGTCGTACACTTCCGGCTTGCCTTCGATGTTCTTCAAACGTATGGGCCGCTGAATCTGCGTGACCGGACAGCCTTTCGAGGTGGAGGGGGCGTGCTCGCACGCCTTGCCGCCCTTCGGCTCAGCATTTTTGGGCTGCTCTGCGTTCGAAATGCTCGCATTCACCGATTGATTGAGTCTCAGCTTGAGTTCGGCGGCCAATTGGCCATTGGTCGCATTAAGTGTTTCGTTATTGAGCAGCAGTTGAGTTTTGTTGTTGTCCGTGCACTTCTTAATGGCAGCAAAACTGTTGCAGTCCGCACTTGGCGTGACGGACAGAGTAGTGCTGGGCATTTTCCTGCGCGCGCTTACAACAAGGCGGCGATGGAGCTCCGGACAGGCTTTGGTAACTCCTTTTTTTTGTGAATGCTGCTTTGTGTTAAATGCTGCACAATTGTTAGTTTAAAGATGTTATTTCTTTTTTGTTATCTCTGTATTTCAATGCAATTCGAAACAGCATTGAAAGTTTGACATTGTCCACTTCAAGGGTTTGCACTCATTTGAGTTTTTTGATTTAAATGATTTTTAAATTTTTTATAAAAAATTCGTTCAACCAGAGACCACAAGCAACACAATTTAAACAAAAATCGATTTAAGAGAATTCCAAAAGAATTTATTCTTGTCTCGATTGCGCCTCGTTGCGTTGCTGCACCGACACAAGGACCAACTGACTGCGGAATTCGCATGCCGCAGGTTTATGTTGTGGATTTTTCTGCGACCCGCAGCTGCTCAAATGTTCGACGCATTCGACAATAAGACACGTTGTTGTTGTTGTTGTTTTGGCGCGCTTCTACAATAATTTAAACTATAATTAAATGTAAAAAACACATAAAAGTGATAACAACGGCACTGGCGCTGACTGGTCACATGGCTTGAACAATGCACGTGATGGAACCTCACATTGATAAGCTTTGCTTTTGAAACCAAATAATAAATCAATTAAATTAATTTTTTTTTTATAATTTTATTGTTAAAACTTTAACCGCACACAATGTGTGCCATTTCGACAAATTATACAAGCAATTAAATCACACATACATATAAGTACGCAACACACACACATACATACACTCACACTAATACACCTTCAGTGAGTTAATATTGAGCACAAAATATTCGATGGCAACAATTAAATGCGCTTCAATCATTACAACTAAACCCAAGTGTGAAGAAAGTAAAAGTAACAACAACAAAATTTTTTACTTGATTTTTTATTACTCTTCATTTCGATTTGCTTTTTGCGTTTTTATTTTGCATTAATTGTGACTTTTGATTAATCTTTTAGTCTGTGTGCGGTGTGTTTGTGTGTGTGTGTGGGTGGTGTAGCAATCTGAGTTCAATGTCAAATCTCTCTATATTTCCATAGGTTTAGTATTTGAAATTTTAACTGACAAATTGTTATAGTTTTTGAATGCGTCTCGTTGCATTGCAACAAGAAAATTACACTTCAAACGGCCAAAATTGCTGACATTGGAACGAAATTGCAAAAATGTGAAATTCTTTGGCGTCGACAGTTCAATTCAGTGGCGCTTTGATAAAGAAAAGGCCACAGGCTCAGTTTGGCACAGGGGGAGAATAAAAATTCACTGACACTGAAACTAAAAAGCAACAAATTTCACAAAAACTGAAATGTTGCTGCTCACATGTTGTTGTCACGTTTAAAGGAATTCGGCACATTCATTCAAGCAACATTTCGAATTTATGGCTGAAGAATTAGTGTCAATAACAAATTAGAATGAAGCAAACTAGTGCCACAATGATTAGACGACTTGACTGTACACGCAGCCCGTCAGCCAGCAGCGTTTCTCTGTCTCCGTCTGTGTGTGTGTGCGTCATTGAGGCCCGTATTGCATTGCTTTTGAGTTGAATTTCACGTGATTCTTGTGTCGACAATAACAATGCAATACATAAATATTCATACATACACAAGTGCCATAAATATAATAATAAGTATACAGAATATTTTTAATAATTTTAACAAATTTGCTCGGACTTGTGGAAAGTCCACATGAAACAAATAACAAACAACTTAAATTCGACAAATTCGATCAAATATCTGCATCCGATTAATTTTATAGAGTGTAAGCGGCTAATGCCTTAATGCTCAAAGCAGGCATTCTACATTCTACACTTAGGTATCTAATAATTTTGAATTTTGAAAAATATTCAATATTTATGCCATGTTTTTTTATAATAAGTAATTGAATTTCTTTGGCGTTATGGGTATAGAAATTATTTTTATAAATAATTTTTATTCGTTCTTTTAATTGCATTTAGCTTAAAGTTGCATTGCTTTTCAATAGGGTCCTTTGTCTGTGTTTGTGTGTGTGTAAATATATCTCTGTGTGTTTGTGTGCCTTGCAACGTGGCCGTTTTACGGCTGCGATGCCATGCGAATGCGTGCAGTGGCGCGCGACTTGGTGTGAATTTCAGCGGTGCGCAACGTGATGCCGAAAATGTCCTCGTGGTAACGATTTTCGTCCTGCAAAGATCAAATGAAAAGTGTGAGTAGTTTTAGTTTTTACACTTTCTAAATGTTTTCACATATTAACAGTGGCCGCATGCGCTGAATTTAAGTGACATTTGTGGTTTGTTGGCTTTTTTTATTTGCACTCTTCAGTGGCATTGAAATATTTGCACACTATGTGCAAAAGTTTGCACAATGTGAGCAAACACACAGAGCAGCGCATTAAAGGCAAATAAAACACGCACGCACATCAATCAGCATGGCCCCAACTACATCAACACACACACACACACACACATGCACCAACATATCACAGACTGCATTTGCCACTTTCACTTCCCCGCACACAAATAGTTTCACTCGCATGCTCGTCGTTCAAAGCTCGTAGCTCGTTGCTTTGCTCACGTGTGTGCACTTACCCGCAGTGTTAGTAAAAATGTCTCAACTTCCGCCTCAGTTTTTTGCTCTTTTCCGGCAATGCACTTCCTGCAGGAAAAAGAAGATGAAGAAAAATAGTCAGTAAAAAAACGAATCAAAAGTGTTGGGAAAACAGGAGAAAGGAGCGTCGACAGTGCAACGCCAAGGTGAATGTAAACAATGCAACCAACCGACAGACACTCGATGCTGTCGTTTGCGCAGTCGAACTTATCTGCTGTTATCTGATATGCTGAGGTATACTTTCAGGCGCCTAAAAATAATGCCTCGCATTGCATGGCAACATGTGCAAAGCAGACAACTCAGTTGAATTACAACTTTAAGCGGATATTTATAGAGGAAGAAGAAGAGGAAGATACTTCAGGCATTGTTCAACAAATTTAAAAATCAAATTGAAGGGAAATTACTTATATGAAAGAAATTATTTGACCGTAAATGTAGTGACTAAGGGATTGTTAAAATTTAATAAAAATTTGAAACAAATCGATTTTCATTTTTATATTGTTGAAAATTCTGTTTAATTTCGAATCTATTTGTTGTTTTTTTTTATAATCAATTAAATTTTTGATGATCTTTGATTACACCGTGCGAAAAAAAATTAAAAAATTTTTCACACCGGGAAAAATCCATATGCGCGTGACACTAGAGACCAACATAGGATTAAAATTTTCAAAGGACTTTTTTCGTATCCTTTTTTTACAAATTGATAAAAAATCAATTTTATTTATATTCTTGAGCCTTTCCTCTTTCATTTGATATACATATCGCCATATTCTAACAAGGTTAAGTATTTTTTATATTTTTTTTATTTTTTATCCCCTTCAAAATTTTTAAGTCCTTTTAAAAGGACAAGGGATGTAGAAATGAAGAACTGAGTACGCAGTATTACTATGTTTGGTCTCTAGTTTCACGCACATATGGATTTTTCTCGGTGTGAAAAATGCTGTTGCACGGTGTTATTGGAAAAAGAAGACTCAGGCTTTAGATTGAATTAGGTTGAATATGGAAGTCGCACATTGACACTGTGTCCATTGCTGAACTATTATCTCAAGGCCCCTAATAGTGAAATACATATTGTCCCTAATGAATGAATGCCACTAATATTGAAATGTTCAGATTCTCTCAGTAACGCGTACAGGATTTCATTTTGAAGAGATTCCGTGCACAAAATCATCTAAAACCATATTTGTTACTCATAGTTTTTAACAAAGTAATATTTGAAGGGTTTGAATCTTGGGTGCACCACTGGATTCTTCTTTGTTATTCATATCTCTTCATGTGCCTTATTATTAAAATATTCAGTTTCCCCCACTAACGCAGCCAGGATTTCATTTGGGGTGATTCCGTGCACAATTTTTAAACCCACCATTTGAAATCACAGTTGGCAGTCACAATTTTGATTTCATTTTTAATGAATTTTTTCAATTTTTGTTTTATCTTCGAAAATATTCCATGCAGCGCCACTGTATCTTTTTATAGTACGTATTCCTCTCATCTCTCTCATGTCTCTTCATGTACCTAAATATTGAAATGTTCACATCCTTCTTTGTTATGCAAGAACTTTTTAATCTTCCTTGTAACACTGGCAGACAGACTGTTCCCTCCCCAGTATTTTCCCTTCTCGAATAATGTTTCTAACTCAAAACAACCTACTTTGAAATAATATTAATTCCACATTATGCTAACATTTTTTCTATCAAACATTTTAAAAAAATTGTACGAGTATTCAAAACCAATCTGTGTACTAACAACTCATCAAATTTCGTCACAAAAGCAACTTTGATTCAGCTGACATAATTTTTTTCTCGACTCAACTGTTTTCGTATGAAGGTCACAGGAAATAACAAGAACATACTCGTACATTTGTATTTACAAAATACTTTTTTTGTAAATAGTTAGTTGGTTCATGCTGGTGCCTCGAAACCTTATTTGTATCTTCATGTGGCTTAATTTTAAAATGCTCAGATCCTCCTATGTTATCCAAGAACTCTTTAATCTTCCTTGTAACAAGGCCAGACAGACAGTTCCCTTCCCACTATTTGCTCTTCTTGAATAATCTTTCTAAATCATAAACAAAATATTTTATTCAATAGATCCTTTCAAATTTTTTCGTTTTGTTTTTTTAGCAAAAATTTCCAAAAATATTGTAATCAAAACCAATCTGTGTACCAACGACTCGTCAAATTCCATCACAACAGCATCTTTTCTTCAGCTCGAAACATTTGTTCAAATTTCTCTCTACTCAACTCTCTTCTTATGAAGGTCACAGGAAAAAACATGGACATAAATTTTTATTTACTAAATCATTTTTTTGTTGTTGTTTGATTCAAACTGGTGCCTCAATACTTTATTTGTATGTTATCTATGTCTCTTCATGTGGCTTAATTTTAAAATGTTCAGATCCTCCTATGTTAACCAAGAACTCTTTAATCTTCCAACTCAACTCTCTTCGTATGTAGGTCTCAGGAAATAACAAGGACATAAACTTGTATTTACTAGTTATGTAAATCATTTTTTTGGTGCTTCAAAAGCATCACTTTCCAATACTACACATTCATTTCTAATGTATACATTTTCCTACCTGATGGTCTGGTGCACGTGCTCGGCCATGGTGACATCGCCGCAGACGTAGATGTGGCCGCTCTCCCGCACAATCAGCTCGTACAGCGAATCGAATTCCTTTTCAATCAGATCCTGCACATAGGTCTGCAATGCAATGTAACCAAACAAATAGAAAGCAACAACAACATCAACATCAATAAGCGATTAAAGTGCACAATGACGAACGGAAACGTAAGCGGAAATTGTTTCAAGCGCCAATCATGTGCGGAAATTCATTTGTTATCCAACAACAAAAGCTTTCATGCCTGTGAAAGGGCCAAAAGCAGTTGTGCAGTGCTTCAGAGGTCGACTCAAGTTTACACAAAGACAAACTCTACGCATTGCTCACCTTCGGTATGTTCTGTTCGCGCGAAAGGGCCACAAAGACGCGATCCAGTATGTGCTCGCGCACCAGCTGCTCCTTCTCGTCGGCGTAGAGGTCGACGTCGCGATTGCGACAGCCGAAGAACAGCCAAACCTTGGGCAGCGGCGCGTCGGCGTTCATCTCGCGCAGCATCTCGAACTCCTGCCAGAAGGAGCGGAACGGCGCAATGCCGGTGCCGGGCCCGACCAGCACAATCGGCTTGGTGTGCTGCGTCGGCAGATGGAAGCTGGGCGCGCTGCGCACAAACATGTGCAGCTCGTCGCCGGCGCCCAGCCCGCCCAGGTAGTTGGAGCAGACGCCGTAGCGCTCGGCGCCGTTGCCGTCCTCGCAGCGATAGTTCACGATGGCCACCGTCAGGTGTATCTCGTTGTTGACTTTGCGCGGCGACGACGATATCGAGTAGAAGCGCGCCTGCAGCGGCATCAGGTTGGCCAGCACCAGCGAGGCGGGCGGCTTGCACGACGGAAACTCCTCGAGCACGTCGAGCAGATGCGGCAGCCGCCAGTGGCGCCAGTCCTCGTACGCTGACGAATCGTTGACGAGCAGCTGCAGCCGCTCGGTGTCGTGATTGTCATCGCAGAAGCCCGACAGCAGCGTCAGCATTTGGCGCGACGGAGGCGTTGTGACGTCGAAGAAGCGCGTCAGCAGATTGCGCAGCGTGTCGGCGGGTATCTTGTCGTGCTGCTCCCAGCACTTGAAGATGCCATTGGAGGTCTGCTTCTCCTTGAGCAGCTGCAGCTGTACAATCTCGTCGGCGTTGTCGCAGCCGCTCAGTCGCTTCAGTATGCCGTCGACAATGTCGGCGCGATTCGCTGGGAAGATGCCCACATGGTCGCCCGGCTCGTACTCGAGTCCGGGCGCGTTGATCTTCAGCAGAATGGTTGTCTTCTCGCCGGCGCCAGAGTTGGTGAGATTGTGCGGCGTCTCCTTGATGGGGCAGCAGTAGACTTTCTTGTTGTGGAACTTGGACAGCAGCTGCTCGAGGCTGCCCTTCGTCTTCGACGGCAACAGGCGCACCGTGTTCACGGTCAGCGAGTCGTTCTGCAGCGCCAGCGAGGCGTCCGACAGACTCTCCTCTGGATCCAAACAAAAGGTTTCGCAAGCGAGCTTAGGTTTTGTTAAGTTTTGAACGTTTTGAAAAGGCTCAAACTATTTCAAAGACAAGAGACTATGTGCAGCGAACCTACCTTGAACACCTCCGGTGCCCACTTGCGGAACGACTGTTCCTGGCCGCACATTTCGTCGCCATAGGATATTTTCAGCAGCCGCTCGCCGCCCAATTCGCCCAAAATGTTGTCCACATACTGGCCAAAGGCGCAAAAGTTCGGATAGGCCGAGGAGCCGAGCGCAAAGACGGCAAATCTGCGAAGCCCAGTGGGGAGTTGAAACAATGTTTACGGTTTTAAAAAGGACTATGAGGGTATTTCAAAAAACTATGTAAAAATGTTGGTGATAGTAAAATAGATCAACATTTATAAAGAAGGAGACGAGTTTAATATGAGAAAAACAACTTTCCGAAGGCTCATGTCGCAGACTTAAGATCCCTGAGTAAACTTTAGACATATATAGTATAAAATAAATATTTTATATTCCTAACAACTTTAAAACTTTCAGACTGCGGAGCTCATTAGTACTAAAAAAATATAAAAAAATTTACAACAAATAATGTTTATAGCTTTAACTACAAACTGGATTTATATACTGATTTATTTTTGTACGCATTTCCAGGCAAAATTCTTCTCTAGTATCCCCGATTCTTATCCTCTAAAACTACTTCTAAATAATCACTTTCATAACTTTATACAAATTATATTTTATACATTCAAACATATCTTTTCCACACTCACCTGACATTAGACAAAGGTCCAAAATTTTCCTCAGTGAATGTATCCGACGTTGAACCGCGCAACGAATCCCAACGATCGATTTTCTTTACGTTTTGGAAGGGCAATTTAATGATATCCTGTCTCGAACTGGCCTTCATGAATGACTTCGATGAAGTGACGGCCATGCTGCAAGTGGAATCACCACAAGACGTGTCAAAAGGTATGTGTCAAAGTTGGAAACAAGACAAAAAACAATGCAAAAAATCTCTACGCCCACGAATTGCTCGAGAGTTACTTTTTTCGTATGGAATGTTCGTTGCGTTGCTTACAGTGACAGCAACGCGCGCTGTCATGCTCGCATTTCAAAGTCAACAGCACCAAAAACAATGGCAACGAATGTTGACAATGCGTTCATATCAACTGTCCACATGTCATGAAGAAAAAGCAAATGTCCGCCGGTATGTTCGTTATTTCGTAGGCAGACACGTGAAAGCACAAAAGTTGTGATTTTTAGCGAAAGCAGCGTTCTTGGTTACTGTTCATAACTCGAAGATTGAAAGATATTTTTTAACTGAATATCAGATCATTTGAAGTAATTTTTGGTTTTTAGTTTGTATTACCGGCCTCGATAGTTCAGTGGATAGCGCGTATACCAGAGGCCTTAGGTTCGACTCCTAGCTCGAGCTGCTGAAAAACTCGCTTACTTCTATCGCTATCCACATGATAGTTGAACTATTGAGGCCGAGACTAGACTAGACTAGACTATACTAGACTAGACTAGACTAGACTAGACTAGACTAGACTAGACTAGACTAGACTAGACTAGACTAGACTAGACTAGACTAGACTAGACTAGACTAGACTAGACTAGACTAGACTAGACTAGACTAGACTAGACTAGACTAGACTAGACTAGACTAGACTAGACTAGACTAGACTAGACTAGACTAGACTAGACTAGACTAGACTAGACTAGACTAGACTAGACTAGACTAGACTAGACTAGACTAGACTAGACTAGACTAGACTAGACTAGACTAGACTAGACTAGACAAGACTAGACTAGACCAGAGTATAGTAAAGTAGAGTAATATATTATAAATAAAGTGACTACTACTTTAGAACTTTACTACTTTACTTTGAACTACTTTAGCTTTGAAAAAATTTAGTATGTTTTATTTTGGAGCACAATCTAGTGAAACAATTTACGCCTGCATTGAGGCAGCAGAACGAATTTTCGTAACAAGTAGTTTCGTTTGTAATTTCAGGCGCAATTCAGTGACTTTGGACCTCATATAAGGGAACAGTGCTTATATCTAAACTCTTCATACTTTTTAGGATTCTGCTTTCAAATATTTCCATTTCCATCAAATCCTTTTAAAGTTTTCATGCTATTTGAATGAAAAGCAATCAATGCAAAATGAAACAAAATTCTTTTGAGTATAACATTTTGAAATCTCTTCGACTGCACAGCTTCTATAATTTCAAATGTCAACTGATAGACAATTCGCAAACTGTTATCCCATTCGTCCTGTTCGTTCGTCGAAAAAAGCCGACATTTGATCTGCCACTTGCACGAACCCCTCGCCCCCCAGATGCGTTGATGAGAGAGGGAACCAAGCAGTGCTGCCTGTCTAACCATAAAGACAGCCAGTTCTTTTTTTCAAATGTCGAACTGGAACGCACATCGACAGCAAAAACAACAAAACCAAAAAGACCAACGATGCAAACGTGTCCTTTGAAAAAACCGCCACTCACTGCACTGCAGCTAAGTAAATGCAACGCTGCGTCCCACCAACCAGCCAACTGACAGCACGTTGAAGTGTAATTAGAGATCTCGTTGCAGTGCTGCTTACGGTTTTTTGTTGATGTGTTTTTTGTTTTTACTTTTTGTATTTTTAGCTGCCTGTTGCCTGCTGCGCTGCCTTAAGCTTCGTTTAAGTATTGTTTTGCCGCCACTGCTGTCCCGTTGCTATTGCAGTAAAATAAATATAGCATGTATGTATGTATGTATGAATGTATGTATGTATGTATGAAAGAATGCGCGTAAATTTCGCCTATGGCCCCACCACCTGTCGCCCACAATGGCGCAGCAGCCATCAGTGGCGCCATTTCGTCTCGGCCGCCAGTGTTGTTGCATTTGCTGTCGTTCTTGCAGTTGTTGTAATTATTTTTCCACTCGAATTAAATGGTAGCAGATTGCCTGACATCGCGTCGAGTCGACTACTTTGCGACTGGCACTTAATCAGACTTCCCCTGAGTGTTTTTAGGCTTTTACTCGCCACGTGCTCTTCACTCCCGAGATTTGTTTTAATTTATTTTTTTCGTTTTATTTTTGTTTTTGTATTTTTGTATTTTTATTGTTGTCATTTCTTATGCATTGCCAGGGATTATAGAAACGTAATAGAAAGTATAAGTGGCAAGAAGCAGTGCCAGTGAAGCGTGTCGGCTGTTGGACTGAACGCAATTAAGTGTTTGCGACGCCAATCCTGTGGAGCGTGCAGCAGTGGCTTTAAATGACTTTAAAAATATGTCGATTTCATGACACGCAAGCTGGCTCTGCCTGTCAGCCGAGAATTGAAGGAAATTTAAAAGGATCAAACAAAGAACGGAGACACAAATAAATACATAGCAAAGTAGCAAAGCGAGAGAGAATGAAGCACCGAATGTGGGGGCACAAAAATGCAATAAATTTTCAGATATTTAAAGTGTAGAGAAGCTAAAAGGAAGTTGAAGTTAAGCTGAAAGGAATCGCTCCACAGACCCAAACAGGAAACATGCTTGTAAAATCAAAGTGTATGCAAAATACAACAAACACATTTCTACATCTACGGCCTGGTAGCAAATTTGCTAGCTTGAAAGCAAATTCTAGCTCATTATCAGAATAAATACGCCTTACGAATTGATTGCTCATTAGTCCAGACTCTAGACAGTCTTCTCACTCCCTTAACTGTGTATGCTTTGAGCCTACAAACCAGAACTAATACTCGACAAGGCGACCCCAGTGCAGCAGCAGGTTTAATTAACACACATACAGAGACACAGACACACACACATTCAAACACACCTTAGTCACGAATTATGCACTTCGATTGTATTAACAAAGAAGCCCTACCACCCACTTTTCCCACCCTTCGACTCCATTCTGCCGTCTCGCCGCATAGTTGCCGCACAATTGCAGCAACAAGTGCGTCAATAAGCAAATCACAACAAAAGACTGAAGCTCATTTAAGCCTCTGTCTGCACTGTCCGGGCCAATAAGTCTCCATTTCGAATGCAAACTGTACACACACACAAACAAACAAACACAGCGTTTCATACAACCAAATAATTTAAATAATTCATCTACAAATACACACTTCTGTTGCAATTTGTGGTTTACTTAAAAAGTTGGCTTATTTAAATATTGTTAAAATTTTTAGCTTGTAAATTTTAATTACTTGACTTATACAACAGCAAAAATATTAATTTTAGAATTTATTTTTGATTTCAAAAAGAAGAATAATAGATTAGATTAGATTAGATTCGATTCGATTAGATTAGATTAGATTAGATTAGATTAGATTAGATTAGATTAGATTAGATTAGATTAGATTAGATTAGATTAGATTAGATTAGATTAGATTAGATTAGATTAGATTAGATTAGATTAGATTAGATTAGATTAGATTAGATTAGATTAGATTAGATTAGATTAGATTAGATTAGATTAGATTAGATTAGATTAGATTAGATTAGATTAGATTAGATTAGATTAGATTAGATTAGATTAGATTAGATTAGATTAGATTAGATTAGATTAGATTAGATTAGATTAGATTAGATTAGATTAGATTAGATTAGATTAGATTAGATTAGATTAGATTAGATTAGATTAGATTAGATTAGATTAGATTAGATTAGATTAGATTAGATTAGATTAGATTAGATTAGATTAGATTAGATTAGATTAGATTAGATTAGATTAGATTAGATTAGATTAGATTAGATTAGATTAGATTAGATTAGATTAGATTAGATTAGATTAGATTAGATTAGATTAGATTAGATTAGATTAGATTAGATTAGATTAGATTAGATTAGATTAGATTAGATTAGATTAGATTAGATTAGATTAGATTAGATTAGATTAGATTAGATTAGATTAAATTAAATTAGATTAGATTAGATTAGATTAGATTAGATTAGATTAGATTAGATTTGATTAGATTAGATTAAATTAAATTAGATTAGATTAGATTAGAAGTACAGCCCAAGGAGTGAAGTGATTTGAGAAATTTTCCATTAAGAACGGATAAATCTCTGTAAGAAAGCCCCAAAAAAACACATTTCAATGACTTAAGAATATAAATATTGAATTTTTCCAAATTTGTATGACTTTGTAGAGTACATGTACTCGTAGTAGACATAAGTGCTGGTATTTATGTAGTACTTACACATGCAGGAAAATTTCAAAGTAATGATTTCATTAAAAGAAGAACCATTGCAATTATTATCGCAGCGCTCAAGTTTGGTGCACAAAATACGAAATGTGTTTTCGCAATTCGAGTTAGGCGGCACCTAATGCAACTACTTGAATGCTCAAACAAAAACACTTTATTCGAACTGCAATCAGCAAAAGTTGCTCAAACTCAATTTTAGTCAACAGGACAAACTTAAGGCAAATATTCAAATTAGTTCGACAACACTTCACGCAACGTTGTGCTGCATTCAAAATGAGTTTTCAAGTAATTTATACAACGAAACTGAGACGTTTTGTCGAATGAGAATTGAACCACATTACGGTTGGCAACTTGTTGGTTTAAGAAAACTGGACAGAAAAGGTGATTTAAAACTGCAGGCCTTGAAATGAGAGGGAAGGTTTAATTGAAATCGAGTTTCAGGAAAAAATTATCCAACATTTGTGTTTTGAAATAAAAAAATGTTAATACTTCAGTAAATTACAGACTAAGTTTTGACAATTGGAACTTTTGCCGCAGTTGTCAAAATGAAGGGGAGGAAGAAACTCCTCCTCCTCTCCACCTTTGTCACTGCACGGCTCTCTCTACACGAAGGTGGAAATCCTTAGGCTCTCCTTTCTTCGACCTCAGATCAGTCAACATACAAGTAAGAGACTTGTTAGGTTTTATACACAAAACAAATTGACTGGTGTAGGCACCTCAACTTGCATTAAGTAAGTCACCTTTTTCCTTGTGGTATCACAATGGATCCCTTTTTGCGGTCGAAGTGTGTCTTTCGGCAAGTCCCATGCCCAGGCAGCCACTTTAACCTAACCTAATCTTCAGTAAATTATTCCACGTTTCCATGATAAGCTTTTGTAAAACTGCCAAACTTCGATCCACACTGTAGGATCCTTCTGTTCTTCTCTGGGTTACATGAGGTCCCCAAAGACGAAGGGGGAATAACACCTTTGAGGGTCCGAAAAATTGCTTTTTTTTTTTTTGCTTAAATGCCACTTTTATGTATACAGAATATAATTCCATGAACATTTAGTCGGTGAAGACCTTTTTCATGTTGAAAATAGCCATATTTATACGTAGCTTCTATGCGCGTGGAGATCAATCCAAAACTTCAAACTTGATTTCTGAAAAACACCTTTTTTCAAACTGGTGTACATCAGAACTCCCACAATTTTTATCAGATTCACTTGAAATAAAATTTTTTCTTCTCTCAATAGACTTTTCCATGGAAGTACGTAGCCATTTTTTAATTGAACTGTTAGTTTTTTTTCGGGAACTCATTTAATGCAAGATTTTTGAGTATAAATGTTACGTTTTTTGTTCAAACGAGTGTCAAATTCACAAAAATTAATATTTTTCAAAAATCCTACGTACTTCCACAGTTAATCTATCAATAATTAATAAATATATTGGATTTTTGTTGTAGGTCACACCAGTTAGCCGAAATCGTGTACACCACCCGGACTCACATGACGCAAGTGATCCCTTAAAACGGTCTGAATTCAGTGTTTGTTTATTGATTTTCTACTTAAAAAAATTTTTTTTTAAAACTTGAATGTATAATAAAAAGATAACTAAAAGCCTTTTTTCAATAGCTCGATTTCTTATTCATTAAAAAAAATCGTAAAAAAGAGGCCGAAATTCAAGCTTCAAGGTGTTATACCCCCTTAAACTCTCCAATTTTCTCTTTTACGTCGAACCGCAACACTTAGGAGCTCTAATTGGTTCCACTACGGACTCAACTAGACCCTCTATGCAAATCCCACCTGGCCAGTCAGCTTGCCTCACCTAACCATCACATTGCCATGGGGAAACCTAAACAGTCGGTAACCCCTCGTACCAAATGCATGAAAGGATGAAAGAAATAAACTCGCACAACTATTGGCAAATTGCTAATGAGAAAGCAATAAAGCTTTGCCTCTACAAGGAAGGGGATAATGTAAAAAAAGGTAAAAAAAACTGTGAAAAAAGGAAGGCAACGAAAGCAATTAACCTGGCAGAAAAAAAATAAAACTGCAAAGTCACAGTGACCGACTGAAACGCGGAGCGAGGGTAATGGAAAGTCGAAGAGAAAAGAAATCGCAGCGAGTAAAACATCTGGTCGCGCTTTGCTGAACGTGCCAACTCAAACGGAAAATCAAAACTTGCTGGTAACTTTTAATTTTCTTCGAACTTGCTGCATTGCAACTCATGTTGAAAGCAGTAAAAATCGAATATCAAATATTGTAAACGATGTGTTCAAGACCCGGGCACGTCTCGCAATTTGTCCAATTGAAATGTCCAAAAATAAAGAAACATGCAGCAAAATTGCGCAAAAGCAAGGATTTTTAATGAATTTTAAAATACATTTTCGATGCCTGTTGATTGTGTTTGAGAGTGGAAAATCAAAAGAATAACAAAATCCGCCTGAAGGTTTCATTGTGCAAGTGACAAATTCATGCAATTTCGAGACATCAAAATGAATGTACAAAAATATGCCATTGCAACCCAGTGGAAAGTTTATTAAAGAAAACAATTAAGAAGTAAACTCTGGTCTGTGGTCAAGCATTAAGAATTCAAAGAATGAAGAATTCAATAATTTCTATTGGAGTTAGTAGAGAAGCGACTAATTGGGGAGAAGTCAAAGTGAAAACAAACACACAAACACAAACTGAGCACTTTAGATGAAAAAAATTAACCCTGGACTTCAGTGAAGGTGCACAATCTGACCATTTCAGATGAAGGGAATCACAATGGGCCCAACAGGGCCTCCGAGTGGATGTGCAAAATGCACACTCCCCTTCTTTAAGGCAGGTTCTCACCTTGTGGGGAAAAAATAACGTTTTTTTTTTTACCTTATCGTGTAGATATATGTTTCAAAAATGTGCTCCAGAAATTTCAGATCAAAATCACATAGAGCAGTGTCGAGCACCGGCCGAGCGAAGCCAAAACTTTAAACGCGTTTTTCTGGGAACCACATTTTCGGACCTAACGGAAGTGATTGAAGGCGCTGGAATGATCCAATCGTCACCAAATTTTTTTTCTAATATACGAATCACGATCAGCCAAAAATATTGAAAATTGTTTATTTAAAAAAATAATAAGCGAACAAAAAAATGCGAAAATCTTAATTTTTTTTTCAAAACCTCATAACTTTTGTAATTTTGATTTTTTTTTCATGATCTTAGTTCATTCAATAGATAATACGGTACACATTAAGAATGTGTTCGATTTTTGTGTTTCAGATCACGGGTTTTGACGGAATCACTTCCGGTAGCGGGACACCTCCTCGCCGACATGCCGCCACTGATGGACGCCCCCTCCCCCCTTTTTTGATTCATTCAATTTGAAAAATTGTATTCTCTAAATAAATGTGTGTTCATATCCAGAAAAAATTTTCAGCGTTGTATCTTTAACCGTTTTCTCAAAAAAAGTGCACTTTTTCGGATCCACAAGGTGAGAACCTGCCTTAACCCATTAAAACCTGACCCCAGAAAGGCTTGTGCGATTTCCATAAAATTTTACACAATCTTATTAAATGACCTAATCAAGAAAAAAAATCAAGCAAAACATTCATATCATGTTTTTTTTTTGTCATGTTTTTCGCAAACATTACACAAATAAACAAAATCAAACATTTGCGGAAAATAAAATGTGCCAATAAAATATCCGCTGCTTGGATTTTGACATTTTCACGCGTTGCGTTGTATGAAAATTGGCAGTGTTTAGGCCGAACGTTGCATTCGCGCAACATAAAACGTAAAGCATATTTTTTGTTTAAAAAATTAAAAAAAAAATGTTCAAAACTTATTTTTAAATAGTTTATTGCATTGCAAAATGCAGCCCACTAAGGGATTTTGATAGGTTTGAAGAATAAGTATTTTTGATTGAATTTCAAAAATTCCCCAAAAAAACCCTTTGACTTGGGATCGAAAAAAACGTATGAATATTTAAATAATTTTGAAATTCGAGTATGGCAGAATCTAAAACGATCAATTCTAATCCAATTCTACCCATTTTCAAGTCTTTTGTCTTTATGAATTACTTAATATAGCGAAATTCCCAAACGTTGCGCAAACGCAACGCTCAGGGCTTAATGGGTTAACCTAACCTAACCATTTCAGATGAACAAACTAAGCCGAGGACCTCAGTAGAGATGCGCAATCTGACCCTTTCAGACGAACAAAACAAACCTCGGACCTCAGTAGGGATGCTCACTCCGACCCCTTCGGATGTACAACACAAACCTCGGAGATGCTCAACCTGACCATTTCAGACGAACAAACTAAACCCCAGACCTTGTGCATTCTACGATGTTACAAATTGAGTTGCAATTCTGAAGCTAAAGTTTTATAGTATCTCCAAGCCCAACAACAACTACAACTTCTGACCCCCAACTACCGAGACATAGCTCTGTATTTTCAGCTGGGTTGCAGCTGCCGCATACGTGGAAATTCAATGTATATGTGTGTGTGTTTAATAAATAACATTAATTTTGTGTTTACCCACTTCAAACTTCAATAAGCGTTTTTAGCCACAAATCAAAGCCAAAACACACGCGCCTCCACACAAATGGCTTTCATACATATTCCTAAATCACTCCAAATTGCCTCCAAACTTTTAGTCAGCACAACGCAAAAATTCCAAATATAAATATTGAACAAGAACCAAATGTTGCCAAGCAACTTTGTCTGACTTTCGGTTAACATTATTTTGATGCGTTTTGCTTTTCGCGCTTAAAATTTGCGGTTGCATAAAATATCAATGGAAATTGTTGAAAACGTTGTACATAAATGACGCGCGCTCCCGCTAAGCGTTAACAGCCCGAACTCTTAATATTTCATTGAATTTACACACTCACTCACACACGACCACACACTCACCAACTTCATACAAGCACACAACATTTGCATACATTTGGGCGCAATGCCTTTGAATTTTCAAGTGAATCGTTAATGCGTGAGTAGACGTGTGTGTGAGTGTATTTTACTTTTTGTTGTGCACAGCTGTGCCGTTATTTGAGTGTAATTGTGTGTGTGTCTGTGTATGTTCTGTGGTGCTCACATGGCGTGTGTGCTGCTCGTTACTGCCGCCGTTGTGTTGCTGTTCGTTGCTACTGTTGTGCGGCATTTCCAATGCTTTTGTTGTCAAAGTTGACATTCGAAAAACCCCACAATAAAATCTCCTATCGAAATAACAAAATTATTGTTGCAACGGAAATTAGAGAGCACACGGCAGGGCAAAACGTGTGCGGAACGAACGAGTGAAAGTGCGCTCTCACTGACACTGACACTGGCTTTGCGCCTCAAAGTATGCATGCCAATTGGCATTGAGAAATTTTCAATAGCGAAATTAATGTGTCGCAGCTGTCATTTGCCCCGCTCTCCCCCTTTGAGTGACTGCTGCGCCCATATGTGACATTTCAATGGGGAATTAAACTTGCCAAATGCAAATAAACTCAGTATTTTACAAGTATTTCCAAATAAATGTTGACTTTAACAACACAACTGCAAAGCGTCAAAGAAGTACTTGAAATTCTTAAAATGAATGTCAACAAGCTT